>OZ038500.1:94380128-94405128 GCA_964036315.1 Acanthosepion esculentum | reverse complement strand
GTAATTTGAATTAAATGCAGATGACGTTTGATAAATTTTATAGAAGGTTCAACATCATGTCGACAGAGCTCGTATAGTATAAATGGAAAGTTGTTGGAATTTTATTTAAAAAAAAAAAAGCAACAAACATGCGTAACTAAATTTCTACGGTGATAGAACGGATCCTCAGTTGCTTAAAATTAAATCAGTTCGATTTTGTGCCTGTCTTTGTATCTGTGGGCAGTGACTATCACCGTCCATGCCCACATTACTAATAGCCACATGTAGTGACACCGCACAAAAACAAAGAAACATAAGTAATTTCTTCTCTCAATTAAGTGGTTACTGGTTCAACTTAATAAGATCCCCAAAACACCGCATTTAAACTATTTGTACATTCACAAATACATATACACACACACACACACACACACACACACACACACACACACACACACACACACACACACACATATATACACACACACACAAACACACACACACACACATATATATATATATATATATATATATATATATATATATATATATATATATATACATATAAATGGTTGAAAATAATTAGGAGGATTTGATCATTACAATTAAATAATTCATAGAATCTGAAATCTCAACAGAATGCAGAAAGCACTGGACGTCCGTTTCGTCCTATATTTGGCACTCATCAGCAGTGCGCATCCACTACCGAGAATTGAAACACTGACAGTTAGGTTATCAAGCAAACGTCATACCAACTGTTGAGTGGCTTGGTGATAGTATCCGTCGCTCCGGGAGCACCGTCCTATGGTTAAAGTGAATCTCAGTTGAGTTCCACCACGGAATATGTGAGCGAGCGGCGTTATATTGAGTCTGATTTGCTACAACTTCGTCAGCGAGGCCCGTTGGAACAGTTGGTATGACGTTTGCTTGACATCCTAATTATCAGGGTTTCAATTCTCGGTTGTGGATGAGCACTGCTGAAGAGTCCCAAATATAGGACGAATCGGCCGTCCAGTGCTTTCGGCATTCTGTTGCGGTTTCAGACTCACTTAATTATATATATATTTTTTCTGTTTATACGTTATTTTTATAAAAGAAACAAGTATATAAGTAAATACTCTGTTTATAATAAACAGTATTAACTATAGTTTATTTTATATTAACCTCCATTTTATAAATGCAATGTTTAATGTCGGACGAATTTTCATAGAAAATATGCGTCCTCAGACAGGAATCAAATCTGTACCCTGCACAGAACCATCATATAGTCTGACGCACTATATCAGCTTTGCTAAATGGTTAGAAAAGTCAAATTGCGGTTTTTAAACAACGAATTTCCCATGATTTTTCTCGAACGCTTTGGCTTTGCTAACCAAAGTTCTCTGTATTCGGCCTTTGCTAAAATTTGTGGTTGGCTTTATACACGCCTTCGCTACTATTATCAAAGATATGTGCGGCTAGCATAGCTGTTCGTTCTAAGAACTGAGCTGATCGACCTTCATACGTCGAAAACGACGGGAGAGTTCAGTATATATATATATATATATATATATATATATATATATATAATACAAGAACGCAAAATATCCTACATTCTATCTTATTGACAACTAAGTTTTCACTTTACCCATTTATATACACAATCCACTGAAGCGTAGTTTGTATTTGCATTTCTTTTCCACTCTTTTAACTCTATGTACAATCTTCCAAGCGAAGCCGCTGCCAAAGAACAAAGAACCTAATCCAGCGAACAAGAAAAAGCAGCATCTACCGATTTGAGCAAAATAACATTATCCAGAATTTCTCCAATTCCCTCGATTCTTCTTCTTCTGGTTTTAATTCTCAGTTCTATCCTCTATGAGATTCTATTCCTGTATATAATCCTTATTCACATACTTACAATAAGGCATATTGATATAGATTACGCACGTCTCAGTAGAACACAAGATTAAATTGGCTGAAGCATTTTTGGTAATAGACTATATTGCCTCTTCCGAAAACATACGAACAAACTCCCTTGAAAAATCACCATTATGAACCCTGAAGTTTTAACCGAGTTCGCTATAACACTCCAAGCTGTTTGAAAATTCCCAAGAATGTTTTCACTTCTGTAGTGACACTGAAAATTAAAAAATAAACCATATTAAAAATCTATTACATCTTTCATTTTATGCATATGTATAATCTATTTTTGTAAAATAAATTATGAAAGTGTAATTTCTAAAAAATGACATATAAAATAATTCTGATATCTTAATATAATGTATTTTAATTATGCGGTATCATATTTTTGATTTGATTTTTTTTTCATTACGGAAAAAATAAAAACTTAATGGATAAAATAAAAACTAAATTTATTTCAGTAAATTCTGCTTCTTTCCTTCATTTCAGACAAATTGAATTGATAATGTAGCCTATACGTTGCTTTAAAATTCCCAAATTAAGAATGTTTGAAAGCCCCTATTAACACACACTTAGTTTTTGCTGCAGATATTGATTTCTTATTCTAGTAAAGAGAAAATTTACCTGATTTCTTTTCTGCAAAGAGGCCACAGAATTCTTTTTTTTTTTTCAAATTGATTTGTCCTGTTTTTTCTAGTTTTTATCAATTGTTTTTAGATTACCGTTTTATTTTAGTCCGCGCTGAATTAATTTCACATTTTTATGTTTTTACTTCTTATTGCCGTTTTTCTGATTTATCGAGTTTTTTTGTTTTTCTTCAATTCTTCAGTTAATAATTTTAATGGCACCTTTCTTTTGATATTATCATTACATGTTTTGGTTATCTTTGTATTTTTTTCTTTGATATGTTTTTATTCTTTTTCATAAATTTTGTTTCTTTCATTTTATTTTCATTTTTTTCCTTGCGTTCATTTTGCTTTGTCTTTTCTTTCTTTCTTTCTTTCTTTCTTTCTTTCTTTCTTTCTTTCTTTCTTAATATTTCCTACTCTTTCTTTCTTTCTTTCTCTCTTTCTTTCTTTCTTTCTTAATATTTTCGACTCTTTCTTTCTTTCATTCTTTCTTTCTTTCTTAATATTTCCGATTCTTTCTTTCTTTCTTTCTTTCTTTCTTTCTATCTTTCTTTCTTTCTTTCTTAATATTTCCGACTCTTTCTTTCTTTCATTCTTTCTTTCTTTCTTAATATTTCCGATTCTTTCTTTCTTTCTTTCTTTCTTTCTTTCTTTCTTTCTTTCTTTCTTAATAATTCCGACTCTTTCTTTCTTTCTTTCTTTCTTTCTTTCTTTCTTAATATTTCCGACTCTTTCTTTCTTTCATTCTTTCTTTCTTTCTTAATATTTCCGATTCTTTCTTTCTTCCTTTCTTTCTTTCTTTCTTAATAATTCCGACTCTTTCTTTCTTTCTTTCTTTCTTTCTTTCTTTCTATCTTTCTTTCTTTCTTTCTTAATATTTCCGACTCTTTCTTTCTTTCTTTCTTTCTTTCTTTCTTAATAATTCCGACTCATTTCTTTCTTTCTTTCTTTCTTTCTTTCTTTCTTTCTTTCTTAATATTTCCGACTCTTTCTTTCTTTCATTCTTTCTTTCTTTCTTAATATTTCCGATTCTTTCTTTCTTTCTTTCTTTCTTAATAATTCCGACTCTTTCTTTCTTTCTTCCTTTCTTTCTTTCTTTCTTAATATTTCCGACTCTTTCTTTCTTTCATTCTTTCTTTCTTTCTTAATATTTCCGATTCTTTCTTTCTTTCTTTCTTTCTTTCTTTCTTTCTTTCTTTCTTAATAATTCCGACTCTTTCTTTCTTTCTTTCTTTCTTTCTTTCTTTCTTTCTTTCTTAATATTTCCGACTCTTTCTTTCTTTCTTTTTTTCTTTCTTTCTGTTTAGGTTAACTTGACTTCTTCCTATTATATTTCTTTCTGTCTTTCTTTCAATTTTGCATTTGTATTTTAGAGTTTTTAAAAATTTTGTTTTACTTTAGTTTTCCGTCTTCCTTTTTTCTTTCGTTCGTTTTTTTCTTCCTTTTTGTTTCCATTTTTCTTTTATGTTTCCTTGTTTTTTATTGCTTATTATTTTTGTTTTTCACCCCTTTTTTATTTCTTTATTCCTTTCAACCTTTCACATGAATATATTTCATTTTTTTTTTTATCTGTCTTGATTTATTTATATCGTTGTATTTTTCCCCTTGTCCCTTTTTCTGTCTTTACTTTTCATTTCTTTATCATTTTTCATTTATTTTTTGTCCTTTATTTCTTTTCCCAATTTACATTGTTTCAATATATTTGAATGTCTTCATCATATTCTTCATTGTTTTTTTTCCTTTTCACTTTAAATTAATTTCTCTTTTATCTCTTTTTATTTTTCATTTGACTTTAAAATGTAAAAGTGTTCTTTTCTTCTTTATTTATTTCTTATTTATGTTTTCTTCTTCCTCTCGTTCATTAAATTTTTCAATTGTCAAAACATTATCTAACAAAACTTATCACACCAAATTATTCGTTCCTCATTAGTTACGCAGACATGAACCAATTAATATTCCACTCTTGTCATCACCTCCAAAAATAAAAACATAATGTTGTTCCAAACATTGATTTGGAATACGAAGAAAACCCATGAATGAAATAAGTGTGCTGCCAACTCCAGTCGTAGAAATTCAAATGTAGTAGGGAGTTTATCGAATGACTTCGAATGACAGCGTTATAACCAATCAAAACGCATCTGTCTATATTTCTGAGATGAGGTATTATGTACACTATTTACATTATTCGAATTATTGTCTTCATCTTTGCTACACTATATATTACAAGATTTCGACCTTTCAGTATCTGTCTATATTTCTGAGATGAGGTATTATATACACTATTTACATTATTCGGACTATTGTCCTCATCTTTCTCGTCATATTTATTACAAAGTTTTGGCTCTTCATTATCTCTCTATATTTCTGAGATGAGTTATTATGTACACTATTTACATTATTCGGACTATTGTCCTCATAAAGGTGTTAGTTAGATCCGGTGACAGAACACAAAAAGTGTGAGTTCAATACCTGGTTAAGGAAATTGAAAACTTTCAGAGTTGAATTAACAGGAGATAACTGACATCTATTAGACATGGCACGTGGAACTAGAACAGTCTACCCAGTGAGCGAAATAATGGGTTCAGTTCGACATTCCAACCACCTGAAAAAGGACTGAGTGTACAACAGACGAAACGTTGTGATTCACATGGCGACAAAAATGAGGACAATAGTCCGAATAATGTAAATAGTGTACAATCAAAAGTCATTAAAACTTTAAAAAAAGGAATATTTCGTTAGTACCCTCTTCTGATAAATGATGATTAGTCCTTTCTTCTTGCTTTCCATTACTAACTATTTTTTTTTTTTTTGCAAATTCGAATTAGACTAATGATTGTGTCAGCTTTTCGTACTGGAATAACTCTAGAATATATATATATATATATATATATATATATATATATATATATATATATATATATATATATATATATATATATATCATGTGGGGCAATAATTCGCAAATTGTTTAAATTACCAAGATTTGGTAAGATTAAGAAATTGAGAATCAAAACTACCATACGGAAAATTATTGTTTTTGATCTCCAGATTTCGCCAATTAATATCAGCGTGAAGATATATGACTTTGAGGGCTTTCTTCTAACTTGGGCCTTCTTGACGCGAGACTGTAAAAGACTTTCTGTCTAAAAGAAGTTCTTGCAGTTACATTTCTGTGTCAGAACTTATTTTGTTAAGATTGTTCTCACCGGTAATAAATCCTGTTTGGACTTTTAGTTCTCTTAGGAATGCTTCATTGTATCGGTTAAACTCAAATAAGTGAGAATTCTTTATTTCCTATGCTCCTTCATTAATTTCTATCCGTATCCAATCGGGGGTTGTTTCCAGTATAATTCACGGATTATTATATCTTTCTAAAATATCAAGTTTCCATAATAGTTCAAATAAATCTTTGTGATAAAAGTTATCAAATGATTTTGCGTAGTCTCAGTCTCTCTCAATGTTTGGAAGTATAATTTCCCAAAGACAAAATGTGTTCAATATGGTGATAGACAACACCGACATGTTACTTTTTTTTAATAAGCTTGAATATTATAGCACTATCTATATTTCTGAGATGAGGTATTATGTACACTATTTACATTATTCAGACTATTGTCCTCAACTTGGTCGCCATATTTTTTACATTTCGTCCGTTGTACTCTCCGGCCTTCTTCAGGTGGTTGGAATGTCGAACTGAATCCTTTATTTCGGTCACTGGGATAGACTGTTCTAGTTTCACGTCCCACGTTTAATGCATGTCAGTTATCAGTTATCTCCTGTTAATTCATCTCTCCAAGTTATCTACTGCCTTAACCAGGTATTGAACTCACACTCTTTGGGTCCTGTCACTGGATCTAACTAACGCCTTTATCCACAGTGCTATGTATCCAAACACCTTAAGAAGGCCGGAGCGTACAACGGCTGAAACGTTGTAATTAATATTGCGACGAAGATGAGGACAATAGTCCGAATAATGTAAATAATGTATTATATTACAGTTTTAAAAAATATCCTGACACTCACGTATATTACATATAATAAAATATTGACTACCAACCACGTTTTTGGTAGATTTTTTTTAGTATGAAGTCGATCACGTCTTTATTATTATGCCAATCTGGTTTTTGTGGTCATGACATCTATGCTACAGTCCCATGTATTTGGTTGTGTTTACGCAAATAACTTACCTAACCTCGTAGGCAACCATTTTTTATGGGACATTTTTCAAAATATATCACATAAACGAAGCATTTGAAAAGAAACAGACATATCCATTATCAAAACTAAGTGACTGAATGCTCATTTTTAAACGATCAGGTTTCGTAATTTTCTTCTTGCAATCAACGTGATAATATATTTGGTGTCTCTGTTGTGTCTTACTCATTATCACGATAACATTACAGGATGCATATTTAGTGCATTTGATGTGTCTCTAGTTTTTTTTTGTTTGTCTGTAGTGCAGTATTCGATAAGTCATGTAATGTGGGAAGTATTCGATTATAAAATCCATTACTGTCAAAAACAAACTCTCCCTACGACTCAACTAGAAATCATTTACCCGATTTATCGCTGATGATGCTGGAAAATGGTCTGTTCATCTTTACTCGCTCCAGTAAATATCTGAACCCCCTGACGAGCTCTATCTTTACAAGAGCTAGATCAGACCAAAGATAGAGTAAACTATTTACATTATTCGGACTATTATCCTCATCTTTGTCGCCATATTTATTACAACGTTTCGGCCTTTCAGTATCTGTCTATATTTCTGAGATGAGGTATTATGTACACAATTTACATTATTCGGACTATTGTCTTCATCTTTGTCGCCATATTTATTACAACGTTTCGGCCTTTCAGTATCTGTCTATATATCTGAGATGAGGTATTATGTACACTATTTACATTATTCGGACTATAGTCCTCATCTTTGTCGCCATATTAATTACAGTGTTTCGGCCGTTGTACGCGCCGACCTTCTTTTAATTTAGTGAGCCTTGACTACATTGAATTCATGTCGGAAGGATTTAGCCAGGTCATTTTGGATCCTTCTCCGGTCCTCTTCATTGGTAATTCTGTTGAAGAAATCCTCGAGCCTCTGGGAGATATGAGCTTGTATTCTCTGTTTTATCCAACGATTGTACTGGATTCTTTCTCGAACAAAGGCGTGTCCCGTTTTTTTCTGCGACCAGACGGGCTCTCCTTGAATTGACGGGAAGCCTTGCTGACAAGCCTGGAGGTATGAGATGTAAATCTCTGCTTTTTTTCCTTTAATTTGGCGAGTCTTGACTACATCGAATTCATTTCTGAAGGATTTATCCAGGTCATTTTGGATCCTTCTCCGGTCTTCTTCATTGTTAATTCTGTTGAAGAAATCTTCGCGACTTGAAGAAGGCCGGAGCGTACAACGGCCGAAACGTTGTAATAAATATGGCGACAAAGATGAGGATAATAGTCCGAATAATGTAAATAGTGTACATAATACCTCATCTAAGAAATATAGACAGACAAGTATGGAGTATTGCTACCATATTTAGTTTGGAGTTGTCCATGCTTCACTTGCTTGTTCCAAAAACATCTATGAGGAGGACTCGTTATTATAATAGTTTCCCACGCTACAATCCTTTCCTTACAGACGAAATGCCATGAGCCTCTCGTTTCTTTGTCGTAATGTCCATTACATGTGTTCTTTTCATCTACTTTTGTTTCACCAACTCTAATTTTTACAACTGTGTCGCATCATTGCACTTACGTTCTACTCAGAGAGCTTCTTCCCAAGAACTCCCTACTGGACGCTCTCCCAATCACTGCAAACTTAACCACTTGTCTTTCCTGCATAAACCATGAACTTCACTTTTCTTCCGCTCGTTCAAGACCAGGTAGTAAACCTCATACTTGAGTGGCTCTTAGACCTTGTGTTTGAGTAAAATTAGTATTAAAAAGCGTTACAGACGTCGATATGAAAAGTGTATTGAAGCCGGTGTAAAACTCTTAGAATATTTAATTACAATATCTTTATTATGATTATTTTTTTTATTTTGACATTAATATTAAAGTTTAGAAAATTTATTAGCGAGAGGAAGAGTACGAAAGACACAAAGGAACGGAAAGAATGCAAATGATTTTGTAAAGTAAGAAAATTATATTAAAAATAGCGACATTAGCGATGTATGAATAACTGTCAATGTTATATTTCCTTATGTGCAAATCAAGTAAGTCAATATATTAATTACATAAAATTAATAATATCTGCTTTATAATCAGCAGAGCCTAAGGAGCAATCGATAGGAATGATTAGCTTGTTTCAAAAATATAGAAACATATCGGCTGACTTCGTATCTAAAGTTCACAGATGCTTCATTTGAAAGAAATGATCAGCAAAAGGAAAAACGTATTCGATTGAACCTGATCATCGCATAAGGAAATAGATTCAGTAGAACTGTACGTCTCAATACAGGCGCGTACTAGCATTCGGTTCGTCCACGTGACCTCGTTTCATTACTTCAGATATCGCAAATTATAAATTAAATTACAGAACAAATGACCCCCAGTCGAGATTCTATCATCTGCCTCGCTCAAACCTTGTCTGTTGTATGCGGAAACAGATTCGCTCTTAATCTCTCAGTCCCGATGATTGAGGTATTTATTTAAACATCTTTGGCTCTCCCTCGATTTGGTTGCTTCAGTAAATTGCGTTAATTGATTAACCTGTGTCTTTTTTCCGCATTTGATTCTAATTTCATTTTAAAGGTTTACAATACGAAATGGTAAAGCAGCCATGTTTAGATTTCGTTACTGAATATCTGCATATGAATCACAAATCTGCCTGGATAGTCTAAAACTTATCGGTGAACCGAGTTCAAATTCCGTTTTAATCTGTTGCGTTCACGCTTGATAAATGTAGAAATCGATACATTCTCTCCACCAGCTATGGGTTAAATAACCTGATAGGCATTACTATATAGTTCTTGTTAGGCTAACTAGTCTAGAAAAAATGGCAGACATGAATTCAAAACCGTTGGAAAAGCCACAGACCTCGGTCTAACATCGTCAATTCAGAGTTCAAAAAGAAAAGGCAACTTTCAAAAACGAGGATTGTCTACCTCATCAAGGCATAGAAATTTAAACAGATAGATTCTGCTATTGCATCTGACTTTCTTTAATTCCTTTATACATATTTTTAACGCCAATTTTGTGTTTGTAACGCTACACAAATATTTTATGACATTTAGAACTATTACTTATTGTAACAGACATCATTTCAATATTAACCTCTGCTAGTTTACCGTCAACCGTTATCGCCATAATATTGACTTCTTATTTACTCTCTTTAAGCCCTTATGATGACATTAGTGAGAATTCCTCTATATTTAGGGGCTCTTGGGCCTCGCATTTTTAAAACATTTTTCTGTTAATAACAACGACGATTATGACAAGAGTCCAAATATAAAAATGTATAAAAAGGATGACCCTTCATCTCAGACATTCAAACAGAAAACTGAAAAGTCCTATATTTAAATGAAATACAGTGCTGTTCGATAAAAGTGACTCACCTAATTTTTTTTTACTTAAATCTTTTTTTGCCTCTGGTTTTTGTGGTCAAACTAATTTTTAATCTTACTTATACAAAAAGCCCTTCCCGATCACCTAGTAAAAAAGTTTACTCACCCTAAGGTATTCTATTGATAATTATAAATTTTGATATAAATGAGATTTAGGGAAAAACTCTGTGCAAAAAAAGTGACTCACTTATTTCCTGCAACTACTAATTAATAGAAACATAACCGAACAGCTTTAAATAAAGAATAATAGAGGTATAATTTATTTATTATAGGTAATATAGTTCGAAATATTTAATAATCTATGGGTCCTCCTTCATTTTGAATAACCTTTTCAACCCATTTTGGCATTGACTTGATCAGGTTCTGGCAAATCATTTCTCCAATCATTGAATCCCATTTGGATATGAAATTCACAATAAAATCCTCTTTGTTGTTCAACTGCTTTCTCGAGAGCATGTACTTTATAATGCTCCATAAGTTTTCTATGGGGTTGATGTCAGGAGATTGGGGCGGCCATGTCATAACACTCACCTGCTTCTCATCAAAGTATTCCTTCATCAATTTTGATTTGTGATAGGGAGGATTATCCTGCATAAAAATGAGCTGGGTGGGGTCGATTTTCACCCTTTCAGAAGAAAGGGAGCAGACAAGACTCTGAAATTCTCTTGTACTGCTCGCTCCTGAGGGTCTTTTCAATAGGTTTTAAGAAACCAGTTCCATGAAAAAAAAAGCATCCCCAGAACATTATACTGCTAAGTTCAAAGAGCTTTCAAAGCGTCTTCGGATTTTAGATCGCTTATCATTTGAATTTAGCTCGACTTTCGTTTCACCGGAGAAGAGAACATTTAGGAAAAAAAATCGGGTGAGTCACTTTTATCGAACATCACTGCCTATATGATATCAATTACCATTTGTACTAGTGGAAAACATTTTTTAAATATTTATTTATTTATTTTTTTGGTAAAGTCTGGTTTTATGTAAAAGAAATTAATTGTAGCATCAATCTATCTAATTGCCTGATAGGTATAACTTGCAGAAATATATCCGTGATTAATATAATATTTCTAATAAACCTGAATAAATTGTTTTGATTATTTTGTCTATATATAAAAAAAGTTGTAGCCTTTATCTGTCTCTTTGATTTTTATCAAACTCCGCCTATGGTTTTGGAGATAGATCCGCATAACCATATATTCTGAAACTGCATTAGCCAGGTTACTTGGATAGATATTTTTTTTTTATCAAAGTGGTACCCGGGTGGGATGCACAAACCCCCATTGATTTTTTCCCTTTGATTTAAATTAAATTTAAATTCGAACAAGGGAATGATTTCTATCCAAAATCTAGAAGTCGAAAGCCAGACGATGATATCGGCAAGGTCATTGAGTAATACTGCAATGCATCATTTTTCTCCACAAGTTATTTAAAATCAATCATTATTTTCTTACAAATCAACGTGTGACATGCAGCAAGGCTTGGGTTATTCACCAAGTATATTAATAATGTCTATTTCATGTTCTATCATAAGATATATCTTCTTATTTTTGCTACCATTTCCAGTGTTTTGATTTTAGCATAAATTGAAGTAGGTTTTGTTTCGTCCCCGATATATTTGTGACTTGAAGTTAGTTTTAGTGGTTTGTAAGATTAAACAGAAACAAAGCTGTTAACATTTCATAATCGCCGAGCAGAACCACATCTTTCCCAGTAGAGTATACTCTCATTGTGGCGCCTTGCCTGGAATGTCTATTGGGAGGCAAGTTCACTCGAGACCATCAAGTGGAACTCATATGTACAGGTCGTCGCTGAAAAGGCTGGAAAAATGTACGGTTCCTACGGAAAGAACCGGGCTCTGCATTTGTGCGTTACCTTTATAGGATTCGGATTAGGCCAAAAGTATTGCTGTCATATCTATCTATCTATCTATCTATCTATCTATCTATCTATCTATCTATCTATCTATCAGTCTGTTCATATTTATCTATCCATATATATATCAATCTGTTCATATCTATCTATTTTCCGACTCATACATATATATATATATATATATATATATATATATATATATATATATATATATATATATATATATGCTAATATCCTTGAGAAAGGTGTGAATCCTCTTCTTCTCCCTCCAACTATGGGTAAATAGCAGGACAGACTGGCTTCTATAGCCTTGGATGGCAACTGGTCTAGGAGAAGGACAACTCTGAATTCAAAACCTGCGGAGGGTCGTTTGGGGACCTTGTGGCATCCGTTGCACCAGGTCCCTCTAAAAAGTGTGGATGGCCCTGCACAAAGCCTTCACCACTATAATCAAATCCTGTGTGGCTGTCGGGCTTTCAGTTTCTGGGAACTGATCTGTCTGACCCTCATACGTCGAGTTCGACGGGAGAGCGATAATATATATATATATATATATATATATATATATATATATATATATATATATATATATATATATATAAGAGGCTCAAACACTAATATTTCATGGATATAATTTATTACATGGTAATCGTAATCACGACCCAATTTACCGACCTACAAATTCAAAAAGAAAACAGAAAATATATCTCCGAGTTTAAAAAAACAACAACAAAATTTCATTGATAGTGCATATGTGGGAGTGAGAAACAAGGGTGAGGGGAAAATGTATGAATCATCTAGAGAGAGGTGTAAAGAAAGAGAAAGAACAGGAAAAGGCTTAAAGATCTCTCTCTGTCTCTGTCTCTCTCTCTCTCTCTCCATATATATATATATATATATATACGGAAACTCGTGTAGCAAAAAATATGGAAAATAAAGTATAATATATATTTTTTAAAAATCCATATTATAACCAAAAACGTTTGCTGTTTCTCTCTTCTTTTTAAAATATATACATCTCTTTTCCCTCTCCCCCGCCTCTCTCTCTTTCTCTCTCTCTCTCTCTCTATATATATATAGTTCATATGTATATATATATATATATATATATATATAGTTTATATATATAGTTTATATACACACATATATATATATATATAGTTTATATATATATATATATATATATATATATATATATATACCGTTATATAGTTATATATATATATATATATATAGTTTTTATATATATATATATATATATATATATATATATATATATATATATATATATCTATATAAAAGACAATGGGAAAACTGTAATATTAGCCGACGCGTTTCGTCCAATGTGAACTTTTCCAAGGCAAAACCAAATTAATTTATTTAAACAATGTAAGTAATAATAACAAAACAGAATGTTCTTAGCAACTGGAAGAATTTAGAAAACGCTATTATACTCATATTGCCAACTGAAAATTACGTCAAGTACTGTCACGTGTGGAAATATTGTTTTTATTGTTGTGTTGACGGATTCATTTCTATTGTTCTCTTTCTGCGTTCATTTGATTCTTTTCTTCTTCTTCCTCCTCCTCCTCCTCCTTCTTTTTCTTCTTCTTCTTTTTCTTCTTGGCCTCCTCGTTCTTCTTCGTCGTCTTCTTCTCTATCTATCTTATTTTATTTATATCAATTTTTCTTCCTTTTCTTCGTTTACAGGCGAATGTTAATAATGTTTATATATAGATATATAAGTACATCAACATGCATCTGTTGTAACGCCGTATAGATATTCGTCCAAGAGACCCGCCATTTGATGTCCTTTTGCGAAGCAGCTGCAGATTTATTCCACGTCTCCTTTGCCACTGTATCGCCCAATCGGTTCTTTCTTCATCCTCTCCTTTCATTTCACCGGGAACCGTTTCATCATTATCCTCCTGAGCCAGCACTTAACGGGAATTTATCCAATCCAAGGTCCCGCCCACTGGAATCATAGCTCGAAAGCGAATATTTAATATCTGCGTACACACATGTGCACTTCAATCATCTCTCACCACAGCCAATGGCAGGTTGTATGATGGAACGAGGAGGTTGGTTACCAGTGGCGTATTTATAATCTTGCCTCTTCTGCGACCGTTTGCGACATCTTCTTCAACCAGAGGCCGTCAACGCAACATTGGGCTCCTTTATTAATTATTCGCACGCTGTAATACACAAATTTAGGCACCGATGTTGAGCTTCTACCCCTCCACAGCGTCAGCCAATTATCCACCCAGTGCTTTCTCCAAAGTCTCCTTTGGTTTATTTAGTGTCCAGAGAGAAGTACACCTGCCATTAGCATCTCATGTGATTTAGTGCAACCTGCATTTACCACATTTGCTCTTAGTCGTCTTCTTTCCCTGCGTTTTCAAGAAAACGTTAGAACCTTTCTTCTCCGAGTTTTTTTTTCTTTCTTAATTACAGACATTCATTCACAATTCTCGTCTTTTGCTTTTATTTTTCTTCCTTTCCTTCTTTTTAATTTCTCTTTTCTTCCATTCGTCCCCCTTTTCCTCCCTCTATTCAATCACTAGTTTCCTTAATTCTTCATTCTTTTATTTTGTCCTTCTTCCTCTTTTCATTCTTCATTTTCCAGTTTCTTTCACTGTTGCTTCGTTCGATTTATACTTCGTTTCTTTCATACAATTTCTATTTCTCTCGTATCTTCGTTCGTTTTTTCATTCTAAACCCCTTTTTTCTTTCTTTCTTTCTTTTTTTCTTTCTTTCTTTCCTTCCGTGCTCACTTCCTTCCTCCATACCCCTACTTCCTTCCTTCTTACTTTCCTTAATTCCTTCCTTCCTCCCCCACATCTCTTCCTTCTTTCTTTCCCTCTCCCTTTCTTTCTTTCCGTGCTCAGTTCTTTCTTCCCTTCCATCCCCCTACTTCGTTCCTTACTTCCCTTCTTCTTTCTTTCCTTCCTTCCTTCCTTCCTTCCTTCCTTCCTTCCTTCCTTCCTTCCTTCCTTCCTTTCCTCTTCATTTCTTTCTTTCTTTCTTTCTTTCTTTCTGTCTTTCTTTCTGTCTTTCTTTCTTTCTTTCCTTCCGTGCTCACCTCCTTCCTCCCTTCCACCCCCTATTCCTTCCTTGTTACTTTCCTTAATTCCTTCCTTCCCCCTTCCTTCCTCCCTCCCTCCATCCATTTCTTCCTTCTTGCTTTCCATCTCACTTTCTTTCTTTCCGTGCTCAGTTCTTTCCTCCCTTCCATACCCCTACTTCCTTCCTTCCTTCCTTCCCTCTACATTTCTTTCTTTCTTTCTTTCATTCATTCTTTCCTTCTTTCTTTCCGTGCTCACTTCCTTCCTCCCTTCCATGCCCCTTACTTCCTTCCTTCCTTCCTTCCTTTCTTCCTTCCTTCCTCCATTTATTCCTTCTTTGTTTCCCTCTCCCTTTCTTTCTTTCTTTTTTCTTTCTTCCTTCTCGCCCACCTTATTTAATTAATTCATTTATTCAGTTTATAATGCTTTTCTCTGTCATCTTCCCTTCCTCCTTTCTTCCTCATTTTTCCTTCACTTACTACTTACTTTCTAAATCCTTCTATGCTTTCTGGTTTTTACTTCCGGATTTCTTTCCTTCATTTTCTACTTCTTTTTTAACTTCCTTCTATGTGTCACTTTGTCATTCCTTCGCCCCTCTTTTCATTTATTTCCTTTCTATTTCCTTATACTCTCTTTGTTTCCCGCTTCACTTTCTTCTTCCTGTCTTTCTTCCGTTCGACACATTCTAGTTTCTTCCTCTTTTCCACGCTCATGCCGTTCATTTTTACTTTCACCCGTCATTCAATTTCTACATTCTTTCTCTCTCCCTTCCTTCTTACCTTCACTTTCTGGCTATTTCCTCTCGTCCTTCCTTTCTTCTTTTTCTCTTTCTGCCTTTCTTTCTTTGTCACTTTATTCGTTTTATCTATCCTTCTAGTTCCTTCCTCACTGCCTTCTTTCAGGTCTTTTATATCCCACTTTCTTTCCTTCCATCTATCCTTCCTAGGCTCCTTCCTTCCTACTTTCCTTCCTACCTTCCCCCAGTTCTTCCTTCTTTCTTTCTTTCTTTCTTTCTTTCTTTCTTTCTTTCTTTCTTTCTTTCGTGCTCACTTCCTTCCCCCTCTGTTCCATTCCCCCTACTTCCTTCCTTCCTTCATTCCTTCCTCCATTTCTTTCTTCTTTCTTTGCCTCTGCCTTTCTTTCTTTCTTTCTTTCTTTCTTTCTTTCTTTCTTTCTTTCTTTCTTCCTCCCTCCATTTCTTTCTTTCTTTCGTGCTCACTTACTTCCTCCATCCCTTCCATCTCCTACTTCCTCCCTTCCTTCCTTCCTTCCTTCATTCCTTCCTCCATTTCTTTCTTCTTTCTTTGCCTCTCACTTTCTTTCTTTCTTTCTTTTTCTTTCTTTCTTTCTTTCTTTCTTTTTCTGACTTCCTTCCTTCCTCCCTCCATTTCTTTCTTTCTTTCTTTCTTTCTTTCTTTCTTCCTCCCTCCTTTCCATCCCCTTACTTCCTTCCTTCCTTCCTTCCTTCATTTCTTTCTTCTTTCTTTGCCTCTCACTTTCTTTCTTTCTTTCTTTCTTTCTTTCTTTCCATCCCCTTCCTTCCTTCCTTCCTCCCATTTCATGTTTTTCTTTTTTTTCTTCCATCCGTTTTTTACTTTTTTCCACTTAGTTCTCCTTTCATTTTTACCAAAATGTCTATTTTATTTCATCCTATTTTCCCTCCTTGTGTTCACTCCTTCAGTTTTAGTTCCAATCTATCTACTTTCCTTTCCTCCTTCCTTCCGTCCTTCCTTCCTTGCTTCCTCTTTTCCTTCCTTCCTTCCTTCCTTCCTTCCTTCCTTCCTTCCGTCCGTCCGTCCGTCCGTCCGTCCTTTACTTCATATTTTCTTTCTCACTTCTTAACATCTTTCCATTCTTTAGCGTATATATTTCCTATCATTTCCTCCTTTATTCTTAATCATTTTACTCATTTTTCATTTGAGTTCTTCATTCTTTTCTTCATTCTCTGTCTCCTTCCTTTCTTCATCTAATTCTTTTCACCTTTATTCATTCCTTCATTGTTTTTTCGTTCCTTAAATTTCTACTTCTGTCTACTTTCCCTTTTATCACCTCTACTAGCTGTTTTTCTCTCTCCCTTGTTCACATTCTATATCATTCCTTCAATTTCTTTACTCCTCTTCTTTCTTCCTTTATTTTGACATTCTACATTGTCTTCACGTTCTTATTCTTCCTCCAATTATTTCTTCACTTTTTATATCCTTCCTTCATTAATTTCTTTCTTCCCCTTTTCATTTTTATCTTTTAATTTAATTTGTTTTTCCTTCCTCCCTTCCTGTAACACAATCTGCTCCTCAGTTTCACTTCAAGACCAAAGAGAGGAAGGAAGATGACGATAAGTCAGTCGATCACTGCAACTGCATTGGAAATTGGCGTTTGCAATCCTGGATTTTACCTGAACTCGAAAAGTGACCACTCCTCTATATACGACACAAACAACCGACCCAGTAAAATGGCGGATACCAAGTTTAATCGAGCCCCAAGCCCCAGCAGAAGTAATTCACTATACTTTTTTCCCCGGTGCCATGTCTCTTGAAGAAGTATGTGATCATGGCTTTCCACTACTTTAAAGCTCTTAACAACTGAAAAAAAAATTTACTGTGCTTCCGATTCTGTATTTTAGCTTAGCCTTTGTTTCATTCATTGTTATACTAATGTCAAATTTTCTGACAGTTTTTTCGCATTATCAGTCTTAAATACTTAAACTCTCATATTCTTATATAAAATATTCTTTTATTGTTTCCATTTTCTCAGTTTCAGTCCATGGTATCCTCAGCATCATTCTGTAAATCGACATTTCTGTCGCATCTCGTAATTGTCCAGCATTCACTGATATAGTGGACGACTGATATTAGATACCAATCCAGCAGTCCTTTCTTTGTTGATTCCAAAACTATAGTATTAAATAGGGGCTTTCGTTTGGCGTCAAGAATTTCTATAATCAATTCATTCAGAATTTGTATTTCTTATAATGTTATTTTTCAACATTTTTCTTGTTCGTCTAATTTGTCTGCTATTCATCCAGAATACTATACCTTCAATTTCTTCTGTTTTTCCTTCTGTTTCATACTCCTCCTAATTATTTTTATCTGTTACTTCCCCTACATCTCTTTCTCCTTCTGTCTGATACTCCTACTTCTCTCGCTCTTACTTCCGCTACGACTCTTTTTCCTTCAGTCTCAAACTCCACATAATTCTGTTCCTCCTGTTATTTGCCGACTTCTCTTTCTCTATCTGTCTCATAATTTTCTACTTCTCTTCCTCCAGTTACTGCTCCTACTTCTTTTCTCCTTCTGTCTCATACACTTTCTACAGCTCTTCTTCCTGTACTCCCCCTAATTCTCTTCTTCCTTCTGTCTCATACCTCTGCTATTCTCTCCCTCCTGTTTCTTCCCCAACTACTCTTTCTACTTCTGTTTCATACTCCTCCTACTTCTCTTCCTCCTGTTACTTCGTCTTCTCCCTTTGTCTCATACTCCTCTTAATTCTCTTCCTCCTTTTCTCCCACTTCTATTTCTACTTCTGTCCCATACTCCTCCTACTTCTCTTCCTCCTGTTACTTCCCCTATATCTATTTCACCTTCTGTCTCATACTCCTCATAATTCTCTTTCTCCTGTTACTTATGCCTTCTCTACTCCTTCTGTCTTATACTCCTCATTCTTCTTTTCCAACTCTTACTTCCCTACTTCTTTTTCTCCTTCTGTCTCATACTCCTTCCACTTCTCTTCTTACTCCTACTTAGTCTTCTTCTTTTGCCTCATACTCCTCCTACTTCTCTTCCTCCTCTTCTCTCACTTCTTTTTCTACATCTGTCTCATACTCCTCCTACTTCTTTTCCTCCTGTTACTTCCTCTAATACACTTACTCCACCTATCTCATACTCCGCTTTCTCTTTCTCCTCTTATTTCCCCTACTTCTCTTTCTCCTACTGTCTCATACTCCTCCTAATTCTCTTCCTCCTGTTATTTCCCTTACTTCTCTTTTACTTTCTGTCTCATGCCCCTCCTCCTTTTCTTCCTTCTGTTACTTCCGCTACTTCTCTTTATCCTTCTGTATCATACTCTTTCTACTTCTCTTCTTTTTTCTACTCCTTGTACTTCTCTTCCTTTTTCTGTATCTTGCTCCTCCTACTCCTCTTCCTTCCTTTACTTTCCCGACTTCTCTTTCCCCTTCTGTCTCAGATTCCTCCTACTTCTCGCCCTCCTGTTAATTCCAGCTACTTCTTTTTCTCCTTCGGTCTCAGAATCTTTCAATACTCCTCCAGCTATTTTCTCTTTTCTTTATACTTTCTTTCTTTCCCGCTTAATCTCTTTTTCTGCCTATCCACATTTTTACCTTACATTCTCCTTATTTTTTCTGTTCTCTGTTCTTTCTTCCAATTCAATCACTTCTGTTCCTCTTCCTGTTGCTATCATTCCTTCGTTTACTCCTTCTTGCAGAATATCTCCAATTTTCTTCCTTGAGAAATCACAGAACTATAATCAGTAACCATTCTTTAGAATACGTTCACCATTCCATCTTCTATAGCCACCTGACGGAAATTTGACGACATTATCCATTGTTGCAGACTTCCTGAACTCGTGTCTTATAGAGTAGTACTTGCAGGAAAAGGCCAACTGTTATAGTATGGAGCTAAATTGTTTATAGTCAGGTCATAACAAATTTTCCCCTGTAAGAAACTATCCAGAACGAGCAATTATTCTTTTTTACATTCTTCAAATATTTTCTTGTCAGTGTTTTCAGAGGTTTTTGTATTCCTTTTTTCTTTAATTTCTTTCTGCTTTTTGTATCTCATTGACTTCTCATTTTATTATTCAATGAGTTATTTTTTCCAATTCTTTGTTTAATTCTTTTTTAACCGGGATCACCTGAATAAAGAGAGTAAATCTACTAAGGCAAAAGGGGTTATTAGGTTTGAAAGAATTAAAAAACAGAAGCATTTGTTTAAAGCGAGAACAGAAACGTAATCAGGAAGATAGCAGAAAAACGATTGCAATTGCATTTAATTTTTAAAGATCAAAAGCAAGAAGTGAGTTCCCTAAAATAAACTGTTGGAATCGAACTTACGGATATATCTAGCCATTTCAAATGTTAATTAATGAGACCTAGTTGCTAATCTAGTACGGCGATAAATTTATAAAGCCTAGGAACTAAAGCGAAACGGTCATTGGAACAATTACATTAAAATTATTTATAGAAAACAGACAGGGAATCAATTTGACGTCGACGGAAATGTGAATGAAGACGATATGCCAGATCACGACCAATAATATTGCTGATTCTTCTTTGGATTCTCTAAATATATAGCAGGAAAACCAGGAAATATATCTGGCAACAATATTTGATGTATAGACGAATGAATTATTTTTCATCCAAGTATTTGATTTCGACAAATATCATCCATTTCAAGCTATCTTACTTCAAATTGCTTTTCAATTTTCCAGGTTTATCACCTTCAGTTATAAAAAGAATTTAGCGACCCATTTTCTTAAAGCATTTCCCACTTCACAATTGTTCATTATCATCCGTTATTCCATCATTTGCCTTCTCTTTTGCAAAGTAAATACGTGAGAAATGTTAGCGACAAACAGACATCTCTTCACCACAGAAGAATTTCCCAAATCTCACCATCAGCCAAGAAATCTCAATAAAAAAACGTAGAAGAGTTAATGATAACCGAATCCTCAATGACAAGTCTGAAAGAATTAACAACGATAAAACGTAAGGGGATTAACTTTGATGCTTGACTTATCAAGAAATTCCTTCGTAATCGGGTGAACCTAATCAACTCGAACACGATTGGAGATATTTATTCAACAAACTATTAAGATCCACCAAGAAGTTTCGTTTTATACCAAAAAAAAACGATTTGTGAGCGCCTGATAACCTACATACTAATATATATATCTATGAGCCACATAAGTTTCTGTTAGCCTTTGTCTGCTGGTAGTCAGGTCTTTTTTTTACCTTTTGATTTGAATTAGAAGTCTCGAACATTGATACTCTCTTTTTTATTCATTCTTTTAAATAATTTCACCACAAGAAAGGCAATAATCCCTCTAAGACGCAATGGGTTACTTGATGTTAAGGAATATGAGAAAAACAACAATTAAGAGGAAGATAACGATTGACATTGCATATAAATTTTAGAAGATCAAAGTTGACTGGGAAGCGAGGAGCTGGAAGCGAGTTCCGCAAGCGAGAGGTGCGATGGAAGAAACTGTTAGCATAGAATTTACTGTTACATCGAACCACGTTAACTCTTACATTATAGGAATTTGCCGCCAAACTAGTATTGCGATTAAATACAAAAAAACTAGATATTATGGAGAAAAGCTCATTAGAACAATTACCATGAAAGTATTTATAGAAACAAAAAAACATACTGAAGCTACATCACGGTGGCGGGAAAGAGACCGAAGCTGAAATGCCAAGTCATGAGCTATAATATTGCAGAATATTCTTTGGGTTTTATCAAGAATCTATAAATATACGGCACGAGCACGTGACCAGATGTGGCAGAAAGAAAGTAGCGAATGGTAAACTTACAAATATGTAATATAGATTAAGACGAGAACATTTTTCTAGCACAGCAGAGTGAGCCAACATTCTTAGCAGTTAATTCTATAAACTGTTTCCATTTCATGTCAAAATACTATTTTGAATTAATTCCTTTATTACTTTAAAACGGTTTAAACTTTTGAGGCATCACGGTCATGTTTTGCATTATTTTCTTCTGTTTCGTGATTGCTACTGCTTCAGTTTTAAAACAATTATTGGCAATAGTAGTGAATATTATTTGCAATGATAGGATATACATAATAAGAAAACAGTGTTAGAAAGAACAATAAATTGATTCGTCGATTGAACATTCAGAAGAAAAAAGTCATTCAGCGTTTTTTATTCTTTTCGTTGAAAGCCTACATTTCTTTAGATTTACCTTCTCGTGAGCTGCAGTAGTTGCCAAAAAGTAAATTTATTTTATGATAGATAAATAATTTAATAAACTTAACTCAAACTTGTTTTTAGATAATTTCTGGTCACAAGTCATTACTTTTCGAACGCGCTAATAATGGCGAGGAAAACAAAGTGGAACTAAAAAGTAGACGAAATAATGTAAAACTCGTGAATAAAAAGATGTGAAGATAAAGTACATAAAATTGATAGATTCAAATCTCAAATAAATTGTGTTCAACAGACATAAAGAAATGTTATCAGAAGAATGCACAATTTGTTCAAAAAAATAAGAAAAGATACTCTGCAAATTTGAGATCCAAACAACCTAACCGACGCAAGCGAGAAAACTGGATCAGATTCTTACACTCACGGATTGATTGATTTGCTTTTTATGGCTTATTCACCTTTCTCGGATTACTTAAACCAAAAACGTTTTTAGCGTGTAATTTATGGATACAGGTCCTACTTATTACACATTGACTCGTGGAGAAGAGGAGGATGTATACCTTTCTTAAGGGTACTTGTGTGCAAGTTAATGTACAGAACCCGACTGGAATTGGAACACAGTATTCTCAAGTGATCAGCTATCTAAATACTGACTAGTCTCGACTTTACTTTAGTTTGGTGATCATACGGGCCATAGATAGTATTTTTGATGTATACATATGATGGTGTAATGGTCTTTAAGAAAACGGAACTGTAAATCCGAATATATTTCAAACCAAAATGAGATTAGTACCTTTCTATCGTTTGAGCTGTAAATAAAAATCTAGATAAACTATTGAATACTTATTCTTTTTCTCATTCAGCCATGTGGATGTCCAACTGTTCTTTTTATCTTGAGCCTGTAACTTTATGGCTTTCTTAATTATAGAACTCCGTATCTTTGGGAAAATCAACTTATTATTTTAATATCTTTCTATATTTCTGAGATGAGGCATTGCAATTATTTACAATATTTACATTCTTCGGACTGTAGTCATCATCGTTGCTTTTATCCATGACGTTTCGGCCGTTGTACGTTCTGGAATTCTTCAGGCTATGTCTATATTTCTGAGATGATGTATTGCAATTTTTTACAATATGTGCATTGTTTGGACTGTAGTCATCATCTTTTCATTGCTATACCCACGACCTTTCGGCCGTTGTACGCTCCCCATTTCTTCAGGATTGGTCTCCATTTCTGAGATGATGGATTGCACTTATTTAAAATATTTACATTGTGTGGACTGCAGTCATCATTTTCATTCCTACATCCACGACGTTTTGGTCGTTGTACTCTCCAGACTTCATGAGGATCTGTCTATATTTCTGAGAGGAAGTACTGCAATTATTTACACTATTTAAACTGTATGGACTATTGTCCTCATCTTCGTTGTTATAACCACGACGATTCGGCCGCTGTACGCTCCGGACTTCTTCAGGATCTGTCTATATTCCTCAGATGAGTTATTGTATTTATTTACACTATTTAAATTGTATGGACTGTTGTCCTCATCTTCGTTGCTATATGCAGGATATTTCAGGTATTGTACATCCGGCCTAAATAATTACTGAGACATTAGGATAGGACATTAGCCCCACTGATATATTCATTGATACATGGGCTGGTGACTTGGTCTGAAGAGTTGTGAGTTCAATACTTGGCTACAGCTGATGTGAACAAACACCGGGAGAGTTTAGTTAAAGGGAGAAAACTGATGCTGAGGAATCCACGAAAGAGGTATGACCGGTGGAACTAGAACAGTCGACACTGATGGATGAAATAGAGTACAGTTCAAAATTCCAATCATTCGAAGAAAGCCGAAACGGGGACAGTGTGTTCTACTGTCGTGCCTCTTCCGGATATTTCTGTATCAGTTATCTCCCTTTAACTCAATTATCCAACTCACAACTCTTTCGGTCAAGTCACTGGATTCAATCAACGCTTTTATCTATTAGGCCATGTTTCCTTGAGGACATCAGGGTATGAATTTTGTGGACTTATAAAACTAATCTCTCAGTAACCCTTTAGGCCTTAGCGTACATCGGCCGAAACGTCGTGGATATGGCAACGAAGGTGAGGACAAGAGTCCAAACAGTGTAAATAGTGTAAATAATTGCAATACCCCACCTCAGAAATAAGGAAAGGTCATGAAGAAGGCTAGAGCGCACAAAGGTCTAAATGGTGTGGACATGGCAACGAAGATGAGGACAACAGCCCGAACAATGCAAATATTGTAAAATATTATTTGAAATACACAGATCACTGTTTAATTCATTTATGAAAATAGTTTATTCATAGAATCTCGGGAAATTTCCTGGATAGATGGCGATTATAAACATTGCTCCAAATAACAAATCAATACTAAAAAAGAAAATCATATTATGGGGAATCATTTTTGTCATACATTGGCACCATTGATACCAGAAACGATCATTTAAATACGGCACCCGACTGAAAACATTATCAGTTGTTACAGACATCCGGAGCCCGTGTCGTATGGCGTAGTTATTGAAGGAAAATGCACAATGTTTTTTTATATGGGATTTAAATATTTATATTCAGAGTACAACTATTTTTATCAGATTAGATCATTCAAAGATATCAATTATTGTTTTTACTAGCTGGCCACGAACCTTCTTTTTCACAATCATTTTTTTTGTGGGCAATTGCAGCAGGATAAATAACAATGAGGCAAATCAAAAATAGAATTTGATTGGTTCATGGAAAAGAGTAATGCGTTTTCCTTGGTAAAGTATGCTCTATATTCAACAGATCAACATCTTATAGAGCATATGTTGAATGTGATGGAATGGGAGATTTTCATCCAGCATTTAAAGGTAATATATCTAAAAGAATTACGATGTGTCATAATAATAGCATGGAACGATATTTCAACAGAGTGCTACTATATGTCAATGTAAATTGAGTTAATAGTTATGAAAAAAGTACTAGAAAAGTACGCCAAATATAGGAAAGACACATGGATTGATGTGAATGGACTCAACAAGATAGATAAATAGATAGATAGATAGGCTCATCGATTGATAGATAGATAG
>OZ038500.1:94352628-94375128 GCA_964036315.1 Acanthosepion esculentum | reverse complement strand
TTTAGCAAGTGGATGACAGGACGTGGTTTAGGGGAGGTGGCAGAGGGACGAAACTTATTGAGGATAGGAGGAAGTGGAGAGCCATGACCGTCTATGTCCCGAAGGGACACAGCACATAAAAAGAAAGACGTTTAGGTCTCCATTGAAATTTTAGCTGTTATCAACCACATTATCAGTGATGTACGTAATGTCGTTACGCGAGCAATTGATTTAGATATTATAAAGACTTTAGCAAAATGTTTTTACAGGAACCCTACAGATATTGCATCGCTGGAAATGGTTATGCAATCATCAATTCGTTTCCATCATTTAGGTTCATGAAAGCCGTCTTGAATACTCACCCTTTTAAAACCCATTGGATGAATGAACGCGTTTCAAGGCTCTCACAATGGTCCTGGCCACGTACTGTTTTTAAAAATATCTGGATGACAAGCTTCTCGGATCTTTACAAAACATATGATGATCGAAGCTTTGCAATAGATTTCTTCTCTGAACTAGCTGTAAGAACTGAACACAAATATTTCTAGCTTACTACAGTCACTGCCTCAAAACTGATCAACACTGTGTCAGTGATAGTTCTCCGTCCTTATAAGAATGACTGTATTCACAATCAGACGCCATGCGTTGAACATCTATGTTTGAATGTATTATTGTGTCTAAGATCCCTTTTGTGTTCATAGATAGGATCAATACAATTTATCGAATGCATTTGTAATACACAGAAATAAATTCACACACAACTTCGATCTAATTAATACTCATTAAAGGAGAATGCCAATGAGAGAGAAGATTCTTGAGAGAAAATTTAGGTTTTTAATAAAAAGAAATACATTTTTCCCAAATAAGCATACATGTCTATATTTAAAAAAAATAAAAGCAAACGATTAAATTCAAAATCTGTTATATAAAATATATGATACATAAATTAATCTCAAAATAAAATAATATAAATAATAATTACATTATAAAAGTGTGATATTGCATGAGCGTCGGAGACGTTACATGTTCTGAGTGGAAGTAGACATCTGAAGAAACCGGAAACACAATCCTAAACACGAAACAATGAATAAACCTCTTCTCATGTTCAACTGATCGGGGAGAATTGTGAACAGGGCGATAGTGGAATTTATCTACTCCTTTTACGAGAGGGAAAACTACTACTACTACTACTACTACTACTACTACTACTAATAATAATAATAATAATAATAATAAATGAATATAACAACAGTTTATGCGGAGACGTTAGAAGTATAGAGTTGAAGTAGACTTTAGAAGGACCCGCAAACCTCCGCTTATAGACAGGATTTTTTTTCAAATGAGGACTTATTGATGGGATTAAGGTCACTCTGCTGTGAAGGTCATTTAATGACGCTAATTGCTTCAAGCAAAGGAATCCTGTCGCTCTTAAAGACAATCCTTTATTATGGATATTTGTTAGAGAATCCCAAGCAAAGATCTTTATCAAATAACAAAAGCAACAACATTCGAAGATTTTCAACAGCAACAACAACTAAAATGTAAAGCACATTTATCTCAAAAGGAAAAAGAACACAATTATATATTCAATAGCGAGCAGGCTCCATTAATACTAGAAAAACTTAAGGGAGGTGAGTAACCTATTTTCCTGAAAATTGTTTTAGAAGAAATATTTTTAAAATTTCAACTGCCAGTAGCATTGTCTTCTCGGTCAATATATTTCCTCTATGGAAATGGCAAATCCCACCATTAACATTAATTTTACTATCTTTGCCTAATCTCAAGTGGTTGGTATCTTTTTGGAAGAAGAATTGCTTACCAACTCTAAGCTGGATAGCAAGTTGTAATGTAATTTTCGAAAGAATGTACTAATATTTTAGGAAAATCATTTTACCCTCATATATTGTTTTTTTTTTTTTTTTGCTACCCCCTCTATTAATATCATTCATGAAAATGAATTGTCTACCCCCATGCTTCAAAGTTAGGGGTGTATAATTTTAAAATCATACTTGCGTTTTTTCTTTTTACTCAAACATAACATTATTGATTATTTCGTAAATATAAAATATTTGTTAGGTTTGAGCAAATAACTATATTCAAGGGAGCAGTGAACTGATTCAAATGCGAATTCTAAACAAGCCTTTTTATGTTTGTTTGTTTTCATTAATATCTTTTATTTTGTTGAAAGTCGGCCATACAATCATCGGTGGTTCAATATTCTGGAAATTGACATGGCGTTTACATAGGTTCCAGAGTTCTTTATATATGTCTGGATGAACATTTCGCTAGATTCTTTGTTGACGTAAAATCTTGTGATTTTAGTCACTCTCTTGTTTAGAATTCTCTTGAATGAGAAGATATCATCGTGAGTATTGATACGCTAGCAATTTCATTCCATTTATGAACAACAGATAAAAGAGATATATCAAGCCTTTCAGAAATTATTTTATAGAATTTACTTGACAAATAAGCGGCAGTCAATTTCATTTTCAGATTGTTAAACTCCTTTTTGCTTTTCGACATTATTTCTAAAAGTAAAGCTTGTTTAATTAATAAAATATATTCATACCCACCTTCACAATGTAGAATGCTGCATTACACCGTGTTGAACGTATGGAAATAACGCAGGTTTAGGGTTATTTACTCTCATCTCATAATTTATTGCTCTTCTTTTTGACTAGGGGAATAACATCATGTTAATGTTTCCTTACACATTATCAATTCGAGTATTAAACTGTTTTACAACCATTAATTGATTAGATTAATGTCACCTAGTAATGTCCGGAATAATCAAAGAGAAAATAATAATGAAATTAATATATTTAAGTACAATTATGCCTATTAGAATGCATATGTTACAGCCTTGCCTGTATAACGACGTTGCTTTTAGTTTTTGTTTTTCTTAAACCTTGATCTTCTAGGGTCATAGGGGCACCCATGTTCTACCACAGAATTAGCAGTGGTGTTTCTTAGGCAAGCATGAAGGACCTCAATCCTCTCGAGGTTGGTTTTGAATTCAGGTGTTTTTCTGCACCTAGACTGGTCGCTGTTATTTAGCCTACATTTGGGGTAGAAGAGATGGATTCATACCTTTCCAAATGATATTAATATATAAGTGAATATAAAAAACTCGACTGAAATTCGAACTCGGTACTCCGATTTCTCAGTCAGAGCCACTAACATTTATTCCACCGTTCGTAATTTGTTATGCAATTAATATATTTAACAGGTCTTCAATAATTGTTCGAAGCTCGTAAGCAGCAATCTATTTACACCGTTCAACAGTGTTTTTTTATTGTAAAAGTGCAAGTTAATTATTAATGTACGTATATTTTCATAATAAGCATTTTTATTATTTGAAACGGAACCAGTAATCGACTTGTGTATGGGAGAGGAGGAGAAAGTACAAAAGTGTCGTTACTCAGAATTAAAAAAAAGTACATCTATAGGGATTTAGAAAAAGTGGTATATGAAGTTTCAGCTGTTGGGGAGTCTTTAGATGTCTAGCCTTTCGATTATCTATGAATAAAGGTGGCCACTTCGGACAGATGTGTATAAATTAACTGCCATTTTGCATTCCGAAATCTTGTATATTGATTTTCTAAGCGTAGCTTAAATGTGGCACCGAAATCTCGTATATATCTGCGATCTCGAGTTACTAACACAGAGGCATTGGGATTTCTCTTTACAAAAAAACCCAGTGATTGATTGAAAATTCTTTTTTGTCAAGTGATATGTTTTTTTATCACATCCATAAACTTTTTGAATCTTATTTCAAAATTTATTTTTGTGTTTTTTTTTACCTAGATCTTGCTATTGGCGTAGATTTCTTTTTGCCATCTTTACACTCTGAGAAGTTTAATCATTCCGTTTTTAATATTATTCCTTAGATTTGCCTATACGTTTCTTAAATTACGACCTGTCAACCGAAAATTAAAAACTAAATAAACAAATTGATGCGAAAAGTTTAAAAATAAAGTGAAAAACAATACGAAAGGAATTAAAGAAGAAATAAAAGTGGAAAGATAAAAAATAAGAATATAAATATCTGTTTATATCTCTGAGATGAGGTATCATGATTACTTGCATTATTTACATTATTCAAAATGTTATCCTAATCTCCATTGCTATATCCACAACGTTTCGGCCTCTCTATCACTGAGATGAGGTATTGCGATTACTTGCATTATTTACATTATTAGGAATGTTATCCACCGTCTTCATTGCCATATTTACAACATTTCGGCCTCTATAACTCCGAGATGATGTATTATGATTACTTGCATTATTTACATTATTCGAAGTGTTATCCTCCTCTTCATTGATATATTAACAACTTGTAGGTCTCTATATCACTGAGATGAGGTATTATAGTTACTTGAATTAATTACATTATTCGGACTGTTATCCTCATCTTCATTGCCATATTGACTACATTTCTGTCTCTATATTTCTAAGATGAGATATTATTATTTCTTGCATTATTTACATTATTCGAACCGTTATCCGCCTCTTTATTGCTATATTCACAACATTTCAGCCTCTATATTACTGAGATGAGGTATAACGATTACTTGCATTATTTACATTATTCGAACTGTTATCCTCAGTTTCATTGCCATATTCACAGCATTTCGGTTTCTATATCTCTGAAGATGAGGTATTATGATTACTTGCATTATTTATATTATTCGAACTGTTATCCATTGCTATATTCACAACGTTTCGGCCTCTATATCACTGATATGAGGTATTATTATTTCTTGCATTATTTACATTATTCGGACTGTTATCCTCATTTTCATTGCCATATTCACAAATCAACTCTCCGAGTTATTTCCCGTTAATTCAACTCTTGAAATTTTGTTTCAACACTAATGTGGTCTTGTAATGAACTGACAATCCTTTGGGTCTAGTTACTGGATCTAACTAACGTCTTCATACTCTGGGCGATGTTTAGGTCAGCACCAGTGCATAGACCTAAAGAGTTTCAGTTCAATACCAGGCCATAACAGTAGTGAAACAAATCTTGGAGATCTGAGTTAAAGGGAAATTACCGAGACATCCGGAAGAGGCATGGCACGTGGAACTAGAAAAATCTACCCGGGTGTACGAAATAAAAGGTTCGGTTCGAAATTCCAATCACCCGAAGAAGTCCGGAGCGTACGACGGCTGAAACGTTTTTAATATGGCGATGAAGACGAAGATATCAGTTCGAATAATGTAAATAATTCAAGTAAACATAATACCTCAGCTCAGAGATATAGGCATATATTGAAGAATAATTCCAATCACCTGAATGAAGCTGGATTTTACAACGTCCGAGACGTTGTGAATATAGTAATGAAGACGAGGATCCGAATAATGTAAATAATGCTAGTAAGAATATAAATATAAATAAAACAAAAAAAGAAAAGAACAAAAATGAACTCATATAAACGAAATAAATGATTCATAAAAAAATAAGGTAGAAAGGAAATCGAAAGTTAGGTTCGCTAATTTAATAAAACTTTAACTTGCTGTTGGATTAATAGATAGCTAGATATATTTCAGGTTTAATCCGATGTATTTTTGAGTCTAAACTAAGTCTCGTTAACACTAGAGTCAATAGGAGTTGGACATTGCGTTTACATTTGAGTCATAAATAGGTATATGTCCGATTTATATTACAGTACAAAAAGATGGTCCCGTTTGAAGTAAAGGGTACAAATATTTTCAGTTTAAACATTGTATAAAAAAATCAATTTGATCCAGTTTACACGAGAGTAAAATTGTATAAAAAAAGGTCCGGTTTTGAAATTAATCATAGAATGAAGTTATTCCGGTTTATACAAGGTTCAGATAATTAGATAGTGGTCCGGTTTACACTATGCTCTAAAATTAGACATACTTCATGTTTATCTTAGAATAAAAACGTAAACATAGAACATGTTTCCATTAGAATCAAGAATGAAAAATGGTTTAGTTTACACTTGCATAAAAACGTGAGATATAGATCCTGGCTACACAGTTTTAAAAAACAATCAGACATGTCGATTTTAATGAAAACTTGAGTCATTTTGTAGGCATGCAGCGTTTTTATTGCCTAATCATTGTGATGGTTCCTTTTCACTGAGATACTTTGACCCTAGGCAGGGGATGCAGTTGTCGTATTGTAAAACTGGCAGAAAGTGCATAAAATGAAAAGAAATAAAATAAGGAAGAAATAAATATACTTGAACGAAAGCAACGCTCATGAGAAAGAAAGAAAGAAAAAAGAAATACATACAGAGAAAGAAAGAAAGAAATACAGAGAGAGAAAGAAAGAAATACAGAGAGAGAAAGAAAGAAATACAGAGAGAGAAAGAAAGAAATACAGAGAGAGAAAGAAAGAAAGAAAGATAGAAAGAAAGAAAGAAATACAGAGAGAGAAAGAAAGAAAGAGAGAAAGAAAGAGAGAAAGAAAGAGAGAAAGAAAGAAAGTATGAAAAACGCTTGCACAAATAAAAGAAGAATATGTTGTGTATAGTTAGTGAAAATACTGACATTCAAATTCTAATATTGACTAAAATATGTCTTGCAATACTCTTTAAACTTAGATTAAAACCAATCACATTTTTATTTAGACAATAATTACTCTTCCTACACGCGTTAAAAATTTCAGACTTGAGATGGCCTCTCAAATATTTGATGAAACTGCCTAGCAAAGATAAAAACATTTCAATAGACCGTTAATGTCATTCTATGGGCAGCCTGCTAGAAAGCTGCCAGAAATGAACCGGAAAAGTTGATTGATTGAATTACTTTTTACGGCTTTTCAATCTTTTGTAAGTTATTTAAAGCTGGGACAAATTTTTGCATTGTAATAATAATTATTTTTTTCGAATGAATATTTTATTAACATTTTGTCTGGAAATAATAATGATTCTCAGATAAGATTAATTGTATTTAACCCGTAGCTGCGTTTAAAATCCATACCTTCCCAAGGGTATATGCGCGTAGGTGAAAGTAACGAAGTGAAAAATCGAACTGGGCACGATTTCAGGAGTTAGCCATTACATCACCCGCACAATCAAGCTTACCGTCCCTGGTCACCCAAACGGTGTCCCATTTAGGTGATAATCAGGCTTGACATCGCGGTGCAAGTGATCGATTTACAAGTCATTTTAAATGACAATATTTCTAAGAAGACACTTCCCTCTTGATAATATTCTTGACAAGTGTTTCAACCTGATATGACCGGAAGTCAATCAGAAAAGAAAAGAATGACATAGATTTCGAATATTCTTAAATAAGCCACCACCATTCATAACATGACTTTGAAAAGTGAAGATTTTGACGAGATTATCATTTGATCAGCACCAAGAGGCTAAGCTGGTCGCGGTGCAAGTGATCGATTTACAAGCCCTGTTTTAAATAACGATATGTCTAAGACACTTCCCACTTGACACTGTAACTATATGTGACACTACCATTGCGTGTTTCATTTTTATTTTGATACTAGCAGCATTGCCCGGCGTTGCCCGTGCTTGATTCAAAAATCGTACGACTCATACAGCAATCGCTATCATATCTGATGATGAAAAAGAATTTGAAAAAGGATAATATTTTATCAATGTGTTTCAAAAAATGTGTTGGGGCTGACCTTGGAAAACGGAGAAATCGAACAGTGGAGTGCGAGGTACTATATACATTGAAGTGCTCTTTGTCGTTATCTATAAAAATACTTCTCCTTTCTGGGCCTGAATTCCCCCCTCCACACAGCTTGTCATGGGTAAGACGTTAAACGACACCCGCGTCCTGGGTAAGACGTTAAACTACACCCGCATCCTGGGTAAGACGTTAAACTACATCGTCGTCCATACTAAGACGTTAAACTATATCCGCATCCTGGGTAAGACGTTAAACTACATCCTCGTCCTGGGTAAGACGTTAAACTACACCGGCGTCCTGGGTAAGACGTTAAACTACATCCACGTCCTAGGTAAGACGTTAAACTACATCCTCGTCCTGGGTAAGACATTAAACTATATCCACATCCTGGGTAAGATATTAAACTACTTCCGTGTACTGGGTAAGACGTTAAACTACATCCTCGTCCTGGGTAAGACATTAAACTACACCTTCGTCCTAGGTAAGACGTTAAACTACGTCCAACAGTAAGGCCTCTGACCAGGAGATTTTGAGGAGCGTGGAACAACCTCTTAACTGCTGGTATCCCCAGGTCCTCCCTGGCCCGAAGTGGTAACACCTGTTAGGGTCCCAGCTTTTGGCAAATAGTTGACTATTTCCAGCAATACTTTTTGGAAAAAAATTATTACCAGCAATACAGTTTTGAAGGAAATATATTACCAGAAACCGATTTTTGACTAAACAAAATATTACCAGGAATAAATCTTTTTATCAGCATTAAATAACTTATTAAGGTTGATATGCCGTTAAACAAAATAAACCAAACAAAGAATACATATTCTGATCATACGAATCTATCCTAAAAATGTTGTCGGCATTAAATAAACGATTGAGGTTGATATGCCGTAAAATAAAATAAACCAAACCAATCTAAACAATAGAATACATATTCTATTCATACGAATCTATCCTAAACATTTTGTCGGCATTAAATAACCCATTGAGGTTGATATGCCGTTAAACAAAATAAACCAAACCAAACCCTGCACACAGCATAGAAAATGTCATAGATCGCTACTCTAAACATACACTCCCAGAGAGAAATATATGGGTCGTCACTGATCAGAGATTGATAGTTGTGTTGCTCCGAAATGCTTGGAGCTGTCATGCCCAATTAAATCGTCAGTTTTCCACTCCCATCTAATTTAATGAGGACAAATTGAATGTGGCTAAAGGGAAAAATCGTTCGCAATAAATTAATTATAAGGAAAATGGTTCCTAAATATAACAAAAATAATTTGTATCCATATATTTTTTCAATATTTTTTCAATAACTTTTAAAGGTATCATTAATTTGGCGATATCTTTTTTTTTTCCATAAATATCGCTAATCCTGATTCTTCGACCCGAACTTCTTTCTTCTTAATTTCAGTCGCTTTTCATTTCAAATCTCAGATCGTATTTCGATGTACGTTATTACGGAGCAAGTATCGGAAACAAAATCAGATTTTGACATTCGTAGTAGTTGGCCCTCGCTCGCATCCGACCATCGGGATCATAATCCTCTCTGACTATTCTCTCCCCTCCTCTTGGCAGTGGCGTTCGCGGTGGGGGCTATGAAGGCTAAGCCTACTACTAAAGAAGCGTCAGCAGGCAGCACAGAGGAAAGTGGGTTGTGGAAAGCGGCTGCGCAAATCGGGCCCTCCTGACAGTACGTTGCAGATCCTTTGACTGTTGACGGGTGGACTCGGATTTCTATCCCACCAGATTTTCCTACGCCAGAAAGGATTATTTACAACAACGATTTGCCAGGTCCCAGGGTCGATAGTAGCCTGTGTCAGGGATGTTTTCAACTGAGCCTGGAAGTGTTGTTTTGGATTTCCGCGTAGCCACTTGCAGCTGAGAAGTTCTCCAATCAGGATGATACGTTGAAATCTAGCGGGACGCATGATGGGCACGTGAGCCGGCCTAATGAATGGTAGCCTCGATGCTGGGGAGATATGTCGGAGAGAGAGGACCTCATTGTCCCTTCTGACTTTAAATTAACGCCTAATTACAATCTATAATATAAATTAACACGAAGAAATTTAGATGGATGACATAAACTCTCCGTAGATTTTTCCATCTCTATCTATATAATCTATAATTCTATGTGTGTGATCGGATGTTGTTTATGCGTTTCCACAGTTTTCATCCGATTTAGATTAATTTTTTTTGTTTGATAGATAATTCTTCAGTCCACATTCTTGAATCCAAATTGTTGGCGGCAATGGCTCTCCACTACGTCCTATCCATTATAACTCTCAGCAACGTTTTTCTATTTACTATCTGTTCTTGGATATATATCTTTCATAAAAACTTTAATAAAAATAAATAGTTTAAATTATTACAATAATATCATTTATTATTATACAGTTCCCTTCTCAGGGCCCTCCCTACATTCAAATTGCACCCAAATGTTGTTACTAATATTGATTTTCGGGCGGGCTGACCTTTTAACTTAAACTACTACAAATGAACGGCAAAAATTCCCAGTACTGAAAGACCAGGTCAAAGACGGGTTATACTGCTGGTTAATAAATGAGAATGAATTATCTGTTTATTAGGTTTTTACATATACTGGCGGGCGGGGGGGGGGCAGAAATACATCCCACATAATGGTGAGACATTAGCAAGAGGACCACACCATTGCCAGTAATATCTGACTATTATATCAGAGGTATTTCTAGGAGGTACATGTGGGAGGTATTTCTGCCGGACCCTCTGTATTAATTCGTTTATTCTGATAATTTACGAATGATCTCGAAAAATAATCTTTCGTAGCATTTTTTGCGTCTTAGTAACTCTGGTTATCCTGTGAAACTGTTTTCTAACGAAATTTTATTTCAAATTAGATACCCCTTTCAGATGGAATGCCAAGTAGACAAGAATGACCATGATCGACCAGTTCTACTGTTTGTTTTTATCCAAGGTCAGAGGGCTGTCAAAGCTACTCTAGATTGCTCTGCTCGGTAGATAGATTAAAGGCTTCAAAATAATGCTCGCTCCCACGTCCCTAACATAAGCAAACATGCAATCACAGAGCTCAGTTGGGACGATCTGCCATACCCACCATATTCTCTTGATATAACCTTTTCAATCAGCTTTTTCGGTCACTTTTTAACAATTCGACATGTGTTTCGTTCAAGAAAGAGGTGGAGCCTAAAACGTGGTTTGATGAAATTTTGAAGTCAAAACCTATTGCTTTCTATCATCGACGCATTGAAGAGTGAGTCGATCGTTGACAATGAACGGGAATACATTTTTAAACTGTTCATCAGAACTATGATCAAATAATACGTATTTATATACGTTATTAAAAAAAACGAACGAATTCCTTCGTTTTTAGTGACGTTCTGTTACGGATCTCGAAGAATAATATATCGTAGCATTTTTTGCGTTTTAGTAACTCTAGTCATCCTGTGAAGTTCTTGACTAACGTTATTGAACTTTTATTTCAGATTAGACACTACTTTGAGATGGAATGCCAAGTTGCGAAAAATGACCATGTTCGACATCTCTTTATTTTAATCAATGCTACAAACCTTCCAAAACTGCTCAAGATATTTGTGCTGTGTGCGGTGATAAAATGCACCAAAACAACCAAACGCTTAATGATAAGTCGTGTGTTGAAAGAAGGGTCAGACATAAAAAGGGAATACAGCTGAAAAGACCTGGCAAGGCTATAGAGTATGATTATTCAACATGACAATGATCACCCCCACGTCTCTAACATGACCAAACAACTCGGTTAGGATGTTCTGCCATCATATTCTCCTTGATATAACCTTTTCAGATTAACAACTTTTTCAGTTGCTTTCTGATAATTTGAGTGGTGTTTCGTTCAAGAAATATGTAGAACCTAAAACGTGGTTTGATGGATTTTTCAAGTCAAAACCAAGTCATTTCTATCGTGGAGGCATTGAATTGTGAGTCGATCGTTGGCAGGAGGTCGTAAACAAAGAAAGGCAAAACATTGTTGAATCATTCCTCAAAAATATTAATAAATGGTAAGTATTAAAATATATTAGAAAAAATGAACGACTTTATGTAACGACTTAATATCTTATAAAGTTCTTTAAAATTATCAGGCTTTCAGATGATATATTTCTGCATGTTCAGATTTTAGATCAGATATTAATAAAAAACAAACTATAAATTGATAAGAGACTAGAAGTTTATTTTTCTATATTCCATGTACCTTTCAAACCTAAGCGATCATGGCGCTTCATAGCTTCCTATTATCTGTCGGTTTTATTAAAGTTTTATATTTTTACTAACACTGTCTCTCTTCCGTCAGGCATTTACACACGCTTGTTTACGAAGGTTTTCATTATTTTTAAAGCTTGTTATTTACTTGTTCAATCTATGGTATTCTACGCATGCTTCTGTAGAAGCAGATTATTATTGCCTCAAGTCTCATCTTCATCTGTGAGAACATTTTCCACTATTCACTGTCATATAAGTAAAGTTCAGAACTTTTTTCGTTGTTTCTAACGAAATTTCTTGTTTCTTAATCTTTCACTAAGCTTTTAGAAGGCATCTTTTTCCATTGGTGGAGGCATTCGAATTTTTTGCACTTGTTCGACTTTGATCTCCAATTCCTAGCTTACGTTTCGGGCTTTTCCTTTTGATGTTTATTCTTTTCCATCTCTATATTCTCGGCGGTTTCCTGTAGCTTCATTCCTGCCACTGCTATCTACACTATGTCATATACATATTTTATGTTGTTAAGATTATGGCCGCCAATCTTCTAGTTGTCTCAGTATCGACGCTCTGTAAAGATTAAACATCCTTGTATTACGTCTATGTATGTTTTTGCGTATTTAGCGAATTCATCCGTATGCGAATGTTTTGTGTCCAGTATAAGTTCCTCAATTGTTATACAGATTCTGGTTATACACATTGTTATACAGTCATAATTATCTCGATTATAAGTTCTGCATTATTCTTATATCTTTCTAAAAAATCGGTTCTCTTAGTGTTATATAGGAATAAGGTGTCGCTGCCGACACTTAACACAATGAGCAAACACAGCCGATCCGATTATTGAATTAAGTAAACCACGTCACCATAGAGAAAACGCATAAGAAAATAGCGTGACGTCTAAATGATCGACATACCTAGTCTATCCTTTATTACTATATGGATCGCCATTTCTAGTCTATCCTCTATTACCACACGGATCGCTATTTCAACTCTTTCTTCTATTACTATACGGACCGCTATTCTCTACTCTATTCACAATACTATTTCCCTATTCAGATCACTATACATATTACTATTCGAGTGAGTATTATCGAGCAAGTACTATTAGTGCGAGTGTTATTGGAAGGCGTTTGATACCAGCATTGTTCAACGGCGTTGCTATAGGTGTATCTGCGATTACAAAGTCTCTACTAGAACGAGCATTACGAAAGTGACAACGAGTATTCGTTGGCATTACAAAAGTGGCAACGAGTGTTCGTAGTAATCACAAAACTTATCACTTCAAGCGAATAATTTGACGCACCTCAATTAAAATTTTGCATAATCATATATATATATATATATATATATATATATATATATGTGTGTGTGTGTGTGTGTGTGTGTGTGTGTGTAAGATTAATATATATATAAGATTAATAATTTTTGCATAATAATATATATATGTATATATAAGATTATGCAAAAATTATATATATATATATATATATATATATATATATATATATATATATATATATATATATATATTTATAAGTATACCATGTGTCCTTGCTTTGAATATTGCTGCCGCATCTGGTCTCGTACTCCTGCTATATATTAAGTGATTCTTGATGAAATCCAAAGAGGTACCTGCAATGTACTTGATCTTGATCTGGCATCTCGGCTTCAGTTACATTCCCTCCAATGCAATGTAGCTTTCCCTAACGTTTTTTTATAAATACTTTTATGATAGTTCTGATGAAATTTGCTCTACGGTACCAATAATTTATTATTTTAAACGCATTGGCGACAACGTCTCACTATTTTACTGTTGAAATGGCGAGATGTAGCCATAATTTCTATATTAACAGTTTCTTTGATTTAACTTCTTCCTTGTGGAAATCTCTACCGACTCCGAGCTTTCAAATCGACTTTTATATTCAATGATTTAAATGCAATGTCAATCGTTATCTTCTGCATTAATTCTTATTTTTATTGTATCTCACACTTAATATTTTATTTTTCTCATATTCTCTAACATTCAGTAAATCTTTGTGTCTTAGTAGCTTTATTGCCTTTCTTGGACTGAAATTATGATACAAATATTGATATTCTACTGTATTTTCTAGTATCAAGAACGGAACGTCACCATTCTTGTCTTATTTTCGTTCTAAATCTGCTATGAATAGCCTTCATCAGAATTCGAATCATTTTCCTTAATCTGATTGTCCAATGTGTTTGCATTCAGTTTCACCTGACCGTTTAGACAGCGGTATGAAAATCTAGTGAGCTATTCCAATATGCGACGGCTATGTAGCAACTCATTTAACGCCAGGCAAGGATATTTGCCAACCGCCCAACGCGGTCAGATGTGGCACAAGGTCGAATTTAACGTGGGGTACCCGTACGCTCGGGCAAAAATTCCCCGTAGATCCCGTAAAAACTGGGTCGGGTAGCTGTCTACCACCCCAGACGAGACTCTGTATTTCGGCATAGCTTCGTCTGGGTTTCTCTCTACCCGAAGGCGGAGAGTTCGACTAGCTTAGCTGGAGATGAATCTCCAATTGCCGAAGGAAGCCTTGTAACGCCAGGCAAGATTATGATTCAAGTTCGCCATGAAAAAAGATTATTTCTCTTAGTATAAAATAAAGTATTACGTTCGTATTAACTTCCTACATCTAAATCGTCGGAAGTTAATACGAACGCAATACCAACATTAGAGATAATAATTTGTTTTTTTGTGCCGGTGGCCTTCAGATCTGTCGTAATGCAAGCGATTCATTATAATTAAACATAAAGATGGCGATTTCGAATGTTGCTCGACACTGTGACTTTATCTTTCATCAATGTTACACCTATTGAAGATCGCGAAACTATAGACCATGACGGTTGTCTTAAAAAGCGAAAAATGGGATAAAAATGATATATTCCCACAACCTTAGTTGAGGTATAATTACGATTGCCATGTAATTAGAACAAATTTGTTCTTGAAGGTAATTCCAAAGACATTTCTGGCTTCATTGCATTGTTGCAAAACACTGAGAGCTGCAAATCTAGTTTTAAACTTTTGTCTTTGATTTGTTTTGCTCCAGTCCTTAAAAAGGCAAACCCGCCAGTGCGTCTTGCTTTCAGTTCTGGTGACATTTTACGTAATAAAGGAAAGTTCCTAATGACAAAAGTGGTCAGGCAATAATGGAAGAAAAGAAGGATGGAAACTAATGTGTTGGGTAACTTAAGGGAAGGAGATAAATAATAAAAAAAATAGTTGAATGAGAATGAAAGAAACAGAAAACTAAAGGATAAATGTTAAATGAAGAAGATGAGATATCTTAAAGAATTCCTTTCGTATAAAATATCATGAACGGCAATGAAATATAGAGAAAACAATGCGTCGACAGCTGCGGACAGAAAAGAAGAAAGGAATGAGATAAATTATAAGTTAAAGAATTAGGTAAGGAAAGAAAAAAAGCGAAAGTAAGGAATAATTAAGACTGAATAATTCGTAAGAAAAGAAAAGAAAAGAGAAAGTAAGGAATAATTAAGAGTGAATAATTCGTAAGAAAAGAAAAGAAAAGAAAAGAGAAAGTAAGGAATAATTAAGAGTGAATAATTCGTAAGAAAAGAAAAGAAAAGAAAAGAGAAAGTATGGAATAATTAAGACTGAATAATTCGTAAGAAAAGAAAAGAAAAGAAAAGAGAAAGTAAGGAATAATTAAGAGTGAATAATTCGTAAGAAAAGAAAAGAAAAGAAAAAGTAAGGAATAATTAAGACTGAATAATTCGTAAGAAAAGAAAAACAAAAGTAAAGACAAGAAAAGAAAATAAAGAAAAGAAAATAAAGAAAAGAAAAGATTGTGGTTACGTTTTCAAAAGCAACGAAAGCGTTTTAAAAGAAAGAGAAATGAAAGAACTAAGAAAACTGACTGAGAAGAAAGACGAAAAGAAAGAACTAAAATTGAAACAATTAACATTCAGCAATAAAGAGGTTATCTAAAAAAAATGATGATCACTGAACATAGAATGTAAAAGAAATAATGGGATGTGCACATAGCGTAATGAGACACAAGCGGAACGTATTAATGGAGAGCCGGGTTCAATTTCCGGCCCAACCAGATGCATTCACCTCAGCACAAATGCCATTGAGAAAGTCATGAAACCATATCTTCTCACCCAGCTACGAGTTAAATAGCAGAATAGATTCTCCAAGAGAAGAAACGCATTGAATTTAAAATAATGGACACGGCAACGGGAAGCTTCTGCACTCCCTTTCATGACAATTTGCATATTCCTAAATAAAAAGAAATTCTGAGAACTACGTCAGAAAGAGATGCTATAAAAAAGAAGAATCGATGAATGGAAAAAGAACCGAAACGCTGGAAAGGAACAAGAAAGAAAGATCATAATTATTTAAAGAAAGGTAAAGAAATGCAAGACTTAACAACGAAGAAAGAAATCTCCTGAGACGACCAAGCATAGAAATGAATACAATATGGGAACCAGTAATAAGAATTGCGAGAGAAAAGCAATGTATAACAACAAAAAATTGCAATATAAGGTCTGGTAAAAATGTAATAATAATAACATTAATTTTAACATGAGCATTGGACACATAGCCCAGTGCATAAAGATGTTGATTAGATCCAGAGACTCGACCTAGAGAGTTGTGAGTTCAGTACCAGGTAGCAGCAGTGGTGAACCAAAACTTGTATAGTTGAGCTAAAGGGAAATAACTGAGACATCCGGTGGATGAAATAAAAGGTTAGAAATTCCAATCACGAAATACGCTGCAAAAAGGACGAAACGGGAATGTGAATATGAGAATAACAGTCGGAATAATGTAAATAATGCAAGTGAAAATTAAAAAAGAAAAATAGAAGGAAAATAACAGCGATAATAAAGTTGATTTGATATGAAATAACGAATGCAAATTGGAATTAAGAAAAAACGCAGAAATTAAAAGAAAGAAAAATCTCTGTAAATTCGTTTCTAATGAAGATAAAATAAAATTAAGAGAAAAAGTACAAATTATTTGAGAAAGAAATCTGTGCACTTGAGAGGAAATTATTGAGCAATTAATTTGTCCTCGGACAGAAATGTTGTCCGAATAGCAAAGTGATTTCAACATCAATATCAGGTTGAATAAAAAGAAGGGAAATTCATGAGGTTCGACAATTTCACAATTAAATTCGTATAAATATGAATAAGGGAAAATATTCTTGGTGAAAGTTAATTGATGTTTAGAAATGGTTTTCATGAAGGCCCACTTATTTGTGATTGGAATATCAAATTACTACCATAAAAAACTTCTAACGATTTGAATTTATTAACGACGAAAAGAAATCAGCTGTAGAATGTTGTGAAATGCATTAAAGAAATTTGGTCACGACGCAATAAACTAAAAAGTTTCAGCATAAGATACCATATACTTATATATACCAATACTTATATCGATTAAACAAGCTCCTATTTGTGAGTGTGTGTGTGTGTATTATTAAACAGAATGGGCAACGAATGTCTGTTAAGCTTTTTGGTGAGTTTCTGCTTGTGTTAGAAACATCTGTGCTTTCCACTGTAAACTCATAATGGAATTTTAAAAATCTCTGTGTTATGTTCCGGGTAATTTAAACAATTGTTATTCATTTCCAAGAAAATACGAGTGTCATTCAATAAATAAGGTGGATTTTTCGGTATAAGGACTTCTAATAGAGATAGAAGCTTACTTCTTTTTCAACGTAGTCTCCCAGCACTGTCACACATTTTTCCCATCTGTGCACAAGCTTCCGTATTCCAGTCGCTCACAACACTTTTGACTTTATCGTCACTTTTAAAATTCGTGCCTCTCGTGAACGCTTTCAAGGGACCAAACAGTTGAAAATCTGAAAAGGCAAGGTCTGAGCTGTAAGGGGGATGAGGGAGCAGTTCCCAGACCAGCTCGTTGATGGTCTGCGCCGTTTGTGCTGCTGTGTGATGCCTTGCGTTGTCATGATGCAAGATGACTCCTTCTGACTGACAACCCCTGCGTTTGTCCCAACAGATAAGCTCAAAGTCCTTTCAATGACATCCACTGTCACACTTCTGTCAGACTGAATGAGGTCATTGACTGATTCGATCACCTCAGGAGACCTCACTTCTGTAGGTCTCCCAGGCCTGTCTTCATCCTCAACACTGCTCCGTCCTTCTTTAAACAATTTAGCCCACTTTTAGACATTTTTTGGCTGAAACATGTGGCACCATACACAGTTGACATTCTTCTATGTATTTCAACTGGTTTGCACCTTCAGCAACCAAAATCTTGATAACTGACCGCTGTTCAATCCTGGAGCATGCTTCTTGATCGGCCATCTTTGTTAATCGCCGAAACTCTCAAAGTTTTTTTTTAATCTGCAAAAGAATTTATTCCAGGTGAAAAAGAAGTAAAAAAAATTTATTCCAGGTGAAAAAGAAGTAAAAAAATAAAAATAAAAATGAGTAAGCTTCTATCTGTATTAGATGTCCTTATACCGACAAATTCAACTTATTTATTGAATGCCCCTCGTATATAGAATTTGAGAGGTAGCCAGTGGTCCCTTTATGCAAATAACAGTCCAGTGTTCGAAAAACGAATGGTAGTGGAAAAGAATTTACAAGGTAACCATAAAAGTTCTGTCCGTTTTTAAAGGAAAAAAAGAAAACGCTTCACACTATGTGTAACTTATATATAGTCTTCTTAGTAATCGCTATCGGTATCCAGCACCTTCTGCCGACGTGTCTCCAGCTGTTCAATGCCCTTGTGGTAGAACTCGGGGGGGTTTGACGCAAAGATGTCCGTGAGGACTTTGCGCAAGTCTGCTTCATTGGTGAAGGATTTCCCACGAAGATGATTATCCAGGGAGTGGAAGAGGTGGTAATCGGATGGCGCAAGGTCAGGTGAATAAGGTGGATGACACAAAGTCTCCCACCCAAGTTGCTGTATGGTATCCCTGACCACTCGCGCGACATGCGGCCTGGCGTTGTCATGGAGGAAAAGCACACCTTTGCGATTCACCAGTGCAATGCCTGTTGCACACATTTCAATTGCTACGAGTATACGTCTCCAGTGACCGTTTGGCCCGTTCGTAGCAGTTTATAATGAACCACTTGTCGACCTGTCTACCAAACACAAAGCATAATCTTGCGTGGTTGCATAAGCGGTCTTGCTGTGTGAGGGACAGCACCCTGAGCAGACAACCAATGTCTGGAACGCTTGGGAGTTTCGTACAGAACCCACTTTTCATCACTGGTAAGCACTCGATTGAATAAGGATGGGATACGATGGCGAGAAAGCAGCGATACGCAGGCTGCCTCTCGTTGTCCCTTGTGGACCTCCAACAGCGTTTGCGGAACCCACTTGCTCAGTTTATGCGTCTTACTTAGGCGGTGCAGGTGAAGTCTAACTATTTCATCGGAAACGTTGAATGGTCTTGCAAGTTCACGACACGTTAGACTACTGTCCTCTTCAATGGCCGCCTTCCGGACTCCGTCATTCAAGACCTGTGCTCGTCCACTGCGAGGCTCATCATGGAGAGACAAATCTCCTGACTTGAATTTTGGAATCCAACGCCTTGCAGTACGTTCATCCACAGCACTATCCTCAAACGCTTGACATATGCGGCGACTTGATGCAACTTCTGATAAGCCCACTTTGAAGTCGTAAAGCTAACAGCCCCGAATGAGATCTCTAGACAATTCCATCCTTCTCACAGCTGTCCGGCTTATAACTGATGGCTGGGCACGATGCGCGTGTTTTTTTTACAATATCTGATATTCCTACTCCCGGCTGTCCGAATTTGAAAACAATTGCTACACGCATTTCGTATATATTTCAACTTCATTCCATGACTAATCAAAAAACGGACAGAAATCTTTTGGTTACCTTGTAGTAACAAATGAAGAAAAAAATGATAATAGTGATATTAGACGTTTCCTTATAAGGAAACATTCTGCATTCATTGACTGCGAAGTCAGTCCTTCTGTTGGTTGAAATTTATAAATATTTTCTCCTTTTAAGCAAAATAGGAGACTCAAGTCAAATAGCTGTTATTTCCAGCCTAGATGTGATCATTTTTTCCTCATCTTTTGTTTGGCGGCGTATTTAAATTCAACATCGTTTTTACACTCCACAATGTACGTGGGATTTTAGTGGTGGCTACTGCTGGAAGTCCTCAAGTGACGTAGATTCTTTTATTTTGACAGTTCTTTGTGATTTTGTAAGTCTCGTTGATGACATTGGTAGAAGAGTTACTCAGATCCTCACGCTTCACTCGTTCAAACCAAATTTAAAACGGATATATATATATATATATATATATATATATATATATATATATATATATAATTCATTGTATAATATATACTAATTTATTTTTATAATAATCCTAATAAAATATACTAATTTATTTTCATAATAATCACCTGCAATTCTCTAATCAGTTTCATAATTCATCAATGAAGACGCCGTAGTTTATTCCTACTTATGTACTTTAGATCTACTCCAAGTTCATCGTCAGGGATGATTGACAAAGACAAACTTCAGTATCTGTCTATATTTCTGGGATGAGGTGTTATGTATACTATTTACATTTTTCTGATCCTCATCTTTGTTGTCATAATTATCACAACGTTTCGGCCGCTGTACGCTCCGGCCTTCAATCAGTTGGTTGGAATATCGAACTGAACCCTTTATTCCGCTCGCTGGGGTAGACTGTTCTAGTTCCACGTGCTATGTCTAACAGATGTCAGTTATCAGTTATCTCCTGTCAATTCACCTCTCCAAGTTCTCCACTGTCTTAACCAGGTATTGAACTCACACTGTTACTGGATTTAACCAACAATTTTCCCGCTGTGCCATGTGTCCCTAAGGTTCACTTCGACATTCCAACCACCTGAAGAATGCCGGAGCGTACAACTGCCGAAACGTTGTGATAAATATGGCAATAAATACAAAACTTATTTTAACTGATAAATTTAAGATGATTGTTTTGCAGAAGATTCCATAGCTCTAAAGGACAAATTTAAAATTAATTTTAACAGAGCGCGTTCATGCGTGTTTTTTAACAATCACCATCATAAAGAAATGCAGATAGTTTTTCATCTTGTTTCTTATTAATAACTTTGTATTCGGGCAGAAATACACCTTTAATATAAGTTTCGTGGAACAAGACTGACACGACCAAGCATAGAAATGAATACAATATGGGAACCGGTAATAAGAAGTGCTAGAGAAAAGCAATGAATAACAGCAAAACATTGCAATATAAGGTCTGGTAAAAATGTAACAGTAATAACAAAAAATTTAACATGAGCATTGGACACATAGCCCAGTGCATAAAGATGTTGATTAGATCCAGAGACTCGACCTAGAGAGTTGTGAGTTCAGTACCGGGTAGCAGCAGTGGCGAACCAAAACTTGGATAGTTGAGCTAAAGGGAAATAACTGAGACATCCGGTGGATGAAATAAAAGTTTCGAAATTCCAATCACGAAATACGCTGCAAAAAGGACGAAACGTGAATGTGAATATGAGAATAACAGTCGGAATAATGTAAATAATGGAAATGAAAATTTAAAAAAAATAGAAGGAAAATAACAGCGATAATAAAGTTGGTTTGATATGAAATAACGAATGCAAATTGGAATTAAGAAAAACCTAGAAATTAAAAGAAAGACGAACTTATTTTGACTGATAAAATTAAGATGATTGTTTTGCAGAAAATTCCTTAGGTCAATGGACAAATTTAAAATTAATTTTAACAGAGCGCGTTCATGCGTGTGTTTTGACAATCACCATCATAAAGAAATGCATATAGTTTTCATCTTGTTTCTTATTAATAACTTTGTATTCGGGCAGGAATACCCCTATAATATATGTTTTGTGGAACAAGACTGACAAGGTGCTTTTATTTTTTTTATTTATTATGATTTTCTTGCATACGTACAATTGCCTTCTTTTTGGACTTAATGTAAGAATTGCCTAAATTTTTATTGGTTACAGAACTTTCGGCTAAACTATTTCAAGAATTATTTTTCTTTTTTGTTATAACACTAAATGCTGTCCAAGTGCTATATTAGATTATATAAAAGTTAAAAATACTGCTAATGGTATATCAATTTTGGACACATTTTTATCTTCATTATATTCAGAAAAGATATTTGTACGTATGCAAAAATGGTAATAAAAATATCAAAAAGTACTCTGTTAGTCTTCTGTGTGAGCATAGCGTGAAGAATGTGTGTGACAGATGTCTGTTTGTGTAAACTGATATCTTATTTTATATATTTCTTTAAATATCGATTTATTAGTCAGAATTCTTCAAAATATATTTCTTGGTTGAAAAAGTAAATCCAGACCTATAAAAATAGATAAAACCTCTTGCATCAAAGACGAGTACTGAAGAAATAAAAAAAATGCTATGCTAATTTGTAAATCTGCGTGTTGTAATGGCGTGAAAGGCAATGCCACACACGGAAGATATTGGGGCATCGAAAAGTTAGAGGCGTTCAAATAACTTTCAAAATATTTTTTCATATGACCCTTCATGGTTTTTTTTCTATCTTCGTATAGAACTTTTTTTTATCCATTTAGATATAACATCATGCGGCCGAAAAACACATGAATATTTCGAGATAAGAAAATTACTTCAAGGAAAAACCAGTGTGTCCTGTC
>OZ038500.1:94142628-94347628 GCA_964036315.1 Acanthosepion esculentum | reverse complement strand
TATGGGACGAAAGGAGGGTGCATACTTTGTATTTATATATATATATATATATATATATATATATATATATATATATATATATATATATATATGTAGTAAGAGGTAAAAATGTACGCCCCCATATAAATCATGATGAATAAAACGTAAAGCTTATAACGGTTGTATTTACATTTCTTAACACGCCTAAGCATTGTTCTGACTTCGAGAAAGGCCAAGTGACCGCTTGTCATGATCTTGAGCTGTCGAATAGATCGATAGCTGATAAGATTAATCGTAGTGAGTCATGTGTCCGCAAGTTAATCAAAAAGAGAAATCAAACTGGAACATATAATAGGCGTAGCGGATCTGGCCGACCGCTAAAATCTACCGACAAGGAAGATAGAAATTTGGTTCGTCAATACAAAAAAAGATCGCTTCGCAACTGCCTAAGATGTTTCCAAAGCAGCTAGTTTCGAGGTTTCTTCAAGAAGAGTAAGAAGCAGGCTCAAGGCAAAAGGCATTGTTTCCAAATACATAAAAAAGAAACCTTTCGTATTTGGAAAAAAGGACGGGCACGCTTGTCTTGGTGCAAAGCTAATTTACACTGGACTAAATGTGATTGTGAAGATGACATGTGGAGTGACGTGAGCCCCTTTTCACTTACATGGGAAGGACGAATGTATGTCTGATGTACGCCCTGTGAAACGAATACTCCAGTGACTACCAATGTCACTGTTAAACACAATAAAAAAATATCAACGTTTGTGTTGCCTTCTCAGCAGCAGAAGTTGGTAATTTGTACAAAATTAAGAAAATCATGGACCAGCATCAATACCACAACATTCTTGTTAATCAAATGTGGCATTCTGCTAAAAAGCTTTTTTGCCGAAGGTCAACGGTTCACGTTCCAGCACGGTAACGATACTAAGAATACTGCCTTTAAAGAATAAACGTTATCTAGAGAAGAAACGTGACGAGGATAAATTGCAACATTCCATTGGTCTAAATAGAGTCCTAACCTTAACCCAATTGAAAACCTTTGGGCGATAATGGGCAACTGTATATATATAATATTTAGCTCTATTCTGTAAATCTTAAGTACAAAGGAATCATATTCCATTTGTTACCATTTTACATGGATATTTCGCTCCTTTCTCGGTGGACCATATTTTACATTTGTTTAATAATCAAACATGGAAAATAATAATTTCGGAATTACGCTAAAAACATTCCCAATACAAATAAACGGCTAATATTTCGAAACACTGGTTGTGAAGACTGAAGATCTGTTTAGAAAAGAATGAGATGGAAGGCTCTCTTCTTCCTTCTTGAACCGGATGTTTCTGTTTCAAAAATATCAGATACTTATGGCTTCAAAAGTTTTAAAACTGAGCCTCCCATTGGAGGTTAACATAACTGCATGGAATTTTTTCATCGTGCTATATATATATATATATATATATATATATATATATATATATATATATATATATATATATATATATATATATATATATATATATATATATATATAAATAATAATAATTAGGAGGATTTGATAAATGTAATTAAGTAATTCATCGAGTCCGAAACCTCAACAGAATGCTGTAAGCACTGTCACAGAATGCAGAAAGCACTGGACGGCCGTTTCGTCCTATATTTGGGACTCATCAGCAGTGCGCATCCACTACCGAGAATTGAAACCCGGACAGTTAGGTTGTCAAGCGAACACCCTACCAACTGTTCTACGGGCTTCGGTGACGAAATCAGACTCGATATAGCGCCGCTCACTCGTGGCGGAACCCAACTGAGATTCTCTGTAACCATAAGAGTGTGTCCCCGGGAGCCACGACTACTAGCCCCAGCTATTAGAAGCTGGATCAAGCGGTGATATATAAGTAATAATTAGGAGAATTTGATAAATGTAATTAAGTAATTCATCGAGTCTGAAACCTCAACAGAATGCTGTAAGCAGTCACAGAATGCAGAAAGCACTGGACGGCCGTTTCGTCCTATATTTGGGACTCATCAGCAGTGCGCATCCACTACCAAGAATTGAAACCCGGACAGTTAGGTTGTCAAGCGAACACCCTACCAACTGTTCTACGGGCCTCGGTGACGAAGAGGTAGCAAATCAGACTCGATATAGCGCCGCTCACTCACATTATTCCGTGGCGGAACCCAACTGAGATTCTCTGTAACCATAGGAGTGTGTCCCCGGGAGCCACGCCTTCTATCACCAAGCCGCCCCAACTTGAGCTATTAGAAACTGGATCAAGCGGTGATATATAAGTAATAATTAGGAGGATTTGATAAATGTAATTAAGTAATTCATCGAGTCTGAAACCTCAACAGAATGCTGATTTGCTACCTCTTCGTCACCGAGGCCCGTAGAACAGTTGGTAGGGTTTCAATTCTCGGTAGCGGATGCGCACTGCTGATGAGTCCCAAATATAGGACAAAACGGCCGTCCAGTGCTTTCTGCATTCTGTGACAGTGCTTACAGCATTCTGTTGAGGTTTCAGACTCGATGAATTACTTAATTACATATATATATATTTATATATATTTAGTTGTGTAACTCTACCGAGTGAAGATAGCTCTGGCTGACACATAATTAGTTGTGTTTCAATCCTGGCTTGAGGCATTCGGAAGTCTAGTCGCACTGAGGAGCTGTGAAACACCGAAACAGTACTGTCTGTGAATGACATAATATATATATATATATATATATATATATGTGTGTGTGTGTGTGTGTGTGTGTGTATGTATATATATCGCACATTGAGTGCTAGTGGTAATAATATAGTGGTCGATGTATAATTACAGAGATATAAGCTATATTAATAATAAATATATATTAACTTCCTCACCGGTAGCGCAACCGGGACTTTTATGTATAATGTCATTGTCGGGAGCTTATTTAAATAAGTTTTAATTATGTTGGTGTGCGCACAAAGGGGGTTCCTGTTTTGACTTTGTGGGGATAGAAAGTGTCTGAATGACTTTTCAAAGACCTCTCGACTTATCGATAAGCCATTTCCCATGATTTTCCTTATACTATTAAAAACAGTTTACTATTTGTTGAGAGGTATATATATTTTAAGGTCTCGAATAAGACCAAAATAATATGTACTTATTTTTATTTGATGCTATTAAGAGATTTATAAAAGTAATAACGGCTTCCATAATTTTAGTATGTTTACTGTTGCAGGCGTGTATTATTTTTTTCGACTAGTATGATTTCATAATTCTTTCAATAAGCCATTATTGAAATATGGTTCTAGAGATATATGGTCAACCACCTTCATATGTCCAAACTAACTATTCATGGATTAGGAACACTATAGAAAATGAAAACTATATGATAGATAGATAGATAGATAGATAGATAGATAGATAGATAGATAATGAGTAGCTACGACTGATAAATAGATAATGAGTAAGATACGACTGATAGATAGATAGATAGATAGATAGATAGATAGATAGATTGATTGTATATTTATTAGCTTTAAGAAAACTTTTCTAGATTTTTTTAAAAACATTGATATCATTTGTCAATATGAGTTTTCATTCATCGCCAAAAATTTCGAGCATTTCTGATTGACGCCATCTTTACACAAAATTTGTGCATTCAGTTAGAAAATATATTTTATAGATTTGATATGATGGAATATTTTAGTTTTTTTTTATATTGATGCGACATGGACATGACGGATAATTTTACATGGTGTGAAGCAAATAATGTTTGGAAGAGAAAAGAGAAACATGTCAGAAACCCATTTTCGTCCGTCTTGCAACATAGGTTATCAGGCATAAGAATTGATACTCAACGTCTTTGTCCGATAAAAGGCTTTTTTTCTATTCCAATGTATCATTCAAACGAGGAAGTTGCTTACTGTGTCTGTGTAAAAGTAAGGTTTTGCGCAGAGGACGAAACGCATCGGCTAGCATAGTAGTAGTTTGTTCCTCTTGTCTTCTCATATAAATATATATATATATATATATATATATATATATATATATATATATATATATATATATATATAATGTATATTTGGGCAGCAAAATTTATTTCAAACATGTTTTGTTGAATATGACAAAAAAGGAAACTTTTATTAATTTTCATTTAGTTTTCCGAGAATTTATCTGTTTAGCGGAGAAACGGAAGAGATTGCAGTATGTTTCCAACGAAAGAAAAATGTATGTTTTAAATTAAAAGATCATTTGAATTACTACTACACACACACAACAATGGTTAAACAGGAGTATATATAAAGAAAACAAAAACTAATTGCTGTAAATAATGTGGAATTAAAAACTCTTCGTCTGATGATGGTCAGAAAATCTGAAACTCGTTCAGCGAAAGTTATGGAAAGTAAATTATAATATACGATGATCATTCAATAAATAAAGGTGAATATTTCTGTATAAGGACTTCTAATACAGATAGAAGTTTACATTTTTTTCAACGAAGTCTCCCAGCACTGTCACACACTTTTCGCATCTGTGCACAAGCTTCCGTATTCCCTCAGCGTAAAAATCTTTGGACTGATGTCTCAGCCAGTCGCTCACAACACTTTTGACTTCATCGTCACTTTTAAACTTCGTGCCTCTCGTGAACGCTTTCAAGGGACCAAACAGGTGAAAGTCTGAAGGGGCAAGGTCTGGGCTGTAAGGGGGGTGAGGAAGCAGTTCCCAGCCCAGCTCGTTGATGGTCTGCATCGTTTGGGCTGCTGTGTGAGGCCTTGCGTTGTCATGATGCAAGATGACACCTTCTGACTGATGACCTCTGCATTGGTCCCAATTGTCCATTCATTTTCCCAAGAGTCCCAGAGCTCCGATTACTATTGGTAGAGCCTCAGTCTTCATTCTCCACATCCTGTTAATCTCGATCTCTAGGACGTTGTATTTGGACAATTTCTCGATAGTTTTCATGGAGGTCTTTCTCTTAGATGGTACTGTTATGTCAATAAGAATACACGCCCTGGTTATTTCTGGTCTTTTATGATAATATCAATTCTGTTAGCTGTTATTTGCCTGTCAGTTTGAATCGAATTATTATTATTATTATTATTATTATTATTATTATTATTATTGTGTGATATCATCTTACTAGAGCGGAATTTTAATTACCTACCACCATCCGCTGTGTATGTGTAAAAAGGACAATGTAGGAGAGTTATTTATGCATGTTTAGGGTCTTTACTCTAGATGGAAACGGTTTGCGTATGATAGATGTATTTCCGCACAAAATAATCTTCTGTATCTCTGAGATACTATTGTTGTCACTACTAATTTATTACCATTTATTTTGATTTGATGTTGTATACACATTTCCTTCCGAGTTCTAACCAGAATCCAAAGGTCAGAAATGGCTTCATGACATATTCTACTGAACATATTTTTTAATAAAAGTAAAAATCAAAATCAAAACAACACCTATAAACCCGCACTTCTCTTCGTAATGTGTGAGTTGTGATTGGGAGAAAAGTTTCTATGTATTTTTTTAAGGCAGAGACTTCACTGAGTCTATTTGGAAAAAAAAACAATCAACCCATGGTGCCTAACAACAACTGGAGTTACTGATGATTCTTGTGCCTCATCTTCGAGATTTCCTCTTCAAGATCCTTGTCTTTAGATAGTCTGTAGGAATTGCCATGGCACTAAATTGCACATTTTCTACTATTGTGGGTTTGAAATCATTTTGGCTGGACGGTTAGCTTTCCATGTGTATAGTACAGTAACATCAAATTGTTACATGTCCTATATCTGTAACCAGGTCTAAGTGGTTTTCATACCAATTTTTCGCAAACATATAGCTGACTCCCCAGTGTATATATTGGCCAAACCTGTCATGCCGATTTTTCTATTCGGTGGATGCTAACACCATGCAACCGAATACAAGATGGTCAGTTGTTTCTGCATGTTCATCACACAATATACATTTGGGGCCAAAAAAGACTATGTTGGCTTGATAATATTCCCATACAGCAAGTATTTCGGGCCTTTAATTCTACACTATGTAACCGTTGTTGGGTGTGGACTTTGGCTACGTCATCCTCTTTGACATGGGGAAAGTATTGACCATAATGAAGTTTAACTGTCTGCATTTTGATTCATTGTTCTTTGCTGTTACAAGAGTAACATTATAGCTTAGTTACTTTTCTTCATCCAATTGAAATTCTTTTTTTAAATTTGTTTGCTTCATTTATTATTTCTTTCATCTTCGTCAAAGAAACTACAGAAGATTAGTATGTAATCTTCTGTAGTTTCCAGGTATCTTTGACGACCGATTATTCTCGTTTTTCTTGCTTGATGGGTTATTTAATACATAAATTTAAATATGACTTCAATTACAGATAAAATGTACCGTTTATTATTTTGCTATAAAATGTATTGTCGCTAATTCTGCTATTATTTTGAATTGTTGGTAATTTTGCTATAAATATATATTGTTGGTAAACTTTCTAAAATCTATTGCTGGTATCTTTACTATAAAACGCATTTTTTTCATTTCATAATATTTTGTTTTGTTTTGAGGTTCAATATTTGCCTATATCTGGGACAGTAACAGGTGCTAGCACACCGGATCATGATAGACCTGGGAAAAAGAGCAATTAAGATGTGGTTCCACGCTCCTCAAAACCTCCAACCTTGCTGCCAAATGTAGTTTATCGTTATACGAAGGACAAGTTGTAAGACAGTTCTAGTTGAAATAATTCTCTACCTCCTCCTGTTCTAGATACATACACTCGTTCAACACCGGCTATAAATGTAGTAGCAGTATCTGTGAAATATATTTAAATATTATTTGAACTTCAGAGATCAGAAATTCTACGAATTATTTGGACAGATATCCCAATTTTCCTTTCCTTTGTTTGTTTTTTTTAATACTAATCGAAAACTGAATATGTTATTCATCCTCAATTCCTTTATTTTCTATTCGGAGATAATCCATTTAAATTAATCCGCCGATTATTATGATTATTACACTTAGGACTTCTCTTTTTTAAACTACATTTCGAGCTGTTATGTTTTTAACGTTCTGGAACTGATTCTTGGAATTTTTTTAACGATTTTTCTGTTGGAGAGACGTTGAGTAAATGGTAACAAAGATTCTTGGAAACGCAGTAATTTCAGGAATCAGTTGGAAATGTTTGTCGCCATCAAAAGATGCCGATTTTCGCCTTATTTCGACGAGAAACCAAAGATATTGATTATTTCAGTAACAAGGAAAACGTTGCTGAACATTGCTAGACATACAGTGTCAAATCTTATAAGATAATTGTTTCTACAGTCTTTTCTTTATATGTATATATGTTAACCTTTTGGAATATAGGGCGCAATGATTACTGCGCTAAGTGTTGTTGCTTGAGGCTCAATAGTTGAAGTCACCGGTTTTGAAGTTATGGCTATTTTTCATGAGATGAATGAAATGTAGGTAAATCAAAAATTTGAAAGAACCTATTTGTTTTTATATTAATTTTCTTTTAATTAAATATATTGTTGTGATAAAGTAAATGTTTAAGTAATAACAAAAAAAGGTTTGCAGATATATCGTATATTAAACACTAAGTACACCAGAAGAGGATTACACGACTAGTGAGAGTGTATCGAATGAACTAACGCTCAATTTATTCACACTTCACTGTTCACTGTACCGCGAACCTTCTCTCCTACTAAATTTATAGTAGGCGGAAGCGTCTAACATACTCTTAGAAGGAGGACACCACAACATATTTCAAGTAATGAATCTGAACTATTATGATTTTATATTATGTTTTTTCTTAAATTATTGAATAACCAAAAAGTTCGTATTGATTTTTTAAAAATTTTTGTCTGTTTTTTAATTTACATCTTTTCGCAGTGTGATGCAAGAACGGGTATATATTCCCACAATTTCTCTCGAATCTATCAGATTAGTTTCGTGCGAATTATATAATTCATGTGAACATACAATTTAAAAATGCCTAGATCTATGAAACATATCTCTCCTTGGTGTAGATAAATCACACAGGTCGCGTAATGGAACGCTTAATCACATCAATCCATACAGTAACCAAAGCGACAGTCAAATTCTGTATATTTACAGCATATGAACCCGCATAGCCCGAGACGTGGCAAATCCGCCACCCACGGCAGCTTAAAATTCCATGGTGCCGTTTCGCTTTGGGAACATACCATTACCAGATGAAGAAAGAAACTCCAGATCTCAGTCCTTAATTTTTGAAAACACAACACCCTCGTTTCCCATTCGTGGAATATGCCCTCACCTAGGACATAGATGAAGCCATCCCTTTTTAATCGGCCCGTTAGAATCCTAAACATGGCTTCTCCAGACACAGGGTTATCTCCATATTATATGTAAGACATTTCCATTTTGTTTCTCCTTACACTCTACACTGCTGTGCAGGTATATTTGACATATTATTCTCCTTTTGGGACAAGTGCATATATATAAATATAGCTTCGTGTATGGCTTAATGGCATAGAAGTCTCTCCGACAACAAAGCATGTTTGACATTCATTTTTTTTTCCTTTTCGCCATTCAGTTCCATCCGTGAGGTACGGTTTTTATATATCATGGATATAATAATGCCTATAACAAGGGAAATACAAGTGGGAAAATATATCTTTCTGCTATGAATCTCCCCCGTTACACATGTGTCATATTCACAACTGATATGTTAACGCTTGCGATACGTTTTAAAAAGGAGGATGTTAAAATATGGAGTATTCTTCATAACGTTGAGATTTTTTCGTAATATATAAAATATACTTTAAAGACAGTTTAAATTCAAATTCTACCCGAAATCCATAGAATTTGTCTGAACCATAGAATGTTTCGACTAGAGGACTACTGAATATAAAATATACAGATGAAATACTAACTGTTGTGGTAGGATCCACCTAATTTGCATGGTGGAGTACCGACTATATAAATATGGTTGGTACCGGGAAGACATGGGAGGCGAATCAAGAGATTCAACTAGAGACTCTGCCCGACTGCGACTTAGTCAACTCATTCTCCAGGAACGGTCTTCCCAGGAATATACAAAAGACTATATGTAAATATTGTGTACATTTTCTTGTTTCAATACATTTTGTTCTAAGTACATTTTGTGTTGCATTATTATTCCATGCATTAGTCAAGTTTCAACACTAACGATAAGTGTGGTTAAAATATTTTATATGAAAAGTCCGTTGGATTAAGAGCAAGTCGGTTTACAGGTTATCAACATAGAATACATTGACTGAAAACCAAACAAATAGATGTGAATAAAGTGATCTTCAGACAAATGACTCCTTTCAATCTATAAATTGCCTCATCAAAATATCCTTCAATATTTATACAGTATTCATGATCCGTTTATCATGTTATAGTTTATAGAAATCCAGCTGATAAAATGTTGCTTTCTAATTACATAATACTATGCATATATTCATATACAATCATGTATACAATCGTGTATCTGTTTACCAGTCATCTTCTATATCCAAGGCCTCGACATATCGACCTCTCTGTATTTCTTTGTTGTCTATAAGTGTTAAATTATTTTCTTTCTTTCCCTATTCAGTTCCTTACACATCTAATGGATTCTTTAACTTTCCAAAAAAGGGACAATTTAAAATATTGAAACGTACCTCGGGTCAAACTGAGGCCACAGGGTGTAAATCTTCAACACTCTTTCCCTCCAAAAAATAAAGGAAGAAAATCGACCCTTCGAAAAGATATTGAGTATTGGTCGAAGTTACATATATTTTTTATCGTGAATTCTAACGCACCATGCATTTAACATAAACAATCTTTAACCAATAAATGAGCCAACTGCATAAATTAAGAGACGTCCTCATCATTGCTTTTGAAATTGTGGCACTGACCTCAGTTTTAGTTCGCTTGTTTTTCTACAGACGACCATGATAATTATTGAATCCATTCAATATATCTATGTCATGCTTTATTCTTTCTAAGATGGTGTCTATATTGAATAATTTCCGAAGTATTTTCCTGGACTTTCTCTAAAATTAGACCAAAGTTCCAGAAGCTTTTTTGAGAGTCTCGAAGCAATTATAAATTAAATATCTAAACCTTAATTTCCATAAACGTATCAATATTTTAATCTGGATACTTTTGAAAATATAAAGGTTTCGGAAAATACTTAAAGAACTCAGCAAGGAAAGTTATAAAAATTTAGAATTTTCACAATAATTACAAACGTTTTAAATCATTAATGATTGCCAAAGATTGGCAGAAATTAAGCTGTCTTTAACTTTGTAAATAATACCTGACAAACTAAGTTAAACTATCAGATCTGTACATGTGTTTTTTCTCAGATCAATGATTAAACACGGTTTCCAGTGAATGAAGTATGTCTTAGCATAGGCGATCCGTTCTAGAACCTCGTGAACTGGCGCTATATAATCACACGCCAATAGCTATAGCAAATAACAGACACCACTGTAGATTTATTTTTTTTTGTTCTTTTTATTTAGCTGCATATCAACACCTCTCTTTGTTAATGCCGAAACCTAAGTATTTTTATCAATCTTATTATTTTTCTCCTTTAGTGATAAACCCAGAGCCGGGAGAGAAGACTTAGATTCATGCCTGTCCCAAAGATATTTGCGCATATGTCAATATGACGAACCACGGCTTCACCAGGCAACTTCATCTATTTTGCTATCTTAACCTAATAGAAAATAAACAAAAATCCAGACGTGTATCTTGTCAGCAGGTTTTCTTTGTTTTCTCAATACAAAAAAAAACAAAAACAATTACTACTGAATATCAAGCAGTGACATCCGACCTCTAAAAAAGAAGATGGAAATCAAAGTGCGAAGGTGCATTGGGGTAACAAAAGATGCCTTCCAAAATCTAAGCTAAAGAGGACTAGACTGTTATGTAACATCAGTCCTCCTACAAGGCAGGGAATGTTGGACAATTTCTACACAGATGAAGAAGAGACATGAGGCGACCGAAATTTGGTCCTGCAAAAGGATTCTTAGAATACCATGGACTGAACATGCTAATAGCAATTAGGTTTTAGTGAAAACTAAAACAAAAAGGATACATATATGTAGCATCAGAAGAAAGACAGTTGAACGTTCCTATTGAGGAAAGAGGGCTGACAAATCTGACACTCACATGATACATTGATGAAAATGGCGGCAAAAGAAAGCATCTAATAACCTACTTAAAAATCTTGTCTAAATAGTTGGCAGAACAGGGTTTGAAAGATAGCAAACCGACAAACTTTACTAAGAGATTTCAAGGGCAGGAAAATGTGGAGATATAAAGGATATGAGCGGAGCTGAAGGAACAAGTCACATGGAAGAAAATAAGATTCATATAAGGAGATTTGATATTTTTGTAAACACCTCAATATTTTTTTGTATATTTTTCCGTTATCGGCTCATCAACTTACGATGTCAATGTCTCCGTCTCATTTCCAACCGTTGGCTCTTTTTCATTTATCTAGCGACAGATAATATTCTCTAGATAAATGACCAGGAGACCTGAGCTTAAATTTATAGCTTACTGAACTGTTTTTTTTCCTTTATAATATTTCCTGCCGGCAAGAGAAATTACATTTCAGTGTAAATCATGAACAGATTTTATATTAGAGAAAAGGTAAACGCTTTCTTTCTTTTTAATCAGATTTACCCCAAGTGAAAGCAGTGAAGCCAGTAAGACAGAATTGGTTACAGGGTGTGAAAGGATTAGTAAGGATATAGGGCAAGGGGAGGTTAATCAGGAAAACAGTAGATGAAGTAGAAAGCATAGAACCGGAAGAGATTTTCCCAGGAAAGAAGTGTGAGAAAAGAAATTGTTAGCATTGAATTTACATCTAGCCCATTTAACTGTAAATTGATGAGACGTTTTTTGCCAATCTTGTACTGCGCTTAAATTCATAAAGACTAGGTACCATAGCAAAGAGCTCAGACGAACAATTACCATGAAAATATTTATTGAAAAGGTACAGGGAGGTAAGTTTACGGCGGTGGGTGAAGGACTGAAGCCGAGAGGCCAGATCAGAACTAAGGATACTTCTTTGGATTTTATCAAGATTCTCTAAATACATAACAGAACATGTGTGGCAGTAACCGACTGTGGAAATGAGAACCCTGAATACCAAAGCCCAACCTTAAGAAACTAGGAATGGAGCCCGGTACGGTGCGGTATTCTGGGCTTCATTATCTCGACAGAGGTAGAATGAAACCGCCGTTTTACCCTCTAGTTTTCCTCAGGTTTCTTGAGTGCTAAGTGTTTGTGATTTAGGTAATATAATAATTATCAATTCTGTACCTGGGCTAGGGTAATACAGAATAAAAGGCAATTAAAAAAGGGGAAGTCGGGAACACTAAAATCAAGCAGACGCGGAAGTTTAAATACCTGGGAAGCGGGGAATCTAATTGCGACACCGAGATCCGTAGACGTATTGGGATGGCCAAGGACACATTCCAAAAGCTTGGCAGAGTACTGCGAGACAGGAGAATACCTTTGGCAACAAAGGAAAGAATACCGAACTCTTACGTGACATCTGTCCTTCTTTACGCCGGCGAATGTTGAACGGTTTCCTCAAAGATGAAGAATAGACTCGAGGCGACGGAGATGAGGTTCTACGGAAGGACTCTAAGGATATCGTGGACCGAGCGTGGTAGCAACGATGAGATCTTAGAGAGTTTGCAAAAAAAGAGGCGGCTTATACTTAATATCAGGAAGAGGCAGCTGAAGTTTCTGGGGGGGGGCACAATGAGGAAGGAGGGCCTGGACAATCTGATACTCACTGGTTGAATAGAGAGAAGGAGAGACAAGGGAAAAAAACGCGTGACATACTTGGCGGTTTTAAACAAGTGGATGATAGAACGTGGTCTGGGAAAGGAAGCAGAGGTAAGGAACTTGTTGAGAGCTGCAAGGGTTAGCAGGAGGTGGAGAGCCATCGTCGCCTACGTCATTAAAGGACCTGGTGCATAAAAAGAACAAGAAGAACTGAATACTACTGTAAAAGATGCGATATTCCCAGATAGGAACAGAGCGTAGATTAAATAAAGAGTGCAATTTAAAATACCTCTGGAGATTACCCGGATTGACACACATCTGAAGTGCGAGGGAATGCACAACGTCCGAAACATTGCGATAAAAACAACTAACATGAGGAATCTCGCTGTAATTAACGTTGATAAAGATCAGTACTCCTACCAAAAATCCCGATTGAAATTAACATCTCTTTGATAAAATTAACGTTGCAGAAAATAGTTCAAATAACTGCCGAGTCTTTTGTGATCTCTTCTTATCTAATTTTTCTCCAGCTATGGATAAAAAACAGGTGACAGCAAGGAAGGTGATATTTCAATTCATAAGTGTTATTCATGATGGCGGTAGTCTTTGAGTATAGAATCCAGAGGTTGACAGTGAATATGTCGAAGACAGTAGGGAAGCGTAGTTCAGGTTAGCAGTGGATATCTCGATAAAGTAGCAGAACGTAGTTCTTCCTTCTGTCCTGGTTATCTTTGGTTCTGACAGGTTTGCATTAGACATTTTATTTTTTGTTGGAATACAACAAATGTGGCACAAGGCCGAAAAGGGGAGGGGTAAAGGCTGGTCATAACTTACTATCCTATACCTAGCTAATCAGATTCGCGACCCATTCATACATTACAATTTACCCATTCACCACAAGAACTCATCCGTCGCCATTCAAACCTTCATCCACCATAATACCACATCCACACCAGGGGAACCTACAAAAACGCGCCCCACACCATAAAAATTTTGATGATAATAACATACATTAAAATTCTAATAATGAAAAGATGAAAGTAGGGAGGGAGATGAACCCAATAAAAAACTAAAAACTCAACGAATGTTTAAACTAAACATAATTCGTGTTAGTAGGGCCCGTCCAACCCTCAAAATAGAGAGGCCGCTGTATTCTGCCCAGAGGACAGAATCAAGAAACACTCTCGCTAAGGGAGTGGGAAAAAGATAAAATAACCCGGACATGGGGAAATAAAAGGCTGACCTAGTCGAGATGAAAGGTGGGGCCAAAACAAACTGGGGAGGTTGGGAATCTCGACTTGGATCATAACTAAAAGGATAGCCGGGAAACAGGCCGGGAACAACACTTACTCACATTAACTAGGTACACTTAAGCTTGTCTAACCTAACCAAGGGGAGGGTTCCACAGGAAACCACCCCGATGTGACTTTAGATTGACCTAGAAAAGAAAATCAAGGCTAGCCCCGTCCAAACGAACCAAGCTCGCCTCTTTTACCCACCTTTCGTTGAAGACTGTCGAATGCAATCGTTTCCTATCAGTTCTAATCTTCATCTTGAGCTGATGCTCAAAGAATCGGATTAGATCCTGATGCGAAAGACGATTGCCTCGCAAGACTTCCTGCATGCGCGTCGTCCATATCACCATTCGAGCCGTGGCTAGCAGCGTCAGAAACACCATTCGTTTCACCCCGGAATACGGGGGCGACACATTGTCACACGCGTATGCGCGATCAATGGACACGAGTTCTTCGGGAGCGAGACGAGCCGTCAGCTCGCCGACATGGTCCCATAAGGGGCGGACCCGGGGGCAATGGTAGAAGGCGTGCGAAGCCGTTTCTTCTAAACCAAGACCACACCGTTCACAGTCTGGCAAATCCGCCAAGCCCCATATGAAAGCCTTGTCGTTGAGAGGCAGCCGATTCCGAGCCAATCGCCAGGTAAGCGAAAACTCAGGGTTACTGAGATAATCCGCCGCTGGCGCCCAAGACCAGTAGGAGCGATACTCCTCTTCCGAAAAGCAGAGCGTATCACGTAGGGAATCCTTCGCGCGCCCCTCCACTAATCCCCTATAGAAGACTTTCCTAGGCTGTGACAGGTCACTGGACCGCGGAATAGCCTTCAAGGCGAACCGACACTCGCGGAGGAAAAGCGATTGATCCCGGGGTTTACGACGGCGCTCAACCCTCGAGATGGGGGGACTGATAGTAAGGCCAGGGAACGCGTCCCTAACAATCCCCTCCAGAATCGGATCTCCTCTAGTCAATGCGCGGCGTAGGAAAGCCAACCGTGAGGCACGGATGTGACTCAGCAAGTGTGGCATTCCCAGCCCCCCATGACACGGACGTTTAGTGCAGACTCGTCTGTCGACCCTGTTACCGCGTCCCCTCCATAAAATGGAGGATAGCGATCGCTCGAGCGCCTTCCTGTGGGCCTTACAGAGAGGAAGTACTGACAATCGATAAAGAACCAGGGGGAAAATGTATGTAACACACACGTCCGCCCTGCCCTTCACAGACAACCTCCGTCGGTTCCAAGTCTTGCCGGCAGAACCGATCTTTGCTAGTACTTCTGACCAATTCTTCTCCAGCTGGAGGTCGGGTCCAAACCACACTCCAAGAATGCGGACAGGACCGTCCGTCCAACCGAAGCGGCCTGGAAGATCACGCCCCTTCCAGGCACCTAACCGCAAGCCGGACGACTTGTCGCGGTTTATCTTGGCCCCTGTCACCTTCTCGTACCGATCAAGCGCCTTCTGTACCGCTTCAATGTCGCCCCGGGACGACACGAAAGCAGATACGTCATCGGCGTACGCGGAAACCCTGGCTCGAGACCCTCCAGGAACGGCGATCCCGCGTAGGGCCGGACTGCACGTCTCGTCCTTCAGCCGGCGAAGGAGAGGCTCCAACGCCAAAGCATAAAGGAGAGGCGACAGCGGACAACCCTGACGAACCGACCTCGACAGAACAAAAGCGCCCGACAACTTTCCGTTCACCTGTACCACAGCACTGGGGGAGCGATACAGGAGGCTAATCCAGCGGCAGAAGTCGGGTGCGAATCCGGCGGCCTGCAGGACAGTAGCAAGGTAGCGATGGTCGACCCTATCAAATGCCTTGGACTGATCCAAATTGATCAGCGCGGCTTCCTCGTCGTCTTTTACTCCCTCTAGGATCGTGCGGATCAAATGCAGGTTGCTCTGAATTGTTCGGCCCCTCACAGAACAAGTCTGCTCGGGTCCCAACAGAGACTCGGCAACTGACTGCAAACGCTCCTGCAGGATCTTGGCCATAATCTTTAACTCTGTGTTTAGCAGAGTTATGGGCCTGTAATCGTCTAGTTTACCCCCAACACCCTTGCCCTTTTTCAACAGAGTGATCACACCCCTGGAAATGCGGTTGGGGATGGACCCCGACCGAAACCAGTTGTTGAACACTGCAGTCAAAATCGGAACAAAGATGTGCGACAGCCTCAAGTACAATTCATAAGGCAAACCATCCAGACCGGGCGACTTGCCTCTGCCGACCTTCTTCAATGCCTCGTAGACTTCGCCCTCCGTGATCTCTCCCTCGCAGCTAGCTGCTTCAGTCGGCTCAAGCCGAGGAAAGTCAGCCAAATAGCTGCGAAACTCCTCCTCACGGAGACCAGGCTCCTTGGTAAAGCGGCTCTCGAAATGCCGCCGAAACGCCTCGCACATGTCGTCAGTCGACCGCAGAGTACGCCCCTCCGGGGTTTCGACTTGACGAATGTAACGATCACCACCTCGACGGACTTCTTCCCGACGCAGATCTGCGCCCAGGTTCACAGCTTCAGAAGACATCTTACTTAGCCTATGCCTAATTACCTGACCCATGTAGCGCTCGCTATTCGAACGCTGCAGGGCCTCCCTAGCTAGGGCTATCTCTAGGGGATCCCCCCCAGCCTCCGCCCGGGAAAAATTAGCCTTAAGCGTCTTCACCTTTTCAGCTCTATCTAGGGCGAGCCGTTTGCTGAAATCAGTGGTGAAAGACCTAATTCTATCCTTAAGTCGCTCCCACCACTTATTCCCGATAACCACCCCCACTAGCTCCCGCTGCACTACACTAGTTAGCTGCCTCTGGAAGTCCCGCCTGTCCAGTAAAGACAGATTGAACTTCCAGTAGCCAGCCATTCTAGGCCTATGTTCTAACGCCACACGGGCACAAACGAGTTTGTGATCCGTGTAGCCTACCCAGTGGAACGTGGGACAATCTAACAGGTCTATGTCGGCTCTACGAACTAACATTCTGTCAATGTAGCTCACTACATTGACAGACGGCCAGCTACGAGCCCACGTCCACATTTTCCCCTTGGGATGATCGACCCGGTATCTATCGACGAGACCATAATCGTCGATCAGATTGACCAGGCTACGATCGCCCCTACTCCCGCTAGCGCCCCGCCCCCTGTCTAACTTGGGGTTCAGGATGGCATTCCAGTCCCCCATTAAAACTAGGCGCGATGAATCAACTAGGAACGGCCCCAACCGCCGAAAAAAGGAACCCCGCTCCTCCCAGTCGTTGGGCGCATAAACCGCAACGACCCGAAACGAACCACTTTTCACGGCAATATCGGCCACGATTAACCGGCCCTCGGCATCGGTATGCACAAGGTCCACCTTCGCATCGAGAGTACGTCTGACCAACAAAGAAACTCCTCTGGCACATCGGTCCCCATATGCTGAATAGATGACAAAGTCATCCTCCAGCACACACGCATCGGAAGTGCAAACAAAGTGGGTCTCTTCGATCGCGGCAACATCCACGCCGAAGGACAAGAGATCCCGAAGCAGGCGGGCAGCCTTACCCCGATCTCTCAAGCCCTTCGCATTCAAACTGGCTATCTTTATTTCCATTTCCTAGGCCTGCAAAAATAAAAAACGACAGTTACTGCAACAACCTAAGCACATACGGGGCGGAAATCTGCGGGTGACAAGACCCCGACGGTTTGTCCCAGGCTTCCCGTGCCCAGCTCCGACGTCATCCGTCCTTCCGAGACAATCCCGCCGACATCCGTAGGGTATGTTAATTTTAAGGCCCTGTATAGTGAGGGGTGGAGACGTACCGGGACCCTCCCTGCACAGAAGCCGTGCATCTTGGTGAGGTCAGGAGACCCAAATTCCGCTATTCTTAAATTTGGGAATGCTTCTTTGGCCTCGAACATATGGGCCCATACTTTTAAATGCTTCCCCGCATCCCTGATGAGGGCAATCACACCTGGGGCCCCCGGAAAGTTCTGGGGGTGTTCCACCGACATGTTGTCAATGGAAGAGAGTTTAAAGAGTGGACCTAGAAGGGATTTTTTCCTGGAGGAACAGTTTTTTTCCAGCTCCGTCTTATCCACCCTACATATATCTTCTGCTCTTTTAAAGAGCCTCTTCTTTTTTTTCTTAACCCTATCTGGGTCTGGTGGGGAGGGAATGGACGGAAGAGTGGGTGTATGCTGGGTAGGGGACGCATCCGATGACATGGGGGTGGATGATTGTGTGGGAGTGGGAGTGGGAGTGGGAGGAGGGAGTGGCAAACGTGAGAGTGATGGGGGGAGACTCCTAGGAACAGGTAAAACAATATTCCTTTCTGGAGACGCCGGGGTGGATGCGCATTTGGATTTTTCCCGGCTCCTCCCTGGTCTTTTTTCTGCTGTATGTTTTTTTGTCGGGACTTCTTCTTCGTCCTCTTCCCTGTTCCTCTTCAAAGAGGAGGACCGCATTGTAGGTAGTTCTTCCACCTCCATCTCGACTTCGGGTTGCTTTGGTTGATGTTGCTTCTTGTTTTCCTCTTTCTTCCGATTTTGTTTCTCAGTCTGCTTTTTGGGAGAAGCCTCCTTTGGGGGGGACGGGAGGCTTGTTTGGGATTTTCGTCCCTTTGCAACCACTTCCTTCCAGCCGTCACTCGAAGTCTTTCCAGTTTCGCCGGTTTTGGTAGCGGTCGCTGCTGTCGCTGCTGCTGTCGTTACTGGAGTCGGTTCTTTTTGTGCTGGCACCTTCTTGGTGGGGCACGCCTTTGCCATATGGCCCGGCTGTCCGCACACCCAACAACATGGTTTCCTCCCTTCCACCACCACCAGCATTCTTCGCATTCGGCAGAGCAAAATGTTTGGGATATCTTGGAAGTTTTCCTTGTCTAGGGTAATTTGAACTTCCATATCCCCAGTGTCTATTCCTGACTTACTGCAGATGGCCTTCACTTCGCTAACTTCCCCATATTTAGAGAAGAAAGCCCCCATCCGATCTTCTGAAATGTCTATCGGTACTCCGTGGACGGTAATTTTCGTTCTGCGGGTGCCCATATATTCGGTTTGTAACCGTAAATTTTTTGTGTTTAGAACACTTCCCGCTAATCTTCGGGCCTGGTCTTCAGTCTGGAGAAGGAGATCCCAAAGAGCATTGGTCCTTCTGGCCAAAATCTTTGGACAAATATTCAATGATTTTAGAGCCTCCTCCATGCATTCTCTGCTTACCCCCATTAATTTATGGCTCTTCACGTCTGAAGTAAGCAGAGAAATAGTTCTCACTTTCACTGCATCAAAGGCGTCCTTTATCGTGAGGAATTCGTTGCCGTTGAAACTGCTTTCCAGTTTTTTCCTCTGACTGGCATAGAATTCCCCATCTTTCTTTAGCGGCCTATCTTGAGACCAGGCCGATTTTGCTGGCGACACCGGCTTTACCACCGGTGTATCAGGCACTTTTCCACTGTTTGTGTCGACCATGGCGTAGACTAAAACACAGCCACGGTCGACGTAAGTTATTTTTCCTTACTCCTTTTATAAATAATACTTTATATCATTTCAAACAAAATAAAATAGAACGAGAACGGGACAAACAAGGCAATAAACAATTCAACCAAAGAGCAAATGCAAATCAAAATAGGGGGAGGGTAATAAATACAACAAAAAGGCAAATGAAAGGTAAATGTAAAATATTACAATATATACTAAAACGAAAAAGTGAAAACCAAGAAACTTCAAAAAACAATGTTGGCAACTGAAAAAGTAACAAAATAAACACTTATCACTGAGTTATTCTTTAAAGTTGTCTCACACCGTATTCAAACAGTAATTAGTAAACAGTAATCAACAAACTGCGGTGAACCGGTTGGCATTGGACATTTTATTTTTTGTTGGAATACAACAAATGTGGCACAAGGCCGAAAAGGGGAGGGGTAAGGGCTGGTCATAACTTACTATCCTATACCTAGCTAATCAGATTCGCGACCCATTCATACATTACAATTAACCCATTCACCACAAGAACTCATCCGTCGCCATTCAAACCTTCATCCACCATAATACCACATCCACACCAGGGGAACCTACAAAAACGCGCCCCACACCATAAAAATTTTGATGATAATAACATACATTAAAATTCTAATAATGAAAAGATGAAAGTGGGGAGGGAGATGAACCCAATAACAAACTAAAAACTCAACGAATATTTAAACTAAACATAATTCGTGTTAGTAGGGCCCGTCCAACCCTCAAAATAGAGAGGCCGCTGTATTCTGCCCAGAGGACAGAATCAAGAAACACTCTCGCTAAGGGAGTGGGAAAAAGATAAAATAACCCGGACATGGGGAAATAAAAGGCTGACCTAGTCGAGATGAAAGGTGGGGCCAAAACAAACTGGGGAGGTTGGGAATCTCGACTTGGATCATAACTAAAAAGATAGCCGGGAAACAGGCCGGGAACAACACTTACTCACATTAACTAGGTACACTTAAGCTTGTCTAACCTAACCAAGGGGAGGGTTCCACAGGAAACCACCCCGATGTGACTTTAGATTGACCTAGAAAAGAAAATCAAGGCTAGCCCCGTCCAAACGAACCAAGCTCGCCTCTTTTACCCACCTTTCGTTGAAGACTGTCGAATGCAATCGTTTCCTATCAGTTCTAATCTTCATCTTGAGCTGATGCTCAAAGAATCGGATTAGATCCTGATGCGAAAGACGATTGCCTCGCAAGACTTCCTGCATGCGCGTCGTCCATATCACCATTCGAGCCGTGGCTAGCAGCGTCAGAAACACCATTCGTTTCACCCCGGAATACGGGGGCGACACATTGTCACACGCGTATGCGCGATCAATGGACACGAGTTCTTCGGGAGCGAGACGAGCCGTCAGCTCGCCGACATGGTCCCATAAGGGGCGGACCCGGGGGCAATGGTAGAAGGCGTGCGAAGCCGTTTCTTCTAAACCAAGACCACACCGTTCACAGTCTGGCAAATCCGCCAAGCCCCATATGAAAGCCTTGTCGTTGAGAGGCAGCCGATTCCGAGCCAATCGCCAGGTAAGCGAAAACTCAGGGTTACTGAGATAATCCGCCGCTGGCGCCCAAGACCAGTAGGAGCGATACTCCTCTTCCGAAAAGCAGAGCGTATCACGTAGGGAATCCTTCGCGCGCCCCTCCACTAATCCCCTATAGAAGACTTTCCTAGGCTGTGACAGGTCACTGGACCGCGGAATAGCCTTCAAGGCTAACCGACACTCGCGGAGGAAAAGCGATTGATCCCGGGGTTTACGACGGCGCTCAACCCTCGAGATGGGGGGACTGATAGTAAGGCCAGGGAACGCGTCCCTAACAATCCCCTCCAGAATCGGATCTCCTCTAGTCAATGCGCGGCGTAGGAAAGCCAACCGTGAGGCACGGATGTGACTCAGCAAGTGTGGCATTCCCAGCCCCCCATGACACGGACGTTTAGTGCAGACTCGTCTGTCGACCCTGTTACCGCGTCCCCTCCATAAAATGGAGGATAGCGATCGCTCGAGCGCCTTCCTGTGGGCCTTACAGAGAGGAAGTACTGACAATCGATAAAGAACCAGGGGGAAAATGTATGTAACACACACGTCCGCCCTGCCCTTCACAGACAACCTCCGTCGGTTCCAAGTCTTGCCGGCAGAACCGATCTTTGCTAGTACTTCTGACCAATTCTTCTCCAGCTGGAGGTCGGGTCCAAACCACACTCCAAGAATGCGGACAGGACCGTCCGTCCAACCGAAGCAGCCTGGAAGATCACGCCCCTTCCAGGCACCTAACCGCAAGCCGGACGACTTGTCGCGGTTTATCTTGGCCCCTGTCACCTTCTCGTACCGATCAAGCGCATTCTGTACCGCTTCAATGTCGCCCCGGGACGACACGAAAGCAGATACGTCATCGGCGTACGCGGAAACCCTGGCTCGAGACCCTCCAGGAACGGCGATCCCGCGTAGGGCCGGACTGCACGTCTCGTCCTTCAGCCGGCGAAGGAGAGGCTCCAACGCCAAAGCATAAAGGAGAGGCGACAGCGGACAACCCTGACGAACCGACCTCGACAGAACAAAAGCGCCCGACAACTTTCCGTTCACCTGTACCACAGCACTGGGGGAGCGATACAGGAGGCTAATCCAGCGGCAGAAGTCGGGTGCGAATCCGGCGGCCTGCAGGACAGTAGCAAGGTAGCGATGGTCGACCCTATCAAATGCCTTGGACTGATCCAAATTGATCAGCGCGGCTTCCTCGTCGTCTTTTACTCCCTCTAGGATCGTGCGGATCAAATGCAGGTTGCTCTGAATTGTTCGGCCCCTCACAGAACAAGTCTGCTCGGGTCCCAACAGAGACTCGGCAACTGACTGCAAACGCTCCTGCAGGATCTTGGCCATAATCTTTAACTCTGTGTTTAGCAGAGTTATGGGCCTGTAATCGTCTAGTTTACCCCCAACACCCTTGCCCTTTTTCAACAGAGTGATCACACCCCTGGAAATGCGGTTGGGGATGGACCCCGACCGAAACCAGTTGTTGAACACTGCAGTCAAAATCGGAACAAAGATGTGCGACAGCCTCAAGTACAATTCATAAGGCAAACCATCCAGACCGGGCGACTTGCCTCTGCCGACCTTCTTCAATGCCTCGTAGACTTCGCCCTCCGTGATCTCTCCCTCGCAGCTAGCTGCTTCAGTCGGCTCAAGCCGAGGAAAGTCAGCCAAATAGCTGCGAAACTCCTCCTCACGGAGACCAGGCTCCTTGGTAAAGCGGCTCTCGAAATGCCGCCGAAACGCCTCGCACATGTCGTCAGTCGACCGCAGAGTACGCCCCTCCGGGGTTTCGACTTGACGAATGTAACGATCACCACCTCGACGGACTTCTTCCCGACGCAGATCTGCGCCCAGGTTCACAGCTTCAGAAGACATCTTACTTAGCCTATGCCTAATTACCTGACCCATGTAGCGCTCGCTATTCGAACGCTGCAGGGCCTCCCTAGCTAGGGCTATCTCTAGGGGATCCCCCCCAGCCTCCGCCCGGGAAAAATTAGCCTTAAGCGTCTTCACCTTTTCAGCTCTATCTAGGGCGAGCCGTTTGCTGAAATCAGTGGTGAAAGACCTAATTCTATCCTTAAGTCGCTCCCACCACTTATTCCCGATAACCGCCCCCACTAGCTCCCGCTGCACTACACTAGTTAGCTGCCTCTGGAAGTCCCGCCTGTCCAGTAAAGACAGATTGAACTTCCAGTAGCCAGCCATTCTAGGCCTATGTTCTAACGCCACACGGGCACAAACGAGTTTGTGATCCGTGTAGCCTACCCAGTGGAACGTGGGACAATCTAACAGGTCTATGTCGGCTCTACGAACTAACATTCTGTCAATGTAGCTAACTACATTGACAGACGGCCAGCTACGAGCCCACGTCCACATTTTCCCCTTGGGATGATCGACCCGGTATCTATCGACGAGACCATAATCGCCGATCAGATTGACCAGGCTACGATCGCCCCTTCTCCCGCTAGCGCCCCGCCCCCTGTCTAACTTGGGGTTCAGGATGGCATTCCAGTCCCCCATTAAAACTAGGCGCGATGAATCAACTAGGAACGGCCCCAACCGCCGAAAAAAGGAACCCCGCTCCTCCCAGTCGTTGGGCGCATAAACCGCAACGACCCGAAACGAACCACTTTTCACGGCAATATCGGCCACGATTAACCGGCCCTCGGCATCGGTATGCACAAGGTCCACCTTCGCATCGAGAGTACGTCTGACCAACAAAGAAACTCCTCTGGCACATCGGTCCCCATATGCTGAATAGATGACAAAGTCATCCTCCAGCACACACGCATCGGAAGTGCAAACAAAGTGGGTCTCTTCGATCGCGGCAACATCCACGCCGAAGGACAAGAGATCCCGAAGCAGGCGGGCAGCCTTACCCCGATCTCTCAAGCCCTTCGCATTCAAACTGGCTATCTTTATTTCCATTTTCTAGGCCTGCAAAAATAAAAAACGACAGTTACTGCAACAACCTAAGCACATACGGGGCGGAAATCTGCGGGTGACAGGACCCCGACGGTTTGTCCCAGGCTTCCCGTGCCCAGCTCCGACGTCATCCGTCCTTCCGAGACAATCCCGCCGACGTCCGTAGGGTACGTTAATTTTAAGGCCCTGTATAGTGAGGGGTGGAGACGTACCGGGACCCTCCCTGCACAGAAGCCGTGCATCTTAGTGAGGTCAGGAGACCCAAACTCCGCTATTCTCAAATTTGGGAATGCTTCTTTGGCCTCAAACATATGGGCCCACACTTTTAAATGTTTCCCCGCATCCCTGATGAGGGCAATCACACCTGGGGCCCCTGGGAAATTCTGGGGGTCTTCCACCGACATGTTGTCAATGGAGGAGAGTTTATAAAGTGGACCTAGAAGGGATTTTTTCCTGGAAGAACAGTTTTTTTCCAGCTCCGTCTTATCCACCCTACATATATCTTCTGCTCTTTTAAAGAGCCTCTTCTTTTTTTTCTTAACCCTATCTGGGTCTGGTGGGGAGGGAATGGACGGGAGAGTGGGTGTATGCTGGGTAGGGGACGCATCCGATGACATGGGGGTGGATGATTGTGTGGGAGTGGGAGTGGGAGTGGGAGGAGGGAGTGGCAAACGTGAGAGTGATGGGGGGAGACTCCTAGGAATAGGTACAGCAATATATCTCTCTGGAGACGCCGGGGTGGATGCGCATTTGGATTTTTCCCGGCTCCTCCCTGGTCTTTTTTCTGCTGTATGTTTTTTTGTCGGGACTTCTTCGTCGTCCTCTTCCCTGTTCCTCTTCAAAGAGGAGGACCGCATTGTAGGTAGTTCTTCTACCTCCATCTCGACTTCGGGTTCCTTTGGTTGATGTTGCTTCTTGTTTTCTTCTTTCTTCCGATTTTGTTTCTCAGTCTGCTTTTTGGGAGAAGCCTCCTTTGGGGGGGACGGGAGGCTTGTTTGGGATTTTCGCCCCTTTGCAACCACTTCCTTCCAGCCGTCACTCGAAGTCTTTCCAGTTTCGGCGGTTTTGGTAGCGGTCGCTGCTGTCGCTGCTGCTGTCGTTACTGGAGTCGGTTCTTTTTGTGCTGGCACCTTCTTGGTGGGGCACGCCTTTGCCATATGGCCCGGCTGTCCGCACACCCAACAACATGGTTTCCTCCCTTCAACCACCACCAGCATTCTTCTCGTTCGGCAGAGCAAAATGTTTGGGATATCTTGGAAGTTTTCCTTGTCCAGGGTAATTTGAACTTCCATATCGCCAGTGTCAATTCCTGACTTACTGCAGATGGCCTTCACTTGGCTCACTTCCCCATATTTAGAGAAGAAAGCCCCCATCCGATCTTCTGAGATGTCTATCGGTACTCCGTGGACGGTTATTTTCGTTCGGCGGGTGCCCATATACTCGGTTTGTAACCGTAATGTTTTTGTGTTAAGAACACTTCCCGCTAATCTTCGGGCCTGGTCTTCAGTCTGGAGAAGGAGATCCCAAAGAGCATTGGTCCTTCTGGCCAAAATCTTTGGACAAATGTTCAATGATTTTAGAGCCTCCTCCATGCATTCTCTGCTTACCCCCATTAATTTATGGCTCTTCACGTCTGAAGTAAGCAGAGAAATCGTTCGTACTTTCACTGCATCAAAGGCGTCCTTTATCGTGAGGAATTCGTTGCCGTTGAAACTGCTTTCCAGTTTTTTCCTCTGACTGGCATAAAATTCCCCATCTTTCTTTAACGGCCTATCTTGAGACCAGGCCGATTTTGCTGGCGACACCGGCTTTACCACCGGTGTATCAGGCACTTTTCCACTGTTTGTGTCGACCATGGCGTAGACTAAAACACAGCCACGGTCGACGTAAGTTATTTTTTCTTGCTCCTTTTATAAATAATACTTTATATCATTTCAAACAAAATAAAATGGAACAAGAACGGGACAACCAAGGCAATAAACAATTCAACCAAAGAGCAAATGCAAATCAAAATAGGGGGAGGGTAATAAATACAACAAAAAGGCAAATGAAAGGTAAATGTAAAATATTACAATATATACTAAAACGAAAAAGTCAAAACCAAGGAACTTCAAAAACAATGTTGGAAACTGAAAAAGTAACAAAATAAACACTTATCACAGTTATTCTTCAAAGTTGTCTCACACCGTATTCAAACGAAAAAACATTAAACTGCGGTGAACCGGTTGGCATTGGACATTTTATTTTTTGTTGGAATACAACAAATGTGGCACAAGGCCGAAAAGGGGAGGGGTAAAGGCTGGTCATAACTTACTATCCTATACCTAGCTAATCAGATTCGCGACCCATTCATACATTACAATTTACCCATTCACCACAAGAACTCATCCGTCGCCATTCAAACATTCATCCACCATAATACCACATCCACACCAGGGGAACCTACAAAAACGCGCCCCACACCATAAAAATCTTGATGATAATAACATACATTAAAATTCTAATAATGAAAAGATGAAAGTGGGGAGGTAGATGAACCCAATAACAAACTAAAAACTCAACAAATATTTAAACTAAGCATAATTCGTGTTAGTAGGGCCCGTCCAACCCTCAAAATAGAGAGGCCGCTGTATTCTGCCCAGAGGACAGAATCAAGAAACACTCTCGCTAAGGGAGTGGGAAAGAGATAAAATAACCCGGACATGGGGAAATAAAAGGCTGACCTAGTCGAGATGAAAGGTGGGGCCAAAACAAACTGGGGAGGTTGGGAATCTCGACTTGGATCATAACTAAAAGGATAGCCGGGAAACAGGCCGGGAACAACACTTACTCACATTAACTAGGTACACTTAAGCTTGTCTAACCTAACCAAGGGGAGGGTTCCACAGGAAACCACCCCGATGTGACTTTAGATTGACCTAGAAAAGAAAATCAAGGCTAGCCCCGTCCAAACGAACCAAGCTCGCCTCTTTTACCCACCTTTCGTTGAAGACTGTCGAATGCAATCGTTTCCTATCAGTTCTAATCTTCATCTTGAGCTGATGCTCAAAGAATCGGATTAGATCCTGATGCGAAAGACGATTGCCTCGCAAGACTTCCTGCATGCGCGTCGTCCATATCACCATTCGAGCCGTGGCTAGCAGCGTCAGAAACACCATTCGTTTCACCCCGGAATACGGGGGCGACACATTGTCACACGCGTATGCGCGATCAATGGACACGAGTTCTTCGGGAGCGAGACGAGCCGTCAGCTCGCCGACATGGTCCCATAAGGGGCGGACCCGGGGGCAATGGTAGAAGGCGTGCGAAGCCGTTTCTTCTAAACCAAGACCACACCGTTCACAGTCTGGCAAATCCGCCAAGCCCCATATGAAAGCCTTGTCGTTGAGAGGCAGCCGATTCCGAGCCAATCGCCAGGTAAGCGAAAACTCAGGGTTACTGAGATAATCCGCCGCTGGCGCCCAAGACCAGTAGGAGCGATACTCCTCTTCCGAAAAGCAGAGCGTATCACGTAGGGAATCCTTCGCGCGCCCCTCCACTAATCCCCTATAGAAGACTTTCCTAGGCTGTGACAGGTCACTGGACCGCGGAATAGCCTTCAAGGCGAACCGACACTCGCGGAGGAAAAGCGATTGATCCCGGGGTTTACGACGGCGCTCAACCCTCGAGATGGGGGGACTGATAGTAAGGCCAGGGAACGCGTCCCTAACAATCCCCTCCAGAATCGGATCTCCTCTAGTCAATGCGCGGCGTAGGAAAGCCAACCGTGAGGCACGGATGTGACTCAGCAAGTGTGGCATTCCCAGCCCCCCATGACACGGACGTTTAGTGCAGACTCGTCTGTCGACCCTGTTACCGCGTCCCCTCCATAAAATGGAGGATAGCGATCGCTCGAGCGCCTTCCTGTGGGCCTTACAGAGAGGAAGTACTGACAATCGATAAAGAACCAGGGGGAAAATGTATGTAACACACACGTCCGCCCTGCCCTTCACAGACAACCTCCGTCGGTTCCAAGTCTTGCCGGCAGAACCGATCTTTGCTAGTACTTCTGACCAATTCTTCTCCAGCTGGAGGTCGGGTCCAAACCACACTCCAAGAATGCGGACAGGACCGTCCGTCCAACCGAAGCGGCCTGGAAGATCACGCCCCTTCCAGGCACCTAACCGCAAGCCGGACGACTTGTCGCGGTTTATCTTGGCCCCTGTCACCTTCTCGTACCGATCAAGCGCCTTCTGTACCGCTTCAATGTCGCCCCGGGACGACACGAAAGCAGATACGTCATCGGCGTACGCGGAAACCCTGGCTCGAGACCCTCCAGGAACGGCGATCCCGCGTAGGGCCGGACTGCACGTCTCGTCCTTCAGCCGGCGAAGGAGAGGCTCCAACGCCAAAGCATAAAGGAGAGGCGACAGCGGACAACCCTGACGAACCGACCTCGACAGAACAAAAGCGCCCGACAACTTTCCGTTCACCTGTACCACAGCACTGGGGGAGCGATACAGGAGGCTAATCCAGCGGCAGAAGTCGGGTGCGAATCCGGCGGCCTGCAGGACAGTAGCAAGGTAGCGATGGTCGACCCTATCAAATGCCTTGGACTGATCCAAATTGATCAGCGCGGCTTCCTCGTCGTCTTTTACTCCCTCTAGGATCGTGCGGATCAAATGCAGGTTGCTCTGAATTGTTCGGCCCCTCACAGAACAAGTCTGCTCGGGTCCCAACAGAGACTCGGCAACTGACTGCAAACGCTCCTGCAGGATCTTGGCCATAATCTTTAACTCTGTGTTTAGCAGAGTTATGGGCCTGTAATCGTCTAGTTTACCCCCAACACCCTTGCCCTTTTTCAACAGAGTGATCACACCCCTGGAAATGCGGTTGGGGATGGACCCCGACCGAAACCAGTTGTTGAACACTGCAGTCAAAATCGGAACAAAGATGTGCGACAGCCTCAAGTACAATTCATAAGGCAAACCATCCAGACCGGGCGACTTGCCTCTGCCGACCTTCTTCAATGCCTCGTAGACTTCGCCCTCCGTGATCTCTCCCTCGCAGCTAGCTGCTTCAGTCGGCTCAAGCCGAGGAAAGTCAGCCAAATAGCTGCGAAACTCCTCCTCACGGAGACCAGGCTCCTTGGTAAAGCGGCTCTCGAAATGCCGCCGAAACGCCTCGCACATGTCGTCAGTCGACCGCAGAGTACGCCCCTCCGGGGTTTCGACTTGACGAATGTAACGATCACCACCTCGACGGACTTCTTCCCGACGCAGATCTGCGCCCAGGTTCACAGCTTCAGAAGACATCTTACTTAGCCTATGCCTAATTACCTGACCCATGTAGCGCTCGCTATTCGAACGCTGCAGGGCCTCCCTAGCTAGGGCTATCTCTAGGGGATCCCCCCCAGCCTCCGCCCGGGAAAAATTAGCCTTAAGCGTCTTCACCTTTTCAGCTCTATCTAGGGCGAGCCGTTTGCTGAAATCAGTGGTGAAAGACCTAATTCTATCCTTAAGTCGCTCCCACCACTTATTCCCGATAACCACCCCCACTAGCTCCCGCTGCACTACACTAGTTAGCTGCCTCTGGAAGTCCCGCCTGTCCAGTAAAGACAGATTGAACTTCCAGTAGCCAGCCATTCTAGGCCTATGTTCTAACGCCACACGGGCACAAACGAGTTTGTGATCCGTGTAGCCTACCCAGTGGAACGTGGGACAAACTAACAAGTCTATGTCGGCTCTACGAACTAACATTCTGTCAATGTAGCTAACTACATTGACAGACGGCCAGCTACGAGCCCACGTCCACATTTTCCCCTTGGGATGATCGACCCGGTATCTATCGACGAGACCATAATCGTCGATCAGATTGACCAGGCTACGATCACCCCTACTCCCGCTAGCGCCCCGCCCCCTGTCTAACTTGGGGTTCAGGATGGCATTCCAGTCCCCCATTAAAACTAGGCGCGATGAATCAACTAGGAACGGCCCCAACCGCCGAAAAAAGGAACCCCGCTCCTCCCAGTCGTTGGGCGCATAAACCGCAACGACCCGAAACGAACCACTTTTCACGGCAATATCGGCCACGATTAACCGGCCCTCGGCATCGGTATGCACAAGGTCCACCTTCGCATCGAGAGTACGTCTGACCAACAAAGAAACTCCTCTGGCACATCGGTCCCCATATGCTGAATAGATGACAAAGTCATCCTCCAGCACACACGCATCGGAAGTGCAAACAAAGTGGGTCTCTTCGATCGCGGCAACATCCACGCCGAAGGACAAGAGATCCCGAAGCAGGCGGGCAGCCTTACCCCGATCTCTCAAGCCCTTCGCATTCAAACTGGCTATCTTTATTTCCATTTTCTAGGCCTGCAAAAATAAAAAACGACAGTTACTGCAACAACCTAAGCACATACGGGGCGGAAATCTGCGGGTGACAGGACCCCGACGGTTTGTCCCAGGCTTCCCGTGCCCAGCTCCGACGTCATCCGTCCTTCCGAGACAATCCCGCCGACGTCCGTAGGGTACGTTAATTTTAAGGCCCTGTATAGTGAGGGGTGGAGACGTACCGGGACCCTCCCTGCACAGAAGCCGTGCATCTTAGTGAGGTCAGGAGACCCAAACTCCGCTATTCTCAAATTTGGGAATGCTTCTTTGGCCTCAAACATATGGGCCCACACTTTTAAATGTTTCCCCGCATCCCTGATGAGGGCAATCACACCTGGGGCCCCTGGGAAATTCTGGGGGTCTTCCACCGACATGTTGTCAATGGAGGAGAGTTTATAAAGTGGACCAAGAAGGGATTTTTTCCTGGAAGAACAGTTTTTTTCCAGCTCCGTCTTATCCACCCGGCATATATCTTCTGCTCTTTTAAAGAGCCTCTTCTTTTTTTTCTTAACCCTATCTGGGTCTGGTGGGGAGGGAATGGACGGGAGTGGGTGTATGCTGGGTAGGGGACGCATCCGATGACATGGGGGTGGATGATTGTGTGGGAGTTGGAGTGGGAGTGGGAGTGGGAGGAGGAAGTGGCAAACGTGAGAGTGATGGGGGGAGACTCCTAGAAACAGGTAAAACAATATTCCTTTCTGGAGACGCCGGGGTGGATGCGCATTTGGATTTTTCCCGGCTCCTCCCCGTTCTTTTTTCTGCTGTGTGCATTTTTGTGGGGACTTCTTCGTCGTCCTCTTCCCTGTTCCTCTTCAAAGAGGAGGACCGCATTGTAGGTAGTTCTTCCACCTCCATCTCGACTTCGGGTTGCTGATATTGCTTCTTTTTATCTTCTTTCTTCCGACTCTCTTTGTCAGTCTGCTTTTTGGGAGAAGCCTCCTTTGGGGGGGACGGGAGGCTTGTTTGGGATTTTCGTCCCTTTGCAACCACTTCCTTCCAGCCGTCACTCGAAGTCTTTCCAGTTTCGGCGGTTTTGGTAGCGGTCGCTGCTGTCGCTGCTGCTGTCGCTGCTGCTGTCGTTACTGGAGTAGGCTCTTTTTGTGCTGGCACCTTCTTGGTGGGGCACGCCTTTGCCATATGGCCCGGCTGTCCGCACACCCAACAACATGGTTTCCTCCCTTCAACCACCACCAGCATTCTTCTCGTTCGGCAGAGCAAAATGTTTGGGATATCTTGGAAGTTTTCCTTGTCTAGGGTAATTTGAACTTCCATATCCCCAGTGTCTATTCCTGACTTACTGCAGATGGCCTTCGCTTCGCTAACTTCCCCATATTTAGAGAAGAAAGCCCCCATCCGATCTTCTGAAATGTCTATCGGTACTCCGTGGACGGTAATTTTCGTTCTGCGGGTGCCCATATACTCGGTTTGTAACCGTATATTTTTTGTGTTAAGAACACTTCCCGCTAATCTTCGGGCCTGATCTTCAGTCTGGAGAAGGAGATCCCAAAGAGCATTGGTCCTTCTGGCCAAAATCTTTGGACAGATATTTAAAGATTTTAAAGCCTCCTCCATGCATTCTCTGCTTACCCCCATTAATTTATGGCTCTTCACGTCTGAAGTAAGCAGAGAAATAGTTCTCACTTTCACTGCATCAAAGGCGTCCTTTATCGTGAGGAATTCGTTGCCGTTGAAACTGCTTTCCAGTTTTTTCCTCTGACTGGCATAGAATTCCCCATCTTTCTTTAGCGGCCTATCTTGAGACCAGGCCGATTTTGCTGGCGACACCGGATTTGCCACCGGTGTATCAGGCACTTTTTTATTGTTTGTGTCGACCATGGCGTAGACTAAAACACAGCCACGGTCGACGTAAGTTATTTTTACTTGCTCCTTTTATAAATTATACTTTATATCATTTCAAACAAAATAAAATAGAACAAGAACGGGACAAACCAAGGCAATAAACAATTCAACCAAAGAGCAAATGCAAATCAAAATAGGGGGAGGGTAATAAATACAACAAAAAGGCAAATGAAAGGTAAATGTAAAATATTCCAATATATACTAAAACGAAAAAGTGAAAACCAAGAAACTTCAAAAACAATGTTGGAAACTGAAAAAGTAACAAAATAAACACTTATCACTGAGTTATTCTTTAACGTTGTCTCACACCGTATTCAAACGAAAAAACAGTAAACTGCGGTGAACCGGTTGGCATTGGACATTTTATTTTTTGTTGGAATACAACAAATGTGGCACAAGGCCGAAAAGGGGAGGGGTAAGGGCTGGTCATAACTTACTATCCTATACCTAGCTAATCAGATTCGCGACCCATTCATACATTACAATTTACCCATTCACCACAAGAACTCATCCGTCGCCATTCAAACCTTCATCCACCATAATACCACATCCACACCAGGGGAACCTACAAAAACGCGCCCCACACCATAAAAATTTTGATGATAATAACATACATTAAAATTCTAATCATGAAAAGATGAAAGTGGGGAGGGAGATGAACCCAATAACAAACTAAAAACTCAACGAATATTTAAACTAAACATAATTCGTGTTAGTAGGGCCCGTCCAACCCTCAAAATAGAGAGGCCGCTGTATTCTGCCCAGAGGACAGAATCAAGAAACACTCTCGCTAAGGGAGTGGGAAAGAGATAAAATAACCCGGACATGGGGAAACAAAAGGCTGACCTAGTCGAGATGAAAGGTGGGGCCAAAACAAACTGGGGAGGTTGGGAATCTCGACTTGGATCATAACTAAAAGGATAGCCGGGAAACAGGCCGGGAACAACACTTACTCACACTAACTAGGTACACTTAAGCTTGTCTAACCTAACCAAGGGGAGGGTTCCACAGGAAACCACCCCGATGTGACTTTAGATTGACCTAGAAAAGAAAATCAAGGCTAGCCCCGTCCAAACGAACCAAGCTCGCCTCTTTTACCCACCTTTCGTTGAAGACTGTCGAATGCAATCGTTTCCTATCAGTTCTAATCTTCATCTTGAGCTGATGCTCAAAGAATCGGATTAGATCCTGATGCGAAAGACGATTGCCTCGCAAGACTTCCTGCATGCGCGTCGTCCATATCACCATTCGAGCCGTGGCTAGCAGCGTCAGAAACACCATTCGTTTCACCCCGGAATACGGGGGCGACACATTGTCACACGCGTATGCGCGATCAATGGACACGAGTTCTTCGGGAGCGAGACGAGCCGTCAGCTCGCCGACATGGTCCCATAAGGGGCGGACCCGGGGGCAATGGTAGAAGGCGTGCGAAGCCGTTTCTTCTAAACCAAGACCACACCGTTCACAGTCTGGCAAATCCGCCAAGCCCCATATGAAAGCCTTGTCGTTGAGAGGCAGCCGATTCCGAGCCAATCGCCAGGTAAGCGAAAACTCAGGGTTACTGAGATAATCCGCCGCTGGCGCCCAAGACCAGTAGGAGCGATACTCCTCTTCCGAAAAGCAGAGCGTATCACGTAGGGAATCCTTCGCGCGCCCCTCCACTAATCCCCTATAGAAGACTTTCCTAGGCTGTGACAGGTCACTGGACCGCGGAATAGCCTTCAAGGCGAACCGACACTCGCGGAGGAAAAGCGATTGATCCCGGGGTTTACGACGGCGCTCAACCCTCGAGATGGGGGGACTGATAGTAAGGCCAGGGAACGCGTCCCTAACAATCCCCTCCAGAATCGGATCTCCTCTAGTCAATGCGCGGCGTAGGAAAGCCAACCGTGAGGCACGGATGTGACTCAGCAAGTGTGGCATTCCCAGCCCCCCATGACACGGACGTTTAGTGCAGACTCGTCTGTCGACCCTGTTACCGCGTCCCCTCCATAAAATGGAGGATAGCGATCGCTCGAGCGCCTTCCTGTGGGCCCTACAGAGAGGAAGTACTGACAATCGATAAAGAACCAGGGGGAAAATGTATGTAACACACACGTCCGCCCTGCCCTTCACAGACAACCTCCGTCGGTTCCAAGTCTTGCCGGCAGAACCGATCTTTGCTAGTACTTCTGACCAATTCTTCTCCAGCTGGAGGTCGGGTCCAAACCACACTCCAAGAATGCGGACAGGACCGTCCGTCCAACCGAAGCGGCCTGGAAGATCACGCCCCTTCCAGGCACCTAACCGCAAGCCGGACGACTTGTCGCGGTTTATCTTGGCCCCTGTCACCTTCTCGTACCGATCAAGCGCCTTCTGTACCGCTTCAATGTCGCCCCGGGACGACACGAAAGCAGATACGTCATCGGCGTACGCGGAAACCCTGGCTCGAGACCCTCCAGGAACGGCGATCCCGCGTAGGGCCGGACTGCACGCCTCGTCCTTCAGCCGGCGAAGGAGAGGCTCCAACGCCAAAGCATAAAGGAGAGGCGACAGCGGACAACCCTGACGAACCGACCTCGACAGAACAAAAGCGCCCGACAACTTTCCGTTCACCTGTACCACAGCACTGGGGGAGCGATACAGGAGGCTAATCCAGCGGCAGAAGTCGGGTGCGAATCCGGCGGCCTGCAGGACAGTAGCAAGGTAGCGATGGTCGACCCTATCAAATGCCTTGGACTGATCCAAATTGATCAGCGCGGCTTCCTCGTCGTCTTTTACTCCCTCTAGGATCGTGCGGATCAAATGCAGGTTGCTCTGAATTGTTCGGCCCCTCACAGAACAAGTCTGCTCGGGTCCCAACAGAGACTCGGCAACTGACTGCAAACGCTCCTGCAGGATCTTGGCCATAATCTTTAACTCTGTGTTTAGCAGAGTTATGGGCCTGTAATCGTCTAGTTTACCCCCAACACCCTTGCCCTTTTTCAACAGAGTGATCACACCCCTGGAAATGCGGTTGGGGATGGACCCCGACCGAAACCAGTTGTTGAACACTGCAGTCAAAATCGGAACAAAGATGTGCGACAGCCTCAAGTACAATTCATAAGGCAAACCATCCAGACCGGGCGACTTGCCTCTGCCGACCTTCTTCAATGCCTCGTAGACTTCGCCCTCCGTGATCTCTCCCTCGCAGCTAGCTGCTTCAGTCGGCTCAAGCCGAGGAAAGTCAGCCAAATAGCTGCGAAACTCCTCCTCACGGAGACCAGGCTCCTTGGTAAAGCGGCTCTCGAAATGCCGCCGAAACGCCTCGCACATGTCGTCAGTCGACCGCAGAGAACGCCCCTCCGGGGTTTTGACTTGACGAATGTAACGATCACCACCTCGACGGACTTCTTCCCGACGCAGATCTGCGCCCAGGTTCACAGCTTCAGAAGACATCTTACTTAGCCTATGCCTAATTACCTGACCCATGTAGCGCTCGCTATTCGAACGCTGCAGGGCCTCCCTAGCTAGGGCTATCTCTAGGGGATCCCCCCCAGCCTCCGCCCGGGAAAAATTAGCCTTAAGCGTCTTCACCTTTTCAGCTCTATCTAGGGCGAGCCGTTTGCTGAAATCAGTGGTGAAAGACCTAATTCTATCCTTAAGTCGCTCCCACCACTTATTCCCGATAACCGCCCCCACTAGCTCCCGCTGCACTACACTAGTTAGCTGCCTCTGGAAGTCCCGCCTGTCCAGTAAAGACAGATTGAACTTCCAGTAGCCAGCCATTCTAGGCCTATGTTCTAACGCCACACGGGCACAAACGAGTTTGTGATCCGTGTAGCCTACCCAGTGGAACGTGGGACAATCTAACAGGTCTATGTCGGCTCTACGAACTAACATTCTGTCAATGTAGCTAACTACATTGACAGACGGCCAGCTACGAGCCCACGTCCACATTTTCCCCTTGGGATGATCGACCCGGTATCTATCGACGAGACCATAATCGCCGATCAGATTGACCAGGCTACGATCGCCCCTACTCCCGCTAGCGCCCCGCCCCCTGTCTAACTTGGGGTTCAGGATGGCATTCCAGTCCCCCATTAAAACTAGGCGCGATGAATCAACTAGGAACGGCCCCAACCGCCGAAAAAAGGAACCCCGCTCCTCCCAGTCGTTGGGCGCATAAACCGCAACGACCCGAAACGAACCACTTTTCACGGCAATATCGGCCACGATTAACCGGCCCTCGGCATCGGTATGCACAAGGTCCACCTTCGCATCGAGAGTACGTCTGACCAACAAAGAAACTCCTCTGGCACATCGGTCCCCATATGCTGAATAGATGACAAAGTCATCCTCCAGCACACACGCATCGGAAGTGCAAACAAAGTGGGTCTCTTCGATCGCGGCAACATCCACGCCGAAGGACAAGAGATCCCGAAGCAGGCGGGCAGCCTTACCCCGATCTCTCAAGCCCTTCGCATTCAAACTGGCTATCTTTATTTCCATTTCCTAGGCCTGCAAAAATAAAAAACGACAGTTACTGCAACAACCTAAGCACATACGGGGCGGAAATCTGCGGGTGACAGGACCCCGACGGTTTGTCCCAGGCTTCCCGTGCCCAGCTCCGACGTCATCCGTCCTTCCGAGACAATCCCGCCGACGTCCGTAGGGTACGTTAATTTTAAGGCCCTGTATAGTGAGGGGTGGAGACGGACCGGGACCCTCCCTGCACAGAAGCCGTGCATCTTGGTGAGGTCAGGAGACCCAAATTCCGCTATTCTTAAATTTGGGAATGCTTCTTTGGCCTCGAACATATGGGCCCATACTTTTAAATGCTTCCCCGCATCCCTGATGAGGGCAATCACACCTGGGGCCCCCGGAAAGTTCTGGGGGTCTTCCACCGACATGTTGTCAATGGAAGAGAGTTTAAAGAGTGGACCTAGAAGGGATTTTTTCCTGGAGGAACAGTTTTTTTCCAGCTCCGTCTTATACACCCGGCATATATCTTCGGCTCTTTTAAAGAGTCTCTTCTTTTTTTTCTTAACCCTATCTGGGTCTGGTGGGGAGGGAATGGACGGGAGAGTGGGTGTATGCTGGGTAGGGGACGCATCCGATGACATGGGGGTGGATGATTGTGTGGGAGTGGGAGTGGGAGTGGGAGGAGGGAGTGGCAAACGTGAGAGTGATGGGGGGAGACTCCTAGGAATAGGTACAGCAATATATCTCTCTGGAGACGCCGGGGTGGATGCGCATTTGGATTTTTCCCGGCTCCTCCCTGGTCTTTTTTCTGCTGTATGTTTTTTTGTCGGGACTTCTTCTTCGTCCTCTTCCCTGTTCCTCTTCAAAGAGGAGGACCGCATTGTAGGTATTTCTTCCACCTCCATCTCGACTTCGGGTTGCTTTGGTTGATGTTGCTTCTTGTTTTCCTCTTTCTTCCGATTTTGTTTCTCAGTCTGCTTTTTGGGAGAAGTCTCCTTTGGGGGGGACGGGAGGCTTGTTTGGGATTTTCGTCCCTTTGCAACCACTTCCTTCCAGCCGTCACCCGAAGTCTTTCCAGTTTCGCCGGTTTTGGTAGCGGTCGCTGCTGTCGCTGCTGCTGTCGTTACTGGAGTCGGTTCTTTTTGTGCTGGCACCTTCTTGGTGGGGCACGCCTTTGCCATATGGCCCGGCTGTCCGCACACCCAACAACATGGTTTCCTCCCTTCAACCACCACCAGCATTCTTCTCGTTCGGCAGAGCAAAATGTTTGGGATATCTTGGAAGTTTTCCTTGTCCAGGGTAATTTGGACTTCCATATCCCCAGTGTCTATTCCTGACTTACTGCAGATGGCCTTCACTTCGCTAACTTCCCCATATTTAGAGAAGAAAGCCCCCATCCGATCTTCTGATATGTCAATCGGCACTCCGTGGACAGTTATTTTTGTTCTGCGGGTGCCCATATACTCGGTTTGTAACCGTAAATTTTTTGTGTTTAGAACACTTCCCGCTAATCTTCGGGCCTGATCTTCAGTCTGGAGAAGGAGATCCCAAAGAGCATTGGTCCTTCTGGCCAAAATCTTTGGACAAATGTTCAATGATTTTAGAGCCTCCTCCATGCATTCTCTGCTTACACCCATTAATTTATGGCTCTTCACGTCTGAAGTAAGCAGAGAAATCGTTCTTACTTTAACGGCGTCGAAGGCGTCCTTTATCGTGAGGAATTCGTTGCCGTTGAAACTGCTTTCCAGTTTTTTCCTCTGACTGGCATAAAATTCCCCATCTTTCTTTAACGGCCTATCTTGAGACCAGGCCGATTTTGCTGGCGACACCGGATTTGCCACCGGTGTATCAGGCACTTTTTTATTATTTGTGTCGACCATGGCGTAGACTAAAAACAACCACGGTCGACGTAATCTATCTCTTTTTCTTGCTTTTTTTATAAAAAGTACTTTTTATCATTTCAAACAAAATAAAATTGAACAAGAACGGGTCAAACCAAGGCAATAAACAATTCAACCAAAGAGCAAATGCAAATCAAAATAGGGGGAGGGTAATAAATACAACAAAAAGGAAATAAAGGTAAATGTAAAATATTACAATATATACTAAAACGAAAAAGTGAAAACCAAGAAACTTCAAAAACAATGTTGGAAACTGAAAAAGTAACAAAATAAACACTTATCACTGAGTTATTCTTTAAAGTTGTCTCACACCGTATTCAAACGAAAAAACAGTAAACTGCGGTGAACCGGTTGGCATTGGACATTTTATTTTTTGTTGGAATACAACAAATGTGGCACAAGGCCGAAAAGGGGAGGGGTAAAGGCTGGTCATAACTTACTATCCTATACCTAGCTAATCAGATTCGCGACCCATTCATACATTACAATTTACCCATTCACCACAAGAACTCATCCGTCGCCATTCAAACCTTCATCCACCATAATACCACATCCACACCAGGGGAACCTACAAAAACGCGCCCCACACCATAAAAATTTTGATGATAATAACATACATTAAAATTCTAATAATGAAAAGATGAAAGTAGGGAGGGAGATGAACCCAATAACAAACTAAAAACTCAACGAATGTTTAAACTAAACATAATTCGTGTTAGTAGGGCCCGTCCAACCCTCAAAATAGAGAGGCCGCTGTATTCTGCCCAGAGGACAGAATCAAGAAACACTCTCGCTAAGGGAGTGGGAAAAAGATAAAATAACCCGGACATGGGGAAATAAAAGGCTGACCTAGTCGAGATGAAAGGTGGGGCCAAAACAAACTGGGGAGGTTGGGAATCTCGACTTGGATCATAACTAAAAAGATAGCCGGGAAACAGGCCGGGAACAACACTTACTCACATTAACTAGGTACACTTAAGCTTGTCTAACCTAACCAAGGGGAGGGTTCCACAGGAAACCACCCCGATGTGACTTTAGATTGACCTAGAAAAGAAAATCAAGGCTAGCCCCGTCCAAACGAACCAAGCTCGCCTCTTTTACCCACCTTTCGTTGAAGACTGTCGAATGCAATCGTTTCCTATCAGTTCTAATCTTCATCTTGAGCTGATGCTCAAAGAATCGGATTAGATCCTGATGCGAAAGACGATTGCCTCGCAAGACTTCCTGCATGCGCGTCGTCCATATCACCATTCGAGCCGTGGCTAGCAGCGTCAGAAACACCATTCGTTTCACCCCGGAATACGGGGGCGACACATTGTCACACGCGTATGCGCGATCAATGGACACGAGTTCTTCGGGAGCGAGACGAGCCGTCAGCTCGCCGACATGGTCCCATAAGGGGCGGACCCGGGGGCAATGGTAGAAGGCGTGCGAAGCCGTTTCTTCTAAACCAAGACCACACCGTTCACAGTCTGGCAAATCCGCCAAGCCCCATATGAAAGCCTTGTCGTTGAGAGGCAGCCGATTCCGAGCCAATCGCCAGGTAAGCGAAAACTCAGGGTTACTGAGATAATCCGCCGCTGGCGCCCAAGACCAGTAGGAGCGATACTCCTCTTCCGAAAAGCAGAGCATATCACGTAGGGAATCCTTCGCGCGCCCCTCCACTAATCCCCTATAGAAGACTTTCCTAGGCTGTGACAGGTCACTGGACCGCGGAATAGCCTTCAAGGCGAACCGACACTCGCGGAGGAAAAGCGATTGATCCCGGGGTTTACGACGGCGCTCAACCCTCGAGATGGGGGGACTGATAGTAAGGCCAGGGAACGCGTCCCTAACAATCCCCTCCAGAATCGGATCTCCTCTAGTCAATGCGCGGCGTAGGAAAGCCAACCGTGAGGCACGGATGTGACTCAGCAAGTGTGGCATTCCCAGCCCCCCATGACACGGACGTTTAGTGCAGACTCGTCTGTCGACCCTGTTACCGCGTCCCCTCCATAAAATGGAGGATAGCGATCGCTCGAGCGCCTTCCTGTGGGCCTTACAGAGAGGAAGTACTGACAATCGATAAAGAACCAGGGGGAAAATGTATGTAACACACACGTCCGCCCTGCCCTTCACAGACAACCTCCGTCGGTTCCAAGTCTTGCCGGCAGAACCGATCTTTGCTAGTACTTCTGACCAATTCTTCTCCAGCTGGAGGTCGGGTCCAAACCACACTCCAAGAATGCGGACAGGACCGTCCGTCCAACCGAAGCGGCCTGGAAGATCACGCCCCTTCCAGGCACCTAACCGCAAGCCGGACGACTTGTCGCGGTTTATCTTGGCCCCTGTCACCTTCTCGTACCGATCAAGCGCCTTCTGTACCGCTTCAATGTCGCCCCGGGACGACACGAAAGCAGATACGTCATCGGCGTACGCGGAAACCCTGGCTCGAGACCCTCCAGGAACGGCGATCCCGCGTAGGGCCGGACTGCACGTCTCGTCCTTCAGCCGGCGAAGGAGAGGCTCCAACGCCAAAGCATAAAGGAGAGGCGACAGCGGACAACCCTGACGAACCGACCTCGACAGAACAAAAGCGCCCGACAACTTTCCGTTCACCTGTACCACAGCACTGGGGGAGCGATACAGGAGGCTAATCCAGCGGCAGAAGTCGGGTGCGAATCCGGCGGCCTGCAGGACAGTAGCAAGGTAGCGATGGTCGACCCTATCAAATGCCTTGGACTGATCCAAATTGATCAGCGCGGCTTCCTCGTCGTCTTTTACTCCCTCTAGGATCGTGCGGATCAAATGCAGGTTGCTCTGAATTGTTCGGCCCCTCACAGAACAAGTCTGCTCGGGTCCCAACAGAGACTCGGCAACTGACTGCAAACGCTCCTGCAGGATCTTGGCCATAATCTTTAACTCTGTGTTTAGCAGAGTTATGGGCCTGTAATCGTCTAGTTTACCCCCAACACCCTTGCCCTTTTTCAACAGAGTGATCACACCCCTGGAAATGCGGTTGGGGATGGACCCCGACCGAAACCAGTTGTTGAACACTGCAGTCAAAATCGGAACAAAGATGTGCGACAGCCTCAAGTACAATTCATAAGGCAAACCATCCAGACCGGGCGACTTGCCTCTGCCGACCTTCTTCAATGCCTCGTAGACTTCGCCCTCCGTGATCTCTCCCTCGCAGCTAGCTGCTTCAGTCGGCTCAAGCCGAGGAAAGTCAGCCAAATAGCTGCGAAACTCCTCCTCACGGAGACCAGGCTCCTTGGTAAAGCGGCTCTCGAAATGCCGCCGAAACGCCTCGCACATGTCGTCAGTCGACCGCAGAGTACGCCCCTCCGGGGTTTCGACTTGACGAATGTAACGATCACCACCTCGACGGACTTCTTCCCGACGCAGATCTGCGCCCAGGTTCACAGCTTCAGAAGACATCTTACTTAGCCTATGCCTAATTACCTGACCCATGTAGCGCTCGCTATTCGAACGCTGCAGGGCCTCCCTAGCTAGGGCTATCTCTAGGGGATCCCCCCCAGCCTCCGCCCGGGAAAAATTAGCCTTAAGCGTCTTCACCTTTTCAGCTCTATCTAGGGCGAGCCGTTTGCTGAAATCAGTGGTGAAAGACCTAATTCTATCCTTAAGTCGCTCCCACCACTTATTCCCGATAACCGCCCCCACTAGCTCCCGCTGCACTACACTAGTTAGCTGCCTCTGGAAGTCCCGCCTGTCCAGTAAAGACAGATTGAACTTCCAGTAGCCAGCCATTCTAGGCCTATGTTCTAACGCCACACGGGCACAAACGAGTTTGTGATCCGTGTAGCCTACCCAGTGGAACGTGGGACAATCTAACAAGTCTATGTCGGCTCTACGAACTAACATTCTGTCAATGTAGCTAACTACATTGACAGACGGCCAGCTACGAGCCCACGTCCACATTTTCCCCTTGGGATGATCGACCCGGTATCTATCGACGAGACCATAATCGTCGATCAGATTGACCAGGCTACGATCGCCCCTACTCCCGCTAGCGCCCCGCCCCCTGTCTAACTTGGGGTTCAGGATGGCATTCCAGTCCCCCATTAAAACTAGGCGCGATGAATCAACTAGGAACGGCCCCAACCGCCGAAAAAAGGAACCCCGCTCCTCCCAGTCGTTGGGCGCATAAACCGCAACGACCCGAAACGAACCACTTTTCACGGCAATATCGGCCACGATTAACCGGCCCTCGGCATCGGTATGCACAAGGTCCACCTTCGCATCGAGAGTACGTCTGACCAACAAAGAAACTCCTCTGGCACATCGGTCCCCATATGCTGAATAGATGACAAAGTCATCCTCCAGCACACACGCATCGGAAGTGCAAACAAAGTGGGTCTCTTCGATCGCGGCAACATCCACGCCGAAGGACAAGAGATCCCGAAGCAGGCGGGCAGCCTTACCCCGATCTCTCAAGCCCTTCGCATTCAAACTGGCTATCTTTATTTCCATTTCCTAGGCCTGCAAAAATAAAAAACGACAGTTACTGCAACAACCTAAGCACATACGGGGCGGAAATCTGCGGGTGACAGGACCCCGACGGTTTGTCCCAGGCTTCCCGTGCCCAGCTCCGACGTCATCCGTCCTTCCGAGACAATCCCGCCGACGTCCGTAGGGTACGTTAATTTTAAGGCCCTGTATAGTGAGGGGTGGAGACGTACCGGGACCCTCCCTGCACAGAAGCCGTGCATCTTGGTGAGGTCAGGAGACCCAAATTCCGCTATTCTTAAATTTGGGAATGCTTCTTTGGCCTCGAACATATGGGCCCATACTTTTAAATGCTTCCCCGCATCCCTGATGAGGGCAATCACACCTGGGGCCCCCGGAAAGTTCTGGGGGTCCTCCACCGACATGTTGTCAATGGAAGAGAGTTTAAAGAGTGGACCTAGAAGGGATTTTTTCCTGGAAGAACAGTTTTTTTCCAGCTCCGTCTTATCCACCCTACATATATCTTCTGCTCTTTTAAAGAGCCTCTTCTTTTTTTTCTTAACCCTATCTGGGTCTGGTGGGGAGGGAATGGACGGGAGAGTGGGTGTATGCTGGGTAGGGGACGCATCCGATGACATGGGGGTGGATGATTGTGTGGGAGTGGGAGTGGGAGTGGGAGGAGGGAGTGGCAAACGTGAGAGTGATGGGGGGAGACTCCTAGGAATAGGTACGGCAATATATCTCTCTGGAGACGCCGGGGTGGATGCGCATTTGGATTTTTCCCGGCTCCTCCCTGGTCTTTTTTCTGCTGTATGTTTTTTTGTCGGGACTTCTTCTTCGTCCTCTTCCCTGTTCCTCTTCAAAGAGGAGGACCGCATTGTAGGTAGTTCTTCCACCTCCATCTCGACTTCGGGTTCCTTTGGTAGATGCTGCTTCTTGTTTTCTTCTTTCTTCCGATTTTGTTTCTCAGTCTGCTTATTGGGAGAAGCCTCCTTTGGGGGGGACGGGAGGCTTGTTTGGGATTTTCGCCCCTTTGCAACCACTTCCTTCCAGCCGTCACTCGAAGTCTTTCCAGTTTCGGCGGTTTTGGTAGCGGTCGCTGCTGTCGCTGCTGCTGTCGCTGCTGCTGTCGTTACTGGAGTAGGCTCTTTTTGTGCTGGCACCTTCTTGGTGGGGCACGCCTTTGCCATATGGCCCGGCTGTCCGCACACCCAACAACATGGTTTCCTCCCTTCCACCACCACCAGCATTCTTCTCGTTCGGCAGAGCAAAATGTTTGGGATATCTTGGAAGTTTTCCTTGTCTAGGGTAATTTGAACTTCCATATCCCCAGTGTCTATTCCTGACTTACTGCAGATGGCCTTCACTTCGCTAACTTCCCCATATTTAGAGAAGAAAGCCCCCATCCGATCTTCAGAAATGTCTATCGGTACTCCGTGGACGGTAATTTTCGTTCTGCGGGTGCCCATATATTCGGTTTGTAACCGTAAATTTTTTGTGTTTAGAACACTTCCCGCTAATCTTTTTGCCTGGTCTTCAGTCTGGAGAAGGAGATCCCAAAGAGCATTGGTCCTTCTGGCCAAAATCTTTGGACAAATATTCAATGATTTTAGAGCCTCCTCCATGCATTCTCTGCTTACCCCCATTAATTTATGGCTCTTCACGTCTGAAGTAAGCAGAGAAATCGTTCTTACTTTAACGGCGTCGAAGGCGTCCTTTATCGTGAGGAATTCGTTGCCGTTGAAACTGCTTTCCAGTTTTTTCCTCTGACTGGCATAGAATTCCCCATCTTTCTTTAGCGGCCTATCTTGAGACCAGGCCGATTTTGCTGGCGACACCGGCTTTACCACCGGTGTATCAGGCACTTTTTTATTGTTTGTGTCGACCATGGCGTAGACTAAAACACAGCCACGGTCGACGTAAGTTATTTTTTTTCCTGCTCCTTTTATAAATTATACTTTATATCATTTCAAACAAAATAAAATGGAACAAGAACGGGACAAACCAAGGCAATAAACAATTCAACCAAAGAGCAAATGCAAATCAAAATAGGGGGAGGGTAATAAATACAACAAAAAGGCAAATGAAAGGTAAATGTAAAATATTACAATATATACTAAAACGAAAAAGTGAAAACCAAGAAACTTCAAAAACAATGTTGGAAACTGAAAAAGTAACAAAATAAACACTTATCACTGAGTTATTCTTTAAAGTTGTCTCACACCGTATTCAAACGAAAAAACAGTAAACTGCGGTGAACCGGTTGGCATTGGACATTTTATTTTTTGTTGGAATACAACAAATGTGGCACAAGGCCGAAAAGGGGAGGGGTAAAGGCTGGTCATAACTTACTATCCTATACCTAGCTAATCAGATTCGCGACCCATTCATACATTACAATTTACCCATTCACCACAAGAACTCATCCGTCGCCATTCAAACCTTCATCCACCATAATACCACATCCACACCAGGGGAACCTACAAAAACGCGCCCCACACCATAAAAATTTTGATGATAATAACATACATTAAAATTCTAATACTGAAAAGATGAAAGTAGGGAGGGAGATGAACCCAATAACAAACTAAAAACTCAACGAATATTTAAACTAAACATAATTCGTGTTAGTAGGGCCCGTCCAACCCTCAAAATAGAGAGGCCGCTGTATTCTGCCCAGAGGACAGAATCAAGAAACACTCTCGCTAAGGGAGTGGGGAAAAGATAAAATAACCCGGACATGGGGAAATAAAAGGCTGACCTAGTCGAGATGAAAGGTGGGGCCAAAACAAACTGGGGAGGTTGGGAATCTCGACTTGGATCATAACTAAAAAGATAGCCGGGAAACAGGCCGGGAACAACACTTACTCACATTAACTAGGTACACTTAAGCTTGTCTAACCTAACCAAGGGGAGGGTTCCACAGGAAACCACCCCGATGTGACTTTAGATTGACCTAGAAAAGAAAATCAAGGCTAGCCCCGTCCAAACGAACCAAGCTCGCCTCTTTTACCCACCTTTCGTTGAAGACTGTCGAATGCAATCGTTTCCTATCAGTTCTAATCTTCATCTTGAGCTGATGCTCAAAGAATCGGATTAGATCCTGATGCGAAAGACGATTGCCTCGCAAGACTTCCTGCATGCGCGTCGTCCATATCACCATTCGAGCCGTGGCTAGCAGCGTCAGAAACACCATTCGTTTCACCCCGGAATACGGGGGCGACACATTGTCACACGCGTATGCGCGATCAATGGACACGAGTTCTTCGGGAGCGAGACGAGCCGTCAGCTCGCCGACATGGTCCCATAAGGGGCGGACCCGGGGGCAATGGTAGAAGGCGTGCGAAGCCGTTTCTTCTAAACCAAGACCACACCGTTCACAGTCTGGCAAATCCGCCAAGCCCCATATGAAAGCCTTGTCGTTGAGAGGCAGCCGATTCCGAGCCAATCGCCAGGTAAGCGAAAACTCAGGGTTACTGAGATAATCCGCCGCTGGCGCCCAAGACCAGTAGGAGCGATACTCCTCTTCCGAAAAGCAGAGCGTATCACGTAGGGAATCCTTCGCGCGCCCCTCCACTAATCCCCTATAGAAGACTTTCCTAGGCTGTGACAGGTCACTGGACCGCGGAATAGCCTTCAAGGCGAACCGACACTCGCGGAGGAAAAGCGATTGATCCCGGGGTTTACGACGGCGCTCAACCCTCGAGATGGGGGGACTGATAGTAAGGCCAGGGAACGCGTCCCTAACAATCCCCTCCAGAATCGGATCTCCTCTAGTCAATGCGCGGCGTAGGAAAGCCAACCGTGAGGCACGGATGTGACTCAGCAAGTGTGGCATTCCCAGCCCCCCATGACACGGACGTTTAGTGCAGACTCGTCTGTCGACCCTGTTACCGCGTCCCCTCCATAAAATGGAGGATAGCGATCGCTCGAGCGCCTTCCTGTGGGCCTTACAGAGAGGAAGTACTGACAATCGATAAAGAACCAGGGGGAAAATGTATGTAACACACACGTCCGCCCTGCCCTTCACAGACAACCTCCGTCGGTTCCAAGTCTTGCCGGCAGAACCGATCTTTGCTAGTACTTCTGACCAATTCTTCTCCAGCTGGAGGTCGGGTCCAAACCACACTCCAAGAATGCGGACAGGACCGTCCGTCCAACCGAAGCGGCCTGGAAGATCACGCCCCTTCCAGGCACCTAACCGCAAGCCGGACGACTTGTCGCGGTTTATCTTGGCCCCTGTCACCTTCTCGTACCGATCAAGCGCCTTCTGTACCGCTTCAATGTCGCCCCGGGACGACACGAAAGCAGATACGTCATCGGCGTACGCGGAAACCCTGGCTCGAGACCCTCCAGGAACGGCGATCCCGCGTAGGGCCGGACTGCACGTCTCGTCCTTCAGCCGGCGAAGGAGAGGCTCCAACGCCAAAGCATAAAGGAGAGGCGACAGCGGACAACCCTGACGAACCGACCTCGACAGAACAAAAGCGCCCGACAACTTTCCGTTCACCTGTACCACAGCACTGGGGGAGCGATACAGGAGGCTAATCCAGCGGCAGAAGTCGGGTGCGAATCCGGCGGCCTGCAGGACAGTAGCAAGGTAGCGATGGTCGACCCTATCAAATGCCTTGGACTGATCCAAATTGATCAGCGCGGCTTCCTCGTCGTCTTTTACTCCCTCTAGGATCGTGCGGATCAAATGCAGGTTGCTCTGAATTGTTCGGCCCCTCACTGAACAAGTCTGCTCGGGTCCCAACAGAGACTCGGCAACTGACTGCAAACGCTCCTGCAGGATCTTGGCCATAATCTTTAACTCTGTGTTTAGCAGAGTTATGGGCCTGTAATCGTCTAGTTTACCCCCAACACCCTTGCCCTTTTTCAACAGAGTGATCACACCCCTGGAAATGCGGTTGGGGATGGACCCCGACCGAAACCAGTTGTTGAACACTGCAGTCAAAATCGGAACAAAGATGTGCGACAGCCTCAAGTACAATTCATAAGGCAAACCATCCAGACCGGGCGACTTGCCTCTGCCGACCTTCTTCAATGCCTCGTAGACTTCGCCCTCCGTGATCTCTCCCTCGCAGCTAGCTGCTTCAGTCGGCTCAAGCCGAGGAAAGTCAGCCAAATAGCTGCGAAACTCCTCCTCACGGAGACCAGGCTCCTTGGTAAAGCGGCTCTCGAAATGCCGCCGAAACGCCTCGCACATGTCGTCAGTCGACCGCAGAGTACGCCCCTCCGGGGTTTCGACTTGACGAATGTAACGATCACCACCTCGACGGACTTCTTCCCGACGCAGATCTGCGCCCAGGTTCACAGCTTCAGAAGACATCTTACTTAGCCTATGCCTAATTACCTGACCCATGTAGCGCTCGCTATTCGAACGCTGCAGGGCCTCCCTAGCTAGGGCTATCTCTAGGGGATCCCCCCCAGCCTCCGCCCGGGAAAAATTAGCCTTAAGCGTCTTCACCTTTTCAGCTCTATCTAGGGCGAGCCGTTTGCTGAAATCAGTGGTGAAAGACCTAATTCTATCCTTAAGTCGCTCCCACCACTTATTCCCGATAACCGCCCCCACTAGCTCCCGCTGCACTACACTAGTTAGCTGCCTCTGGAAGTCCCGCCTGTCCAGTAAAGACAGATTGAACTTCCAGTAGCCAGCCATTCTAGGCCTATGTTCTAACGCCACACGGGCACAAACGAGTTTGTGATCCGTGTAGCCTACCCAGTGGAACGTGGGACAATCTAACAAGTCTATGTCGGCTCTACGAACTAACATTCTGTCAATGTAGCTAACTACATTGACAGACGGCCAGCTACGAGCCCACGTCCACATTTTCCCCTTGGGATGATCGACCCGGTATCTATCGACGAGACCATAATCGTCGATCAGATTGACCAGGCTACGATCACCCCTACTCCCGCTAGCGCCCCGCCCCCTGTCTAACTTGGGGTTCAGGATGGCATTCCAGTCCCCCATTAAAACTAGGCGCGATGAATCAACTAGGAACGGCCCCAACCGCCGAAAAAAGGAACCCCGCTCCTCCCAGTCGTTGGGCGCATAAACCGCAACGACCCGAAACGAACCACTTTTCACGGCAATATCGGCCACGATTAACCGGCCCTCGGCATCGGTATGCACAAGGTCCACCTTCGCATCGAGAGTACGTCTGACCAACAAAGAAACTCCTCTGGCACATCGGTCCCCATATGCTGAATAGATGACAAAGTCATCCTCCAGCACACACGCATCGGAAGTGCAAACAAAGTGGGTCTCTTCGATCGCGGCAACATCCACGCCGAAGGACAAGAGATCCCGAAGCAGGCGGGCAGCCTTACCCCGATCTCTCAAGCCCTTCGCATTCAAACTGGCTATCTTTATTTCCATTTTCTAGGCCTGCAAAAATAAAAAACGACAGTTACTGCAACAACCTAAGCACATACGGGGCGGAAATCTGCGGGTGACAGGACCCCGACGGTTTGTCCCAGGCTTCCCGTGCCCAGCTCCGACGTCATCCGTCCTTCCGAGACAATCCCGCCGACGTCCGTAGGGTACGTTAATTTTAAGGCCCTGTATAGTGAGGGGTGGAGACGTACCGGGACCCTCCCTGCACAGAAGCCGTGCATCTTGGTGAGGTCAGGAGACCCAAATTCCGCTATTCTTAAATTTGGGAATGCTTCTTTGGCCTCGAACATATGGGCCCATACTTTTAAATGCTTCCCCGCATCCCTGATGAGGGCAATCACACCTGGGGCCCCCGGAAAGTTCTGGGGGTCTTCCACCGACATGTTGTCAATGGAAGAGAGTTTAAAGAGTGGACCTAGAAGGGATTTTTTCCTGGAGGAACAGTTTTTTTCCAGCTCCGTCTTATCCACCCTACATATATCTTCTGCTCTTTTAAAGAGCCTCTTCTTTTTTTTCTTAACCCTATCTGGGTCTGGTGGGGAGGGAATGGACGGGAGAGTGGGTGTATGCTGGGTAGGGGACGCATCCGATGACATGGGGGTGGATGATTGTGTGGGAGTGGGAGTGGGAGTGGGAGTGGAAGGAGGGAGTGGCAAACGTGAGAGTGATGGGGGGAGACTCCTAGGAACAGGTAAAACAATATTCCTTTCTGGAGACGCCGGGGTGGATGCGCATTTGGATTTTTCCCGGCTCCTCCCCGTTCTTTTTTCTGCTGTGTGCTTTTTTGTGGGGACTTCTTCGTCGTCCTCTTCCCTGTTCCTCTTCAAAGAGGAGGACCGCATTGTAGGTAGTTCTTCTACCTCCATCTCGACTTCGGGTTCCTTTGGTTGATGTTGCTTCTTGTTTTCTTCTTTCTTCCGACTCTCTTTGTCAGTCTGCTTTTTGGGAGAAGCCTCCTTTGGGGGGGACGGGAGGCTTGTTTGGGATTTTCGTCCCTTTGCCACCACTTCCTTCCAGCCGTCACTCGAACTCTTGCCAGTTTCGGCGGTTTTGGTAGCGGTCGCTGCTGTCGCTGCTGCTGTCGTTACTGGAGTCGGTTCTTTTTGTGCTGGCACCTTCTTGGTGGGGCACGCCTTTGCCATATGGCCCGGCTGTCCGCACACCCAACAACATGGTTTCCTCCCTTCAACCACCACCAGCATTCTTCTCGTTCGGCAGAGCAAAATGTTTGGGATATCTTGGAAGTTTTCCTTGTCTAGGGTAATTTGAACTTCCATATCCCCAGTGTCTATTCCTGACTTACTGCAGATGGCCTTCACTTCGCTAACTTCCCCATATTTAGAGAAGAAAGCCCCCATCCGATCTTCTGAAATGTCTATCGGTACTCCGTGGACGGTAATTTTCGTTCTGCGGGTGCCCATATATTCGGTTTGTAACCGTAATGTTTTTGTGTTAAGAACACTTCCCGCTAATCTTCGGGCCTGATCTTCAGTCTGGAGAAGGAGATCCCAAAGAGCATTGGTCCTTCTGGCCAAAATCTTTGGACAAATGTTTAAAGATTTTAAAGCCTCCTCCATGCATTCTCTGCTTACCCCCATTAATTTATGACTCTTCACGTCTGAAGTAAGCAGAGAAATCGTTCTTACTTTCACTGCATCAAAGGCGTCCTTTATCGTGAGGAATTCGTTGCCGTTGAAACTGCTTTCCAGTTTTTTCCTCTGACTGGCATAAAATTCCCCATCTTTCTTTAACGGCCTATCTTGAGACCAGGCCGATTTTGCTGGCGACACCGGATTTGCCACCGGTGTATCAGGCACTTTTTTATTGTTTGTGTCGACCATGGCGTAGACTAAAACACAACCACGGTCGACGTAATTTATCTCTTTTTCTTGCTCCTTTTATAAATATTACTTTTTTTCATTTCAAACAAAATAAAATAGAACAAGAACGGGACAACCAAGGCAATAAACAATTCAACCAAAGAGCAAATGCAAATCAAAATAGGGGGAGGGTAATAAATACAACAAAAAGGTAAATGAAAGGTAAATGTAAAATATTACAATATATACTAAAACGAAAAAGTGAAAACCAAGAAACTTCAAAAACAATGTTGGAAACTGAAAAAGTAACAAAATAAACACTTATCACTGAGTTATTCTTTAAAGTTGTCTCAAACCGTATTCAAACGAAAAAACAGTAAACTGCGGTGAACCGGTTGGCATTGGACATTCGGAGAGAGTAACCAAAATGGCCGCCTTTATATAAGACGGATTGAATATTTTACGCCTTCTGATTGTTTAACATTCTTTTGGGGAACTATAAAGTGAGTCACGTCATTTGGGTTTGCTCACTTTCATTTTTTCATTATTAGAATTTTAATGTATTTTATTATCATCAAATTGTTATGGTGTCGGGCGCGTTTTTGTAGGTTCCCTTTGTGAGCGTGCGGTATTTTTGTGTATGGAGGATTAAATGGCGACGGACGAGTTCTTGTGGTGAATGCGTCAATTGTCAGGTATGAATGGGTCGCGAATCTGATTAGCTAGGTATAGGATAGTAAGTTATGACCAGCCTTTACCCCTCCCCTTCATCGGCCACGTGCCAAAATTTTGTACACCGTACGAAATAAATCTTCTAGTATATAGTGGTACACAAAAATTGTAAAAATAAGAATTGGAAGTACTGATGTCATCGATTGCTAAATGACGGCCCTTCATCTAGCCGCCATTATTTTACATGATAGATATGTTTCCATCGTGAGAAACACATATGACCTCGCCTAAAAGCGGTTCTGACAAGTTGATTCTTTGATTTATTTCATTTTGACCCAAATACCCATCAATTATTATGGGAAAAAAAACGTTTCATTTTCAGACGATTTTTTGTTTGTTTGGAAAGACTAAGGAACTGGGGCCCCTTGAAGTGCCCTAGTGGTAGCTAAAATCTCTAGCAGGCGTATGAGTTGACATTTGAACTGGTTTCAAGCTCAGGAAAGTATAACAAGAATCAAGTTCGACTTATAAACCTGTCAGTAGCTACATTTTTCCGTCATGTTTTAGACGTGTTTATTCGTCCGTGTCTGAAAAAGAAAAATTCGGTAAGACATATATACACGTCTAAGCCGGGAAAGCGGTTAATATAATTTTCCTAAAGTCTTAGATAATCATTTTCGGGTAAGTATCAACTAAGCAGTATTTATTGAAAATAAAGATAATTTTCTAGTGGCTTTTGAAACCATATCTGTAAATTATGGAGCTTTTCTTTTCGAAAGACTTACCAATAAGCGACGCTAAAATAAACATATAGTTATTTTCTTTTTTTCTTTTTTCTTGTTACTTTTTATCGTACTTAGAAGGTCGTTATTCTACAGCCATCATATACAGTATCTATCTGAATAGATTTTGACCGGCATCAATTATTTTTGGAGCCTGTCTTACCATGATATTTTCCGGTTTTAAACGTAGACCCTGAGCTATGAAAAGTTTCATCTTATATACGAGTCTATACGTGATTAATTAAACGTAAAAGGAAGTGACGAAGAAAGAAGAGGAAACAATAAAACGACAAGGCAGGAAGAAAGAATGAAAAGAAAAATCACTTGAAAATGAAAAGATTTTTACAGAAAGAGCAAAACGTAAAACAAAACGAAAGAATGGAAAATAATAAAAGAAAGAACGTGGCAATGCATTTTCTACGTCACTTTACACCGAAATAAATGAAAAATAAAAACAAGAAAAATAATTAATTATTTCACAGTTACCAAGAATAAACGATAGTGAAAATATGTTCCGACTTTGATGAGTTTTTCCTCAGGCTAACTTAGCGTACAAAGCACTTTCAATAATGGGATAGAAATTCTTAGTACGAGCCAATTATCATTTCTATGGTAGAACAATAACATCCAGTTTGGGGGGAAAAAACTCGTTTTAAATTGTAGCAGAAAGATTTAGCTTCGTCACTCTTTGAAATTTGCAAATGCCGGTATGCATTTGAACCCTAAATCGAATGGCCAAGGACTGTGGGACAGAGAAACTATTGTTTCCCTGATACTTTCTTTATAGTCGGTATTTGAATATTAACCAATATGTAAAGGGTTGGATAGGAGTGAGAAGATCAGTGACCCACCAGAAACCTTTCTCTCCACTCTCAAACGGAGAAAATGGCGTGTTTCTTACACGTTTACAAGGCACAGCAGCTTGTGCAAGAGCATCATTCAAGGCATCATTAAACTATTGGACAACGTCAAACAATGTACAAGTATGCCTATACCAGAATTGCTGATGGCGGCCGTTGATGGACCATTGTGGAGGAGATTCAATATGGTTTCTGAAGTCTGACCCTCTTACAATAACAAAAATCAAGGGGATGAAGACGATGATGATAATGACGATGATGATGATTGAGTTGGAATAAAAGTGCGTAACGTTTTTCAATGCCTAGCGATTGTATAATTGGATTCGTTTCACCTGCAGCTGACATTTACAACATGTTCATATTCTGTAAATTGATACGTGTATAGATTGCGAATTTTGTCATTTTGATAAAGCTTGTCCAGGTGTGAAAATTAGGAGTAAAAGACAGAAAATGGGGAGGGAACAATGAAAGAAACAGGATATAAGAAAACAGGATATGACAGTTGAGATTGCATTTACATTTCTGAAGACCGCATTTACTGAAAAGCAAGAAGGCGAAAGGGAGTTCAACAAGTGAGAAATGCTATAGAAGAAACCGTCAGCATAGAACTTACGGTTAGATCTATCAATTTAATCTGTAAAATGGTGAGACCTAGCTGCCAATATATTACGGCGCTATAGTTCATAAAATCGATGCAGCAAAGAGGGAAGCTCATCAGAACAATTATCATGAACATATTTGTGGGGGAATAAAATAATGAGCTTTTAGCATCTAAGAGGAGACCGTCTAGACAAGTAAGGAACTGAGGAAGAGCTTCAGATATAAGTCGAGATAATAAAGCTGGGCAAGGAATTGGGATAGAGGTGTATATGTAAGTGAATAAATTTTAGTTAAAGAATACTTCAGGAGGAGATTTAGATTTTATTATTGGCTCTGAAATGCGGAGTAGTTTTAAACCAAAAAGCACGGATATTAGAAGTTACCGGGGATAAATTACACATAAAAATGGAAGAATGTCCCTCAAAGAAGGTAATTGGGGAGGTGATCCAGTATATAGCATAAGTATAATATTGCGAAATTCAAAGATGCGAGATATTCGCTTCTCCAGAAAAAGAATTTTGAAAATCACTGATTTAGGAAGATTACGTTGTGCTAATTTTTTAAGTCGGGCAGAATGTCTGACGTTCAACTCTACGAGAGCACCTCTTTGCGATGCTCAGTCTCACATTGTCCGCTGACCTGAGGTGAAACGAATACATTGAGTCAATAGCTTCGTCCACCGCTAGGAAATTTGGCTCCCTGTGCCGCGCCAGGAAAGTTTTCTCGCCGGAGTCGATCCTTCAAGTCTACAAATCAACCATTCGCCTTTGCATGGAGTATTCGTGCCATATATGGTCTGGAGCCCCTTCTATTTGTCTCAAGGTCCTTGATAAAATCCAATGACGGATATGCATTGTAATTGGCGCTGATTTGGCATCTCGTATGCAGCCGCTCTCTCACAGACGTGCCGTTGCCTCCCTCTGTCTTTTTTACAAATACTTTCACGGTAACTTCTCAGATGAGTTGCTTTCGCTGGTTCCCAGACTTCATGAATTTAAGCGCTCAACTAGGCTGGCATCTCGCTCTCACCCTTTCACCGTCGAAACTGTTAAATGTGGCCGTCTCTTCTACTCCAATAGCTTCATCTCTCGCACTTATCGCCTGTGGAACTCCCTCTCTATTTCTTGTTTGCCTGATAACAATAATCTCCAACTATTCAAATGTAACGTCAATCGACGTCTCCAGATGCCCTGATCTATCCCTTAACCGTCTCTTTGTCCTCTTCTCTATCATTCCTCTTTTTTCTCACTCCAACTCTCTGTAACCCCTTCCGTGCGTGTGGCTTCCTGCCTTGCTTTGGGTGGAATGCTTAAAAAAACAACAATAAAAAATGTCTGGTCTCACGTGAAAATCTTCAATTTGAACAAACCTCAAACACAAACCTTTGCCAATAAAAATTAATGGAGAAAACTTATTTTAATATAAAGATAAAGATTGTATAACATATATATATAACCCTTTGATCCCTGCGTTCCTGAACAATTTTAACCCTTCTGTCTGAGCTCCTGAGTCAAAATCTTCAAATAATTGATATGTAATGTTTCATGGTAGATATAAAAAAAATAGTTACAATTGTCTACTCAACGTTCAACCAGTATCTCGACATTATGTCATATTTCTCTACCACTTTTCAACCGGTGGCTGGGCATTATGTCATTTTTCTCTGCCACCGGTAAAACGGTGGTCAGTGTTCAAAGTGTTAAGACTAAAGCGGGCCTTCTTATTTCTAATACCAGTTGCAAACACGCAACAGCTAATAGACCCAAACGGCTCGGTTTTTTGAGATTTGTAACATGGTACTTTCTTTGATCATAAATAATGAATTGTAACTTCATTAGGCCTTGTACAAAACTAAACTCTAACAGACGTGTAGTCTTTATTTTGATGTAAATTTAATTTAAAATTGCATGTGTTTTAAAAACAATTTAAGTTTCTTTTACTTTCATTCAATGTTGTATAACAATTAAATTGTTTCTGAGATAATTGTATTTTAAAGGAAAAATTAAGATTGAGGACAATGGAAGGAATATAAATATTAGGTCATCCTTTAAGTTCTGTCCGAATTTTGAATAAAGAAAACAAGTGACCAAACGTTACATTTAATTACAGATTCAATCAACAATGTATTTTCCCTGATTATCTATGACTTCCTTCCATCTATTAACAAGCTTACTTATTCAATTACTGTAAAATTATTTTGGCTTTGATTCGAAGAACTCACAAATGTCAGTTTTAACCTCTTCCTGTGTTACAAAAGCTGTTTCTTCCAAATGATTCGGTAAGCTACGAAACAAATGGTAGTCTGAAGGAGCAAGGTCGGGAGAATAAGCTGGATGAGGAATTTTCTCCCAACCAAGTTCTTCGATCTTTTGTGACGTGATTCTTGCTGTGTGTGGTCGCGCATTGTCCTGATGAAACATCACCGGTTTTCGATTCACTAGAGCAAGTCTTTTTTGCCTCAAAGCTTGGTTCAAACGCTCTAATTGCTGACAGTATATTTGAACATTAATTGTTGCATTAGGTGGTAAGAATTCAAAGTGGATTATTCCTTGGCAATCCCACCAGATTGAAAGAAGAACCTTTTGCTCATGAAGTTCCCTTCTCGGCTGTGGCTGGGGTCCTTCCCCTTTACCAAGCCACTGTCTACGATGCTTAACATTTCGATAAAAGTTCCATTTTTCGTCGCCAGTCACAAGTCTATCCAAAAAAGATGAAACAAGTTGGCAAGAATGGAGAGAAGAGCAGATGTCAACTCGGGATTTGAGGTTGTTTTCAGACAATTCATGAGACACCCATTTTCCAAGTTTAGGAACGTTTCCAAGTTGTTGAAGATGATGAACAGTTGTATGGTTTGAACTGAGAACCACTGCCAATTCCTCAACTGATAAAGCAGGATTTTCTTCAAGGGCTGCTTCAAGAAGCTCTTCATCAAACTCAACTGGACGTCCGGTTCGATCTTCATCTTCATGAGGGAAATCTCCACCTCTGAATATTGCAAACCATCTTCTGCAAGTTCTTTCATTCACATATTCCTCTCCATAAACCGAGTGAATGTTTCTAGCCGCTTCGGCTGCTGAGTTTCCTTTCTTGAACTCATAAAGCATTATGTGCCTCAAATGATTCTTGGGTACTTCCATGTTAGCAGGGTTTTAATCAAACAAAATTTAATTTTATTGTTCTCTGAAATAAAATTTGATCAGTTTAAATGGATCTAAACATAAAAATAATGTTCTGCTCCATTAGACATTATAAAATACTCTTTAAATTTCGTTCATTTTAACAAAAAGTTAAAATTCAGACAGAACTTATGGGATGACCTAATACTTGAATTAAGATTAGCTTCGTTGTTTTTGCTCGTAATGCGTATTTCAAGAATCAATATTTGCGCCAAGAAAATGTCTTTTGCTGAAATTGAGACAGCGCAATATACGACGCCATTTTCAAAGTGTAAATATCACAAGTAGGGATATTTTACATTTTTTTTATCCTTATTTATTTTTTACTTTTTTTCTTTTCTTGTTTAAAACTGTGACACGATCTCATTTCTGCGCGTTGAAGACAATAAACTAACATTGTGAAACGACATGTTCAAACGTTCTGTTGCTCTGCTTAGACAAACAGACAAATCGCCATCGCCTTACCGTAAATAAATTACCCTATTGAAGAATTAATTTCACTTGTTTTATATTAAGCTTTGAGTGCATACTTGTCTCCTCCTCCAACTTCTTTGTGAGACATCCCTTCATGACATAGGCGATCATAAATTCTTATCACTTCCATCCTCTGTTAAAGCCCTTCCCAAATTTTTGCACCTATTTGATAATGACATCTCCAACTAGTAACACGCATCGTGAGCATTTTCTCTTCCTGACGACCATACCGTCTGCATTCTTGTATCAGATAGTCCTTTTATCGCGCTTCCCTATGATTTTCCGATATGAATTATTCCGCCCAATATTTGCTTTACTCTTGTCTAAAGATTCATTTTCACATTGTTGTAACCTTGGGAAGGTCACTGAATAGAATAACCGCGCGAAGTTTGGTAATGAACGATAATACTTAGGACAAGAACAACACATATAAGAATCGCCAGCGGCGCGTAGAAGTAGTAGTCAACTGCTAGAAGTGAGTCAAGTGAATTCCACAATGAATCTTCAACTGCAGGATATCTACTAACCGCCCGACGCGCTCAGATGTGCCACAAGGACGAATTTAATGTAGAGTGTCCGAGCCCGTAGGCTCGGCCAAAAATTACCCGTAGACCCCACATAAAACGAGGTGGGTAGATGTTTCCGGAGACGAGAATCTTCGATATAGCCTCGTCTGGGGAACCTCTCTGTCTAGAGGCAGAGTTTGACTAGCATAGCTGGAGACATATCTCCAACTGCAGGATCACGACCAACCGCCCGACGCAGACAGATAGAAGCACAAGGCCGACTTTAATGTGGAGTATCCGGGCCAGTAGGCTCGGCCAAAAACTCCCCGTAAACACCATATAAAACATGGTCGGGTAGCTGTTTCCGGAGACGAGATTCTGTTCTTCGACATAGCCTTGTGTGGGGATCCTCTCTGCTCGGAGGCAGAGAGTTTGACCTGCATAATTGGAGACGAATCTCCAACTGGAGGATATCTAACAAGCGCTACACGCGCTTAGATGTGGCACAAGGCTGAATTTAATGTGGGGCAGCCGAGCCCGTAGGCTTAGCCAAACATACCCCGTAGACCCCGCATAAAACTGTGTCGGGTAGTTGTTTCCCGAGACCAGACTCTGCCTTTCGACATAGCCTCGTCTCGGGATCCTGTCTGCTAGGAGGTAAAGAGTTTGATCAGCTGAGCTATAGACAGATCTCCGACTGCAGACCAACATACAGTATTTACTACTGTATTTATATGAATGGGGACATACCTATTATCGTCTGTAGGTATGCTACAACAGACATCGAGTTGTGAATGAATGGAACATTCTCGCTTTATCGCCAGTCAATGCGAATCATTTAGATGTCTCCAAAAAGAAGATTAAAATATATTTCGATTTTGTTGGCAAATGGTAACTGTACTTCTTTACAATGTGTTAAACGCTTTTCTAATTCAATGCTTCGATAATTCCTAAATTTTACGTGCATTTTTGTATCTTTTAATTTCCTGTTTCTTTGGCCATTTTGAACTAATGTCTGCTGGGTTAATAAATATATTTTTTTAAATAACAAATGATCGGGATATACTTCGATAATTCGTTTCGTGACTTTGACGTAACGTGGGGAATCATTAGAGGGGACATTACTGCGCATGCAGAAACAAAAAATATTTTAAAATGACTAATCAGTCGGCAGTGAATTTGAATGGACGTGTGCAATGTGTCGCTGTCGTATTCTTCACTTCATGTACAGGTTTGCTTCATTATTCGTCTATTTTATTTTTTTTTTTGAAAACCTCGTATCTATACAGATCTAACAGCTTCCTTATAGTCCAGATTGTGATCTTGACGATTTTCTGGCTTTTATCAAATGTAAGATTGCTGGTATATGTGAGCTTTCGGTCTGTATATATTTTCTAACCTCCGTTCTTTTCTTTTTCATTTTTGATCTGATGGATGCGTGTGTAATAATTAATAATTAATAATAGAATGCTAGATGATGCTCTTTACGTTCTTCATAATGTTTTCAGATATTTTGAAATGAACTGTTACCCAGTAAACATGTTCCAGTATTTCTCCTGACTACCAGCAGGGGCTATATTATTGAGATTAATATATTTTGGTAGATACATTTACGAATATTTCAGCCCTTTTAATGATTTTGACTGGACACCCAAGATTGAATATTTTGATTGTAACGTCTTCGTAGATATATTATCTGACCTTCTTTTCAAATTCAAATAACATATCTGATGTATTTTATAATTGCCATTACAGAAATCCTGCAGTTTTTGCAATTTACTTTAATACCAATTTTGCTTTAGGATAGGCTGAGAAATGTAAAGTTTTTTCCTTATTATTTGAAAATGTATTAATTGAAGAAACAGTGACTACTGGTTTATAGAGAAAAAAGCCTTTTTTTAATATAACCAAACTCTCGGAAAGAAGCCTCTTCTGTCAGCCTCAGTATTGAAAGTCGTTTAGTGGACCTGCTGTAGATAACGTAAAAAATTTGAACTCTGTATTTTATAGCTTTTGGTGGGAGCGAAACTATCCTGCAAACATTGTTAAGATCCAAGTTCTCTTTGAAAATTAAAGTCATATATACACTATTTACATTATTCGGACTATTAACCACATCTTTGTTGCCATATTTACCATAACGTTTCGGCCGTTGGAGACTCCGGCCTTCTTCAGTTGGTTGGAATGTCGGACTGAACCCTTTATTTCGCTCACTGGGGTAGACTGTTCTAGTTCCACGTGCCATGTTTAATGGATGTCAGTTATCAGTTATCTCCTGATAATTCTCCTCTCCAATTTCTCCGGCTTAACCAGGTATTGAACTCACACTCTTTGGCACCTGTCACTGGGTCTAACTAACGCTTTTATCCACTCTGCCATGTGTCCTCAAGGACACATTCCAACCACCTGAAGAAGGGCGGAGCGTGCAACGGCCGAAACGTTGTGATAAATATGGCAACAAAGGTGAGGATAATAGTCCGAATAATGTAAATAGCGTACATAACATCTCATCTCAGAAATATAGTTGATATTAAAATCATATAGTCTATAAAATGTTACAAAATCTGCCGATTGTTGTGAAAAGCGTAATATTTGGTTTGAAAACGCTCACAACATTGTTATAATAAATGTATATAGCTTCAATCTCTTCATTGCAGACCAAACTGTTATACAAGGGATTACTTCCCTTGGACGAGTAGACATTTGTTGATTCGATCCCATTTTTTTGTTATATATGTTCTCTGGTATTCCTAAGTTAACAGTGACAAAAATGATAGGCGATACGGATTTGTATCTGTCTATATTTCTGAGATGAGGTATTATGTACATTATTTACATTATTCGGACTACTGTCCTCATCTTTGTCACAAAATTTATTACAACGTTTCGGCCATTGTTCTCTCCGGCATTGTTCAGGTGGTTGGAATGTCAAAATTAGCCCTTTATCAGTTATTTCCTGTTAATTTCACTCTGGGTTCAATACCCGGTTAAGACAGCGGTGAACTTTCAGAGGGAAATTAACAGGAAGTAACTGATGGCTGACGTCCATTAAACATGGGACGTGGAACTAGAACAGTCTACCCCAGTGAGCGAAATAAAGGGTTCAGTTTGACATTCCATCCACCTGAAAAAAGGCCGGAGCATACAACGTCCTAGATCTCGTGAGAAATATGGCGACAAAGATGAGGACAATAGTCCGAATAATGTAAATAGTGTACATAATACCTCATCTCAGAAATATAGACAGATACTGATAGGCCGAAACGTTGTAATAAATATGGCGACAAAGATGAGGACAATAGTCCGAATAATGTAAATAGTGTACATAATACCTCATCTCAGAAATATAGACAGATACTGATAGGCCGAAACGTTGTAATAAATATGGCGACAAAGATGAGGACAATAGTCCGAATAATGTAAATAGTGTACATAATACCTCATCTCAGAAATATAGACAGATACTGATAGGCCGAAACGTTGTAATAAATATGGCGACAAAGATGAGGACAATAGTCCGAATAATGTAAATAGTGTACATAATACCTCATCTCAGAAATATAGACAGATACAAATCCGTATCAAAACAAATCAAACCAAACCAAACCACAAAAAGAGCTCAATGTATTTATTATTAGAGAGCAAATAATTAGTACAATATAAAATTCTAAATCACCACATATGGGGAATAAGCTTATATTTTCGTCTGCCGAAAATGAGGTTAATTTGGAAAATATATATATATATATATATATATATATATATATATATATATATATATATTAAAAAAGAGAGGAACGGCAAATATTTTTGGTTAGGATGTGGAATCTTTTAAAATATATATTATATTTTATTTTCAATCGTTCTCAAAAAGCTTTCGGTGGAGCACTGTTGAGAGATGGGTGAATTCTATAAAGAGCAGCAGAATAATGAATAGAGCACTATGGCTATATGTCGTTTCTTTACATTCGTAAAAAACAATACGCTAGGATTCGTCTTTCTCGCTGCCGACGGCTTAAGAATAGAAATGTAAATTACCTTTATAATAAAAGATTTTTTTCCATGTCGACAATACAGTTACCTGTAACAGTTTACATTAACCGGAAAAAATCCTTGGAGAGAAGTGTCTATCTTTTTAAATTTGGATTTTTAATCTAACTATAACAACAGAGATATTTCGATTTCATTTTTGCCTTGAAAAAGTCAGAAGACGAAACGCGTCGGCAAAATCTAAGATTTTTCCAATTGTCATTTTATACCAATCTGAATTGTCCACATAATTGATCTGGGAATTTCACTATATATATATATATATATATATATATATATATATATATGTATGTATGTATGTATATATATATATATGTATGTGTGTGTGTGTGTGCGTGCGTGTGTGTGTATGTATGTGTGTATGTTTGAGTGTGTGTGTGTATGTGTAGTGCGAATTTCAAATAACATATCTGCTGGATCTTTCCTATTAATGGTATTCCCAACTTTCAGCAAATCGTTATGAGGTCACTTCGATTTTATTAAAGGTCGAGAGAAATGCAGGTTTTGCCCATTATCCAAAATGGCTTTAATAGAAGATGCAATTACCATTGGTTTATATAGGAAAGTTTTCTTTAGCGTACCCATTCCCTCGAAATATAAACGTATATACAATTTTGGTTTTGGGCAGCAATCCATCTTTAAAACATGTTTCAATAAAAATGTCAGACTGGAGCCATGAAACTTCTTTGAAGTTTAATATTGTATTTTTTCATGTAATCGAAAAAGAGTATATTTATGTGGGGGGTCTTTCTTTTTATGTGCAAGGTTCTTTCAGGATCTATGCGAAGATGTCTATCCACCTCCCTATATCCCTGCAGCTTTCAACAAGTTCCTTTCCCTCTGTTTGAGGCCTGCAAATTCTGAGTGCTCTTAAGTAGAATCCGATAATTGTTCCGGATTTTATTTTGCTGTTATGATGGGAATAGGAATTTATGAGATCATTTCTATTGGTTGATTTTCAGTGGACAGTTTTAAGCTGTCTGATATTTAGATGTATGTTTAGGTAAAATATTTTGGAAAGGGACAGATTAGTGAAATTCGAAGAAATTACACGCCATCACTCCACTAAGAGGCAATAAAAATGATTATTAAATGTGAAATAGCAATGATTGGTGACGGCAGATTTTTATTCTTTTAGTTATTGGAAGAGAGTGCTTTATCTGTAATGGTGTTAGATGCTTTCTAAAGAGATTTGAACGTATTTCAACCGGGATGTTAGTGTAAAATGATTTTATATTAAGACTGGACATCAGTTTGTCAGTCATATTTGCTTTATTTAGTTTCTCAACATGGCTGCCTGAATTATTTTTATGTGATGGACTGATTGTTCCATGGAAAGGGGTTAAAATAATTGGTTTTGATTTGATGGTTTCAATTTTATTTTTATTTTTATGATCATGTATATTACGTGGGGAAATGTGTATTTCTCTTAGGAGACATCTGCAAAAAATTGTTGCACCCGTTAATAATTTGTCAAGATTCGACTGCGGCACTATGAAGAACTTTTAGTGTAAGTTATTCTCTGCATCTGTCTATATTTCTGAGACGAGCTATATGTACACTATTTACATTATTCGGACTATTGCACTCATCTTTGTTGCCATATTTATCACAACGTTTCGGCCTTTCGGATTTGTATCTGTCTATATTTCTGAGATGAGGTATTATGTACACTATTTACATTATTCGGACTATTGTCCTCATCTTTGTTGCCATATTTATCACAACGTTTCGGCCTTTCAGTATCTGTCTATATTTCTGAGAAGAGGTATTATGTACACTATTTACATTATTCGGACTATTGCACTCATCTTTGTTGCCATATTTATCACAACGTTTCGGCCTTTCAGTATCTGTCAATTTTTCTGAGAAGAGGTATTATGTACACTATTTACATTATTCGGACTATTGTCCTCATCTTTGTTGCCGTATTTATCACAACGTTTCGGCCTTTCAGTATCTGTCTATATTTCTGAGAAGAGGTATTATGTACACTATTTACATTATTCGGACTATTGTCCGCATCTTTGTTGCCATATTTATCACAACGTTTCGGCCTTTCAGTATTTGTCTATATTTCTGAGACGAGCTATTATGTACACTATTTACATTATTCGGACTATTGTCCTCATCTTTGTTGCCATATTTATCACAACGTTTCTGCCTTTCAGTATCTGTCTATATTTCTGAGAAGAGGTATTATGTACACTATTTACATTATTCGGACTTTTGTCCTCATCTTTGTTGCCATATTTATCACAACGTTTCGGCCTTTCAGTATTTGTCTATATTTCTGTGATGAGGTATTATGTATACTATTTACATTATTCGGACTATTGTCCTCATCTTTGTCGCCATATTTATCATAACGTTTCGGCCTTTCAGTATATGTCTATATTTCTCAGACGAGGTATTATGTACACTATTTACATTATTTGGACTATTGTCCACATCTTTGTTGCCATATTTATCACAAGTTTTCGGCCGTTGTTCGCTCCGGTCTTCTTCAGGTTTTTGGAATGTCGAACTGAACCCTCTATTTACATGGCATAGTGGATGAAGACGTTATTTATATCCAGTGACAGCGCCCAAAGAGTGTGAGTTCAATACCTTGTTAAGGCGATGGAGAAATTGGACAGGGGAATTAACAGGAGATAAGTGATAACTAACATCCATTAGACATGGAATGTGAAACTAGAATAGTTTAACCCAGCTAGCGAAATAAAGGGTTCTTTCCAACCACCTGAAGAAGGCCAGAGCGTACAACGGCCGAAACGTTTTGATAAATACGCCAACAAATATGAGGACAAAACTCCGAATAATCTAAAAAGTTATTTTATCTTTGAATAAATGTGGCATTTTTTTAGGTTAAATTAGTGGTTGAACTTATTTCTCTGTATGACTCATGCATTTAATAAATTGTTATACAAAATATGATTTTTCTGTTCCTAGATACGTTTTTTTTTGATTACTTCAAGTTTCACCTATATATTATAAGGAACAGTAGTGACCGGTTATTTTTTATATACTTGCCTTACAATTGTTATGGAAATTATTGGTTCTGATTATATCCAAAAATGTTTTGAATGTGGTTGTCATTATTTTGATAATGTTAAGATTGGATAAATTGTTTTGGATAGCAGATGTTTAGGTGTTAGAAGGTAATATGTATGTCTGTTTTTATCTACTTATTTATTTTTATTTATTTATTTTTCTCGTTATTTTTGTTATTGCTGTTGTTCTTGTTAATATCATTATCGTTGAAGAGATTGAACTACATCCTCAGTTATCAAATTATCTCGCATTTCTCAAGTCTCACTCAAGAGCGCCACCAAGAAATAATGTCACCACACATAGGTTCTTTTTTTGTACCTAGAGTGTTTGAAGGGACTTCGTTTTTCCTGACTTTTATTAAAGAAAGGATATAGTATACACTTTAAATCTAATAATATAGATAGCTTATCTTCACTTGTTCTTGATGCAGACGTTTTTCTTTTGTCAAAATAAGTTTATTTTGCGAGAGCCTCGACAGATTTCCGATGTTGGTTTGGCGCGTTATATTCAAGCAGAGACGATACAGATCTTCGCGAAGAACGACAAGAAAACAAAGACTGTTTCATTGAAGAATTGATTTGTTATCGTATTTATTTTCCAGTAATGACTTTAAAAGCAAGATTCACCGTTTTCTAAAACGTCTCATTCTATGAAATCTAGTTTAAGAATCAACTTTACATTTTATCTTGTAATAACAGCTAAACATACTCGGTGTGTGAGCTGCATTTGTCACGTTGTCACAGATGTTTAAATATTCATTACAATTGCAGATACAATAGAAATATGCATATTTTCATTTTGTCATATCAGATTTACACCTGGTCAACACCTTCAACACTGCAACGTCATTTCACTGGGGTATATTATTCAGCAGCAAGAATTAACTGATCTCACAGAGAATAAAGTGCATCTCTGCAAACTGAACAGTTGCATTCGGAGATCAAAACTAAAAGGAGAGACAATTTTGAAAAAGGAAGCTTTATGTAATTAAGGAACATTTCGGATTACCAGGCAGAGATGTGATAACGTGTGTTAAGATCCTTTAGAAGCATTAATTTGAAATTTAGTAAATTTCAAATTGACACAATGAATTCCAGGATAAAAACATAAAGGGTGAACGCATTTTCATTTTTATCTCAATAATGTCCATATCAAATATCAAGCAACATTTGAAGGCAATCATTGTTAATTTTATTTCGAATTTAAAATCTTGGCATGAGAATCCATGTTCATATATATATATATATATATATATATATATATATATATATATATATATATATATATATATATATAATACGTTAAAATTTCTCTTTCTCCGTCATAAGTTATATATAAGTTATATATAATTAAGTTATATATAACTTATAAGTTAATTATAATTAAGTTATATATAAGTTATATATACATACATATATATATATATATAAGTTTTATATATATATATATATAAGTTTTATATATAAGTTTTATATATATATATATATATATATATATATATATATATATATATATATATATATATATATATATTCTTAAGGTGTGATATATTTATGGGATAAAGTGCTCAATATCAGAGATAGAGCGTGTGTGAATATAAAAGTGAACAGGCCTGACGATTGCGTCTAGTATGAAACAGCCTGTCGCCCCTAAGTGTTGACTTCTACGTTCACTTTTATATAAATATATATATATATATATATATATATATATATATATATATATATATATATATATATATATATATGTGTGTGTGTGTGTGTGTGTGTGTGTGTGTTTTTTCATGCGCATTTTATTTTTTGATTTTGTCGACTACACAGGATATTATGGTAAGGTGGGCAACATCCGTCAGAAAAAAAAAACCTTCGCCAGAAATTCAGAAACGGCATGTGTACCGCTCAGCATTCGAGCCTTAAGCTTAAATACGAACATTTTAGAATGTTTGGGTGTCAATTTGAGGATAGGGCCAATGATTCTGAAAGAGTTGGATGAGTCTAATGGTGATTACGGAAGATATTGGAGAGAGCAATAGTGATGGCGACGTTATATCCGCACTTTCTTTCCACAAGACCTCAGACTCAACACTGACACCTACTTCAAGTAACTTGAGGAGGTATTGCTGACCTCAAGTTATTTTTGTGTCATTTTGTTAAATATATCTGTTAACATAAGATGTCAATATTATTTTCATTTTTGCTTCATTTAGACGACAATTTAGCCATCGCACCATTTAGGTAACGCTATCCTTAGCAAGGAAAACGATTGCAAAAAGGCTCTCTAGTATTCAATTTTAAATACAATTAAACATTTTCTTTGTTGTATTTAACGTTAAGTCAATACTTATTATTTAAATGGGTTATATTCGAAATAGGTTTAGCTCTCATTATTTTAAAATATACCAACCTTTTCTATCTATACGTGAAAATGATGGTGAACACTACTCAGACCATAATTATAGCCGGATTTAATATATATATATATACATATATATATATATATATATATATATATATATATATATATATATATATGTGTGTGTGTGTGTGTGTGTGTGTGTGTGCGTGTGCGTGTGTGTATTCCATTAAGGAATTGTATTTCTGATCAATCAAAATTCGTAAATAATTATATAGGCCACACTACAACATGTTTGACACGCAGACTCACTCTACACCTTTCTGAAAATAGCTCAATTAGATCTCATTTAAATATTCATGGAGATCTATCGGACACTATTCGTAACATACTTGTTGACAACACTAATATAATAGCATAATCTACATGCAAAAAAAGGCTAAAAATAATGGAAGCCTTATTAATAAAAACAAACAAACCAACACTTAATAATATTAACTTTGAACATGGAAATAATATCTTGACCGTGTTTTGAAAAATGAAAACATTTTATAAAACATACAAGCAACAAACTATTTCTTATTTTAATAGTTAAAATATAATACTTCAAAATGGATAACTTTATAGCCGAAAGCGCTCGGATAAAAAGAACATTCGGACAGTTTTTATATAATTTATCATCCGAAAAGAAAATTATTTTAGATCGCATGAGAAATTAAAGAAGGATTGCAGCCTAAATACACAAATATATATATACATATATATATATATATATATATATATATATATATATATATATATAAATATATATATATATATATATACACATATACATACATATATATATATATATATATATATATATATATATATATATATATATATATATATATATAAAGAAGGATTGCAGCCTAAATACACAAATATATATATATATATATATATATATATATATATATATATATATATATATATATATATATATATGCATGTGCGTAATGTGTACTCCCGTCAAATTTCGAGTATCTAGACAGAAAGTTATATCTACTTATATATATGTGTGAGGAAATTTTTTATTGCGGTGCTGAAATATTTACAGTATCTGCTTTTTACGACGTTTGCTTGCATCTGGCGTGAAATACAGCAGAAATCGACCGTGGCTCTTCAAATGCTAACAATAGTTTAGGCTGAACTGTGTGCGACATGAGAGTTTGTTATCCAGTCAAGAGTCGTTTGTTCAGTCAACAATCACCGGCATAACAGTAGGAAACTAGGCAAAGTCCTCACTCTGAAAATTGGCCGTCTATCTCAAAATTAATTGATACTGATGTGGCGTCACTTTGAGATTATTTTTAAAAGCAGTCATGCGATGTTGAGGGCTTATAGAAATTGTGTGCCATAATTTTGAGATCTACAATGTTTCATGTTTTCGTTCCAAAGTGTATCAATGTGTATTAGGAGACATCTGAAAAAACTAGGGCATCCTTTAATTGTCCTCATCTTTGTTGCCATATTTATAACATTTCGGCCTTTCAGTATCTGTCTATATTTCTGAGATGAGGTATTATGTACACTCTATACATTATCACAACGTTTCAGCCGTTGTACGCTCCGGCGTTCATCGGGTGGTTGGAATGTCGAACTCTTTATTTACATGGCACAGTGGATAAAAGCGTTAGTTAAATCCAGTGACAGGACCGAAAGAGTGAGTTCAATACCTGGGTAAGGCTGTAAAGAATTTGGAGAGGGGAATTAACACGAGATAACTGATAACTAGCATCCATTAGTTATGGAACGTGGAACTAGATCAGTCTACCCCAGCGAGTGAAATAAAGGGTTCAGTTCGACATTCCAACCACCTGAAGAAGGCCGGAGCGTACAACGGCCGAAACGTTGTGATAAATATGGCAACAAAAATGAGGACACTACTCCGAATAATGTAAATAGTGACAGTAAAATCCAAAGGCACACTGGAATAGAGTAAGATGCTTTCAAAATTTAAGCAAGGTATTACGAAACAAGAAAATATCATTGAATATTAAGACGAGTGATGTGAAGACATTAGGTTTATAATACCCAGAAATTCATCCACATATGTCCTCAAGGATAAAGGCGTTAGTTAGATCCAGTGACAGGGCCCAAAGAGTTTGAGTTCAATACCTGGTTAAGGCGGTGGAGATCTTGTAGAGGGGAATTAACAGGAGATAACTGATAACTGACATCCATTAGACATGGCACGTGGAACTAGAACAGTCTATGCAAGTGAGCGAAATAAAGGTTTCAGTTCATTTCAACCACCTGTAGAAGGCCGGAGCGTAGAACGGCCGAAACGTTGTGATAAATATGGCAACAAAGAAGATGACAATAGTCCGAATAATGTAAATAAGTTATTTTCTCTTTTAATAGAATCACAAAAAAGAATAACGTCTCGAAATTAAAATGATATAGGTAATATATATATATATATATATATATATATATATATATATATATATATATATATATATATATATATTGGAAATCGTAGCTTTATACTGCTCATTCTGGCGAAAAGTTTAATATGAAAGTGAACATTCGAACAAAAAGTGTTGCGCATGAAAATCACAAGGGAGAGTTTCGTAAGGTTATCGATGTTAATCACTTGCCACAGAGTTCGATCTGATATATAACGAACGCCAATGCAAAGCATGTTTGAAAAATCACCCAATAAGCTACTTACAAAGAGATGACATTAAGGAATGCGTTACACTTGGTGGAATAAAACGTTATACGAATGTTAACTAAAATTTTGAATGTAACACCGATCTATTTGTTATTATGTCAGCGATTCATACAACAAATATACCTTTTGGGAATTGGATTATTTATATATACGTTGTGTCAGAGCAAAACTGCACATATCAACTTAATAAATATACATTTGTTAGAATTAGTTTAAACCGTTGTATCTTAGAAATGATTAAAGATATCTAACTAGAATTCTTTGAGGTTTTTATAAAACTATAGGATTCAGTTTTGAGCAATAATAATGTATAATTTACTCTACAAGTTTAACAGGAGTATCGTGATGATATATTTCTGAGATGAGGTATTATGTACACTATTTACATTATTCGAACTATTGTCCTCATCTGTGTTGCCATATTTATCACAACGTTTCGGCCTTTCAGTATCTGTCTATATTTCTGAGATAAGTTATTATGTACATTATTTACATTATTCGGACTATTGTCCTCATCTTTGTTGCCATATTTATCACAAGGTTTCGGCCTGTTAGTATCTGTCTATATTTCTGAGATAAGTTATTATGTACACTATTTACATTGTTCGGACTATTGTCCTCATCTTTGTTGCCATATTTATCACAAGGTTTCGGCCTTTCAGTAGCTATCTATATTTGCGAGATGAGGTATTATGCATACTATTTACATTATTCGGACTATTGTCCTGATCTTTATCGCCATGTTTATTACAACGTTTCGGCATTTCAGTATATGTCTACATTTCTGAGATGAGGTATTATGTACACTATTTACATTATTCGTGATTTTAAGAAAATTACATGTTCATCATTAATTAATCATAGCTAAAGAAGACAAACTCACGAAGGATTGAAATAAAGATCAAATACATATATATATTATGTCAAGATCACTTTCAAACTTATTCAGGATGATCTTCACTCTCTCTAACTTTCCAAATTTCTGTCCTGTAGTAACAAGTTGCATCACACATTTCACGTAGTATTCCATTTCCAAGTATTTTTTTGCTGCTATTTAGACTGTCATAGCTGAAACTCCTAGATACCAAACAGCTTTACGATATATATATATATATATATATATATATATATATATATATATATATATATATATATATATATATAGGTATAAATATATATGTATATATATATACATATGTAAATTTGGCTATATTCGTTTATAAGTTTTACGATATATATATATATATATATATATATATATATATATAAGACATTTTTATATTTATACTTTTTTTTATAGATGCAAATATTTAAGTAAATGCTCTGTTTATAATAAACAGTATTAAATGAGATTTACGGGCCTGGATGTCCGAGAAATCTTCATAGATAATATGTTCTATGAATATTTCTCGGACATTCAGGCCGGTAAATGTTGTTTAATTCAATAGGAGAGGCTTTTCGAAGAGGAATAACATTTTTGTTTTTCCTCATGTTTTGACAGTTTAAGCTTTTTTTTAACATATTTTGTATTGTTTTGAATAGGAACGATCTTTCTATTTTAAAAAAAGAAAATTTTAACACACCGTTTCCACAGTTTAAACGGGTGAGGTTGATAGTAGGGGAGGGGTGATTGTTATACAGGGCGTCTTTAATGGCCAGATGATTCCAGTAATGTGGTTTATGCTGAATTTAATGATTTCAACAAGAATTCTTCTAAGTTTTGCGTTGATAGTTGCTTTTATAGCACTTTGATCTCATAAGTGACACGTGAGACGTCTACTCAAGGAGGTGGTAGTATATCCAACATAGGTAAATTGTTTGCGACAAGAAAGATAGTCTTGTACTGGGTACTGAAATTGCTACGCTATATTAGTCATCCCTAGTTTAGATTTCAATTATATATATGATTATTTATATGTGAGTGAGAGTGTGTCTTTTTGTGTGATTATATGTATGCATATATATATATATATATATATATATATATATATATATATATGTATATATATATATGTGTGTGTGGTTATGTGATTATGTGATTATACAAAGTGTTGTATAGATATTATATATATATATATATATATATATATATATATATATATATATATATTGCCGATGTGTTTACGGCCATCACTGAATTTGTCTACCAAGCTATCCATAACAACGGTGAAGCTCGTGCCGTGGCCCTTGACATCTCCAAAGTATTCGATAGAGTCTGGCATGCCGGCCTTCTCCGCAAGCTCCAGGGTTATGGTATCACAGGTCGATTGTTTGACCTAATACAGTCATTCCTGTCAAACCGGGATTTGAAGGTTGTTCTTAGTGGATTCATCTCCAAATCCTATCCCGCTAACGCAGGTGTTCCTCAAGGCTCCATCCTAGGTCCTACCCTGTTCCTCATATTTATAAACGACCTTCCTGACGCCATAGACTCCCAAGTCGGCATCTAAGCTGATGACACCACTATTTACTCAAATTGAAAAGGACCTCCAATCGGTTGTGATCTGGGGTGAGAAATGGATGGTTAACTTTAACCCCTCTAAAACAAAACAGCTCTCTATCAACCACCACAAGGATCCATCCCTGCATCCCATTAGAATGTCTGATGACCAACTTCTCGAGAGCTCCTCCCTGCGACTGCTCGGTCTCACGCTGTCTGCTGATCTGAGATGGAACAAATACATCGAGTCAGTTGCATCAGCCACCGCAAAGAAAGTTGGTTCTCTGTGCCGAGCCAGGAAATTTTTCTCCCCGGAATCGATCCTTCAAGTCTATAAATCGACCATTCGCCCTTGCATGGAGTATTGCTGCCATATATGGTCTGGAGCCCCTGCTGTTTGCCTCGGGGTTCTTGATAAGATCCAGAGACGGATAGGCAACGTGATTGGCCTTGATCTGTCATCTCGTCTGCAGTCGCTCTATCTGCTCTCGCTCCGGATCTTTTTCCCCCTTGCCTTGATCGACCCACTGTCTTTCTCTTTCTCCACATCCCCTCCCTTGCCACTCCTATCTGCTCTTCCTCCAACCCTTCTTTAACACCTTGCGTGATAGTGGCCTCCGGCCTTGCTTGGGGTGATATGATTAAAATATATATATATATATATATATATATATATATATATATATATATATATATTAGTAGTAGTAGTAGTAGTAGTAGTAGTAGTAATAGTAATCTTATAAGTATAAGTAACTACACTCGTTTCGGAAAACCAAGGTGTTTTTACTTAGTTTTTTATACAATTTCTCATACGATCTAATAATTTTTTTTCGGATGGTAAATTATATAAAAACTGTCCGAATATTCTTTTTATCCGAGCGCTTTCGGCTATACATTTAGCCATTTTCAAGGATGAAATATTTAATCTGTCAAATAAGAAATAGTTTGTTGTATAAATTTTTTTCATTTTTCAAAACACGGTCAAGATGTTGTGTCCATGTTCAAAGTTAATATTATTAAGTTTTTTTTTTATTAATAATGATTCCATTATTTTTAGCCTTTTTTGCATGTAGATGATTCTATTATATTCGTGTTGTCAACAATTATGTTACGAATAGTGTCCGGTAGTTTTCCATGAATATTTCAATGAGATCTAATTGAGCTATTGTCAGAAAGGTGTAGAGTGAGTTTGCGTGTCAAACAAATTGTAGTGTGGGCTGTATAATTATTTACGAATTTTGATGAATCAGGAATACAATTCCCTAATTGGGCATTTTATAAAACATACATAAAACAAACTATTTCTTTTTATTTAACAGTTAAAATATTTAATCCTTGAAAATGGCTAAATATATAGGCGAGAGCCCTCGGATAAATAGAACATTCCGACAGTTATATAATTTATCAACCGAAAAAAAATATTAGATCGCATGAGAAATTGTATACAAAAGACTACATAAAAACACCTTGCCTGTCGTGTTCAATGAAATGTGCATGAAAGAAGGATTGCTGCCTAAATACGCACACACACACACACACACACACACACACACACACATATATATATATATATATATATATATATATATATATATATATATATATATATATATATATAACCGGAACTAAATAGATCATAACCCTTCACGTAGAAGCATACAACATGCACACATAGTGACCAAATACAGTGATGAAGCCACTCACATACATGCACGCACGCTCACATGCGGGTGTTTGGGGGGCACGAATGCGTATATATATATATATATATATATATATATATATATATATATATATATATATATATATATATATATATATACATATTGACCAAAGCAGGAGAACTACTCACAGGCACTCACACAAACCCCACACAACTTAGGAAGTATGCGTGTATGTCTGTACATATATATATGTGTGTATGTATGTGAGTTTGTCTGATACTGATTCCATGTAACATGGGAAGTATGTGTATGTACGTATGTGTGTATGTGTGTGTGTATGTTCTGATTCCTTGTAATGGGACGGTATTTGTGTGTGTGTGTTTGTGTGTTTGCCTATGTGTGCGTGTATGTGCGTGTAGGTGTACAGATGTGTTCACGGATTCCTCGTAGTGAGACAGTGTGTATGTATGGAGAGGGGATATACACATATATACACGCATGCTGTAAAAAGCACACGAAAATGGAAATAGATCTAAGAACACACAGGGGTCATTAAAAGATAAGCAGGCCGATAACTACTCCATCATTTCTCGAACCAACTTAATTGTCTTAAAACCCTTCAGGCAGAACTTTTCACTGCCATTTCAGGAAAGGCGTTTGGATCACTAACACAAAAAAAACGAGGATGTCTCATATCGAGAATATTTGACATCGAAAAACATAAAGAAAAAAATTAATTATTTTTAATAATATGTGGAAATCTCCACCCATTGCCTGATGACGGTCACGAGACCGGAAACTAGTGTAGTAAAATTATGGAAATAAAGCCTTTTTTTGTTTTGTTTTTTAAATCCATATTGCAACCAAAACATTTGCGGTTTCTCTCTTCTTTTTAATATGCACACTTTTTTCTCGTTGGAACTACTACAACCTCTCCGTCATATATATATATATATATATATATATATATATATATATATATATATATATATATAAGTAATTCATTGAGTCTGAAAGAAACCTCAACAGAATGCAGAAAGCAAGGGACGGCCGTTTCGTCCTATATTTGGGACTCATCAGCAGTGCGCATCCACTACCGAGAATTGAAACCCTGACAGTTAGGTTATCAAGCAAACGTCATACCAACTTTTCAACAGGCCTCGGTGACAAAGAGGTAGCAAACCAGACTCAATATAGCGTCGCTCGCCCACAAATTCCGTGGTGGAACTCAACTGAGATTCTCTCTAACCATAGGACGGTGCCCCCGGAGCCACAACTACTATCACCAAGCCGCTCAACCTTGAGCATTACATATATATATATGTTATTTTTTTGTCATCTGCAGACAGACTGTTTCGCTGTTTCACAGCTCACCAGTGTGGTTAGACGTCCGGTTGCCTCTAGCTAGGATCGAAACCCGACCTGAATTTGCGTCAGTCGGAACTCCTCCCACTAAGCCGTCGGCGCATGGCAGGGATGAAGGTGAATTTTAGCGTGTTTATTTTTAGATTTAGATAAACACACAGTGACTGTCAGTGACTCAATTCTGCCGAAGAGTCGTGCTATATTAGTTTAAATAGTCACTGTTTACAAATTCACACCTCAAATCAGAGAGCTCAACCGAAATTAATTTCATATATATATATATATATATATATATGTATATATACATATATATATATGTATGTATATATATATATATATATATATATATATATATATATATATATATATATATATATATATATATATATATACATTCATACATACATATATACATATTCTTTGTATACATATGTTCATGTAAGCAATGTTTTTAATATTTTATATAGTTTTGAACTTTTGTTCATATCTGGCTTCGCTCCAACATACTAGTCTAGTTAATTTACAGTTCATCTGAAGACCAACTACCGAGCGTTTGACTAAGGAGAGGAATGGAAAAAACTGAATAGGAAAATAAATCTTATATGACCTTAGAATACAATCTGGAAGAGAATGTCTTTTACTAGACGACTTACACAAAAGTGTCTCCTGTCCACTTCATTTTAGCTTTATAATAAAGTTATTTTTGTATTATATTCCCATTGATGTTGGCGTCTTTAAGTGTTTCTTTTCTTTTACCGTCGCTTAATCTGTTTAAAACAGCATTTGAATAATAGATTTTCTTCTCTCCAAATAACATGTACATCTCTATATACAGGGGGTATCAAAAGTACCTTTACAAATTTTGGATAGAGTTCCTCATACTAAAACAAGGACAAAAGTCTATAGAAACTTAGGCCCGAAAATTCTTCGGTTCTGAGTTATTTTAAAGTATATGGTACACAATGTTAAATGTAGAATCCAAAAGAATTTTTACAAATTTGAGGGCGGGTTCCTGGCAACAAAACAAGGTATAATATCCATATAAATATATATATATATGAACAAATATACTCTTAAGCTGTGCTATATTTATGGGATAAAGTGCTCAATATCAGAGAAAGAGCGTGTGTAAATATAAATGTGAACATTGAAGTCAACACTTAGAAGCGACAGTCTGTTTCATACTAGATGCAATGCTAGACACGTGGCCTGACGATTGCGTCTAGCATGAAACAGCCTGTCGCCTCTAAGTGTTGACTTCAATGTTCACTTTTATATTTAAACATATATATATATATATATATATATATATATATATATATATATATATATAAACATCGTTGTACAACTCCTAACAGTCAGTTATGTAGCATGCGTGATACAAGCTTAGAAGATCATTTATCTTTCGATACATGACTGACGAGGCAGATTTTTTCCCCGCAGTAGGTTGCCATTCCTTTCTGCGGTAGACCAGTTGCCATCCAAGGCTATAGAACTCGGTCTGTCCTGGTATTACCCATAGCTGGGGGAGAAGAGGATCCATACCTTTCGCAAGGGTATTAGCACAAAAGTGAATATAATAGATTCGACTGGAATTCGAACTCGGCTATCCGATTCCTCAATCCGTGCCACTGTCAATTACTCCTCATAACAATTTTTCGGAATGTCCTTCGTTTGTTTACGCACAAGCAGGCAGTCGTTGGGTCATTGACTATGTCAAACTGTTTATATCTATTTGTCTATCCCAACCTGCTGTTTTCTCAGTCTCTCTCTCTCTCTCTCTCTCTCTCTCTCTATATATATATATATATATATATATATATATATATATATATATATATATATATATATATATATATAAACTGTATTAAATAACATTTACCGGCCTGAATGTCCGAGAAATTTTCATAGAAAATTTTCGTTCACCAACAGGAATCGAACCTGTATCCTATACGGAACCGTCATTTCGCGTGACGTGCCATAAATTGCATACAGGTTCGATTCCTGTCGGAGAACGAAAATTTTCTAAGAAAATTTCTCGGACATTCCGGCCAGTAAATGTTATTTAATACTGTTTATTATAAACAGTACATTTACTTAAATACTTGTATCTATAAAAAGAACGTTAAACATATCAAAAATGTCTTTAAATAAAATTGTCGGACTCTGTCTAATTCAATATATATATATATATATATATATATATATATATATATATATATATATATATATATATATATATATATATATAATTCATTCACACGTTTCCGGTGTCTGTTTTTTTATTTTAATTTTAGGTCAGCGAATCAGTAGTGTTTACAGCATCTGAAAATAATTCCTATTTATCTGTATCTCACTCATTTAAAACGTTATTTAACTCCTCTCTTTAAAACTTCTGTCTGTTAAATTGTAATCCCCACCTTCACCTTTAGGCCTTCCTGTTTTTTCGTCTGTTATCGCTCGCTCGAGAGCTTTCATACATTTCTCTCTGACACTTGTTTCCCACTCGTACACATACATTGTCACTAATTTTTTTTTTATACCCGGATTTATATTTTCCGATTTCTTTTTGAATTTGTAGGTGTGACGATTTGGATAGTGATTACGATTGCAATGTAATAAATTATAACCATGGAATATTAGAGTTTCATGCTTTCACACACACACACACACACACACACACACACATATATATATATATATATATATATATATATTACCTTTCAAAAACCATAAGCAAATTAATTACTCCCTATCTCCCAAGTAAATAATGTATTAACTCCAAAAATAAATTTATACAAATATATATATATATATATATATATATATATATATATATATATATATATATATATATATATATATATATATATATACATATATATATATATATATATAAATTTCCAAGAGACAAAGTATATAATAAAAAAAGCTCAAACACTAATATTACATGGTTATAAATTATTACATTGGAATCGTAATCATGATCCAATTCATCAGACCTACAAAACTTTTTGAATTTGTAGTTCTGATGATTTGGATAGTGATTACGATTCCAATCTAATAAATTATAACCATGGAATATTAGTGCTTTAGCCTTTTTATTATATATATATATATATATATATATATATATATATATATATATATATATATATATATATCAATTGGTGTGTTTATTTCTGGGAGCCTGTCTGCACATTTGATTCTTCTTTGTGCACTTTTCTTCCTGTCTTTCCTGCTGACTCTTCTCCCTGGATTTATTCAATTTTTACTGCAGATAACGAAAGCAACGAAAATAGAAATCTACCTATCTCATTATACTATCGATTGGTCGTGCTTCTCCATTGATATTTGCTGAAAAGGAAATATTGATCAAAGTTCTTCATCCATTCGACGCATATTATTGCAAGGGCGGGGAAAACCTACATCCGTATCTCTTGCCACTCAGTCTCTAAATTCTCACTAATCAGCAAAGTTATAAATATTATCTAAAAATTCTCCAAGTTCGCATCGTTCGTAATTCGGTATTTCTTTCTATGACGTTATGTCTAATTCCATACTCATTCTGATGTGAATGCCCACTGTATTCTTCATTAGCTCATACCCATCGGGTTAGCTATGGTTTTTTCTTTGTGTTTTAGTTCTGCTGTTTGGAAAGTAAACGGAAATATTTTTGCGCGGAGATCAATCTCACAGAAAGCTGTGTGGATTTCAAAAGAATTCTTTTTATATTATTTATACTGTTGTGGCCTTTTTAGGGCCAGAAATAAAGACACAAGAAAGGAATTGAAATAAACAAATGTATTAAGAGAAAAGTACTACAAACATATACTATCAAGATTGTTACAGCAAGAATGTTCGGTCCGACTGTCAGAGTTGACTGCTGCATACCTCCCTCTCCAAAAGGGAGTACCTGCTCCTATTTATAGCTGGGAGAGTTCATGCGTGCCTGGGTAAATTACCATAACACTATCTATTTATCGCAGTCTGTTCTTATCTCACTCTGTTCATATCTATCTATCTATCTATCTAAGTATGTTTCTTTACTTTCATTCTTTCTTTCTTTCTTCCTTTCTTTCTTTCTTTCTTTCTTTCATCTATCTATCTCTCTATCTATCTCTCTATCTATCTCTCTATCTCTCTATCTATTGTGTCATCGGTAGGCCCAGAAATAAAGAAACAAGAGAGGAATTGAGTTAAACAAATATATTAACAGAAACAGTAATACAAACATATACAAATGAGAGGATTACAGCAAGATGGTTCGGTCTGACTGTTGAAATCTTCCCCCTCCAAAAGGTAATACCCTACTCCTATTTATATCTGGGAGTTTCCATACGTGTATGTGTAAATTGCCATAACATATACACTGTTTTGTTTGTTTGTTTTTTGTTAAAGTTACGTAGGTTTTTCGGTAAAGTTTATTAATTCCTTAGTTTAGACATTTAGTGATTCCTTGATAAAATCCAAGGAAGAATCGTTATATTCTTGGTCCTAACATGGCATCTCGTCTTCAGTCACTTTCTCACTACCGTAATGAAGCTTCTGTTTCATTTTCTATAAATAATTTCATGGTAATTATTTTGGGGAAATTTTCTCTATGGTATCTCGAATTTAGATTTTGAAGCCAGTACTAGCTTGGAGGCAGTATTTCAGCATTTTACATTGAATGGCTAGATCTAGCCGTAGGTTCTATGCCAACGGTTTCTTCTCTAGGAATTCACGCATGTGGCACTCTGATCCAGCTACTTGCTTTGCAGTCAACGTTGATCTTCAAAAATGTTAACGTAATGTCAATCGTTATTTTTTGCCTTCTTAATTCTTGTACTTTACTATTCTCTCTCCTTAATAGTACTTTCTCATGTTCTCTAACACTCAGTAACAGCTTGCGTCTTAGTAGCTTTATTGCCTTGCCTGGCATGAAATGATTAAAAACTGTCGAAGAATTTATCAACTGAATTTTGATACAAAGGACAATCTGCATTATTGATGGATACTCTTATAGAAATATCTCAACTTCTATATTAAGAGAAGCTCTCTACCTGGAACCTTAGGTTGAGGTCAAGTTTATACAAGATCTCAAGTGAAACACATGTATACGATTCATCGATACATACGGGGTATTTCTATCTATCACAGCTGGTCTGGAGATGCCTAGCCCTTACTCTGCTGCATTTATAGTGTCCAGTGGCGTTTGCGTGGCATTGTGGATGATGAAATGTTTTTTACCCTAAAAACTCCTCCCCAGAGACGAAACGTTGTTAGTTCCTCAGTACTTAGTAGTTTAGCTTTGGAGGCGTTAAAACTTTTGTCATCGGCTATTTTAACCTTGTCAGACTAATATCGTGGCAGGAGTAAATTGTTTTGTCGTCAGCGTAGCAAAAATAAGGTAGGACTAAGGATCGATCCCTGGTAAACCCCGCGTTAGTACGAAATGATCTAGACGAGTAGGTGTTCCGTTCTCATTTCACGATTTGAAAGGAAGACTCTTTCAAAGGCTTTCGAGATATCCAGTGCAATAGACCGGCTTCACCGTTTTTATCTATAACATGTTAAACTTTTTCCGCAAATATTGCCAGTACATCAGCAGTTGACCTGAAGAAACGAAAGCCACATTGCTTGTCTGAGAAAAAGCCCTCAGATGAGAGATGAGGAACCACAACATTGATTAGGGCCTATAGGGGTTTTCCAAAACTGGGTAGAAAGCTTATACGCCGATAGTTGGAAACGTCGGACGACTGAGCTGATTTCTTAAAAACTGGAACGGCAAATGATGACTTCCAGCAGGCAGCAAAAGAGGAGGTAAAGATGCATTTATTATAGAGTTTAAAGAGAACAGGAGCTAGGTCGGGAGCACACTTCTTAATGATTATTACAGGGATACCATCGGGTCCACATGCTTTTGGGGGGACCTAAGTCAGAGATAACCCTTGGAAAGGGTCAGATGCTTATAATTCAATAACGACACACTTCTAGGAGGGAAGGATATTCCTGATGAGTCAGGAATAGAGTTTGAGGAAGTTTTACGGGCAAAGCATTCAGTGTTGTCAACTGTTGCGGTGCCCTCCTTCTAAAGAGTCTATGTTAGACTCTTACGCCTACTATAAGATTAGTAGGACAGAAGGCTTCGAGGAACAGTGAATAGATTGTTCATTACCGTCGAACTCTCTGCCTTGTGCAGAGAGGAACTCGGACGAGGCTTTGCCTAAGGGAAACGTTTCGTCCGGAGAAGTAGACAGGACCTGAACCCGTTCATGCGGGTCCTACGGTAATATTTTTGGCCGAGCCTACGGGCCTGGAGAACCCACGGTAAACTCGGCTTTGTGGAGTGGGGTGCTGTTAAATATTGACAGTGAATAGATTGAGCGCTAGTTCATTCGATACACTCTCACTAGTCGTGTAATACTCTTCTCGTGTACTTACAGTTTAATATACGATATCTCTGCAAACCTGGTTTGTGAGAGTGTATCGAATGAACGAGCGTTCAATCTATCCACTGTTATATTTAACAGCCCCCCACGAAAGGTGTACGTAGCACAAGGCCGAGTTTACCGTGGGTTCTCCGATCCAGTAGGCTCGGCCAAAAATATTCTCGTAGGACCCGCATGAACGGGTTCAGGTCCTGTCTACTTCCCCGGACGAATATTTGCCCTTCGGCAAAGTCTCGTCCGGGTTCCTCTCTGCCGAGGCAGAGAGTTCGACAGTTACGAATAGTCTTCAATCTATTCACTGTTAATGTTTAACAGCCTCCCACGAGGATGTATGTGGCACAAGGCTGGTTTATTGTGGGTACTCAGAGCCCGTAGGCTCGGCCAAAAATATTCCCTTTGAAGCCGCCTAAACGGGTTCCTGGACTGTGTACATCCCCGGACGAAACTTTGCCCTGCGGCAAAGCCTCGTCCGAGTTCATCTCCGCCTCGGGGGAGAGTTTGACAGCAATGAACAGTCTGGTCGACTGATCCCGATCTATTCACTGTTCCCCAAACCCGTCTGTTCAACTAATCTTATAGTAGGCGGAAGAGTCTAACATAGACTCTTTAGAGGAAGGACACCACAACATCAACAGAGGATGATAACACCTGATAATGACTGAATAGTTGGGGAATAGAGATCTTTTACTTGTTTAATGCCCTATTACAGAGTCGCCAGTAATCTCGAGAGCGAAAGTTGTTAGAGGCCACCCGGAGCCTCATTCTCTTGGCAAACATGAACATTGATTACATTAAGCCCAAAATAGTGGTTCCTACGCCCTATATCGGCTGAGCATACTGGTGTGCACCAGGGAGAGGATTGAGGTTTCACCTAGTATTCCCGAGAAGGGATGAGAGCGTCCATACCGACTTTGACCTAAAAAGATACCACAGTGGCGCAATTTCAATTAGGAGTCAAGGGGCGTCACGGAGAAAATTACGGAATGAATCCCAATCATTCTGTTAACGGAAAGAGCAACAACTAATATCCTGATATATTCATGAAATACAAAAATTGAGAGCCACTCAAGGTATAGAGTGAAAATATATATAATGTTGTGTATGGTCTGTAATATGAGAAGGCATTAGGGAATTAGGATTATTATGCTAAGTTGGAAAGATAACGAATGTGTCAAGATTGAAGGGTTATGGGAAGCAACCCCACGGGTATCTGTCATATCTTGCAAAAAAGATGTCTGAGTGGAACTATCTTTATAAATATTTAACAAGGAGAGAATGAGGAGGATTCGAATTCGTGGAAGTGACATGTCTTAGCGATAAATGTCTCAGCTAGGAGAACTAAATAGCTTGTCTACACATTTTCACAGAAATAGCGAATAACTAGCAATAACCTTGCGACTTTGCGCCGATAGGAAAGCAGACACACAGAGGAGAATACATTTTTAACTCTCCCCCCACTACTACCATCAGATTTTGAAATTCACCAAGTTTGTAAAGTTAGGTTATTGATTGAGATATTACCTTCTTTAAAGACTTTATTTCATTTAATTTTCTTTAGTTTCTTGGATATATTGTATTAGTCAAATAGTAAATATACATTGGGGTTTTAATTTTTAAATGTTGTTATTTCATTCCACACGTCCGACCCACAAATTGTACATATGTGGACTAGTTAGGACTTCATAGAGACTTTGTGGTATTATGGTCGTTGTAGTAAAAATGCTAAGTAAGAATATGGTGTTTTGGTACAAGGAATATCGTATAGTTTGTTTGGGTCAGTGATTGTGACTAGCCAAGTTTAAGATAAGGAAAATTGATGATCAGTTCTCTCCATTCCTCCTTTTTTGCCTTGTGCTATATTTTCTGTTTTTAAGGAATAAATATTAATTTAATTTCTGTTCTTGAAGACAAGAGGAATTACTTTTTCCGTATTTTGATTCGATGTTTAAGAAAACAAAAATTATAAATACGCTTATAAGTAATAATAAGCAATAATAGCGCACTTCTGACAAAAGAAAAAATATTTTTTTTAAATTATTGAAGTCTTCATTTTCTATCATTATCAATGTGAAAATTTTAGCCCCAATCACACTAAAAGGGCCACACGACAGGCAAAGTTAAACAGCACCTTGTCAATATTTATGGGATGTTTTGTGGGTTCCCTGCGAATATGCGGTATTATGGTGTATGCGGGACTGAGTGGTGTTGGCTGAGTCCTTGTGGTGAATGGATAAATTGTAATGAATGAAGGGTTCCTTATTCTGAGTAACTAAGACTAGGATAGCTAATGAAGACCAGCCTCTCTCTTCGCCCTTGTGCCACAATTTTGTTTTTTTTACGAAATAAATCATCTTACCGGTCACAGGGATCCGTCCCTGCGCTGGTAGTATCACAACATGGACCGGCTATGACCAGCTTGGACAAACTATGACTGCCTAAGACCAGCGGCCAGAGTGTCTCCGTCAAGTGTGGGGGTCACGTAAATACAAATTTCTCTCTCACGAGTGGTTTGTAACACCCTATTTATCATCTCTGAGAGATGCCGCGCCCTCTCATTGCAGTAGAGAGAGGGAAAAAGGCAGTACCTGCTCCTATTTATAGCTGGGAGAGTCCATGCATGCGTGGGTAGATTACCATAACAGGATGTTCTTTAGGTCCCCTGTGAATATGCGGTATTATGGTATATGTAGGATTGAGTGGTGATGGCTGAGTCCTTGTGGTGAATGGACAAATTGTAATGAATGAATGGGCCTTGATTCTGATTAAACAGGACTAGGATAGCTAATGAATACCATCCTCTCATCATCTTCTCCTCGGCCTTGTGCCACAAGTTTGTTTTTTTTTACGAAATAAATAATCTTAAATGGGGCGAATAATAACATCGATCGAGATATTTACAATCAGTTCCATTATTTAACCTTTCGCCAAATAACCCCAGCATCTTTAGAATGCTGAGGGTGGTAACAGAAGAGCGTTGAGTGATATGACAGACGGGTTCATGATATCGTATTGCGTTAGCTTACTTGAAAAGAACGTCACTATGAACGGCAAAGGGGTAGCGTCAATAAAATTAAAACAAGTTAGGTGGAGTTGGGACCGCGAATATTCCGAAACACCTCATCTATGCTTGTAAAATTTCACTTGAAATGTAACTGAAAAAAAAAATGAATATTTGCTCGACTAGTTGCTAAAATTATATTTGTCTTCATATGCTTGTGAAGTCTTCAAATTTTGTTTTATAACGAATACATTATTTAAACCAAGACAAGATGTTTACCACATTCTTGCCTCAAACGTTCTTCTTAACCAGGAGATTTTCATAAGATATCCCCAGAATAATAAAAACCAACTTCGTTAATTTCAGATGTCAGACAACTTCACTTTTCTCCCAGCCAATAAGATAGAGCCATTTATTCAAATCCAATGTTTTCTTTATTGCGTCTATCGTTTTAGGAAAGTCTTATCCACAATTACTCTAAGAGAATTAGCATAAAATTTACTTGTAATCTAATCTGAGTCATATCGAGCTAAAGATTTTGTTCTCTCACGTTGAAGGGGAAAGAATAGCTTCGATAAATTAAAGAAATTGGCCAGAGGTCTCGTCACTTCTCGTTGGTCAGTCACATGGTTTCAGGTCTTTCAATCACCACTTCGAAAATTCACTTGCCCTTTATTTAATCAACACCGACCGTTAAACTATATTTTGCCTTGAGAGGTTCATCTCTTAGTTCTAGTCTGACATTTTTTCCTGTAATTCTTACGCCACGGATATTGATTAAGTAAAGGCAACGCTAAATCAAGTTCTGTAACTTTAGCCTTAACAAGAAATTCAGTGATCGTACGATTTTGTTCTGTCGTCTGTTAACAACAGAAATGATCCTGCGTTTTTGTTTGCAGAGTGTTGTCACGTTTTGCTAACTTAATGCATTGAACCGTTTTATTTTTTTACGAGGCAAAAATTTCTGCGAAATTCTATTTGGAATAAACTCAATTTAGAACGCTCGGCGGGGCCTAAGTCAGTATTACGCAGGGTGTGCGATTTCTTTTATGAAAATCCTCCGTCAGTGTACATCGCATGTGCAGATAAAATACTGATACCGGCGAGGAAATTGAAATCGTCGAGCATAGTTCAAATTCAGGGCATGTCTGTTGCGATTAATTTCGCACAAATGCCCCCGTGAAAGACCTGGAAACGTCTCTTCTACTCCTAGCTATGGGAAACATGGAAGAGTAGACTGGACCTTATGGCCGTGGTTGGCAACCAGTCTAAAAGAAAAATTCTCTGAGTAGAAAAACCAGAGAAAGACTTAATTCCGTTATTATTTAATTTTTTCTTATTTTCCCAATGCGACATGACCCAGTGCACATGTTAGTACATCATATATCCATTCCACAAAGTCTTTCCTTGCAGATTTAACACAGATTTGTGATTGAATTTAAATCAAGAGAGTTTCCGGGCCACTCTGTAGTACTTTGATTTGCTCACTGGTAAGGCTTGCTATTGTGTTTGTTCAGCGTTGCAATTTTTGTACGGTTTCTTGAACAATGGCCACAAGACAACTAACTAACAGTCGAGACAATAGTGTCTGGGCGTGATAAAAATCTGATTCAATTACGGATGACGCAATATTTTTCAAGGCCAAACAAATTTTATCATACACCCAGAAAATAGATTTATATTACTGCACACCACTGCAAATGGTTAACCCGAGGGAAAATAAAAATCGTTTACACCCTGTCACTGCAGTATGTCTAAACTGACCGTATATGAAAGAAAGAAAACTATCGTATGGAAATCAATTAATACAATATAATCTACTCTGCATTCTGCACGTATAAAATCAGGCACAATTATATGCAGTACCGACAGCAGAGGCTCAATCATTCAATGTTTAGGAAACACGCTTGCTAATCAAGAAACCTCCTTTATTTATTGAGATGGGATCAGATGTTAGTAGCTGTTCTTCTGTGAAAACTATGAGGAAAACCTGCTACTGGCAAGCGGGAACGCTGGAATTTCAGGTCTCCTCGCTGCAAGGGATAGGATGATCGATTACTTTGATAAAAGCGGCGCAGTTTGACTGTAGTAAATATACATTCACACTGAGTAGCTTCGTTATGTCAGAAGTCATCGATTGATCATGTTCGTGAATAAATTGATGTGGCACCCAAGTCGCCTTGGCTGCCACATACCTAAAAACCTGAACTGTAACAACATTTATACCATTTTAGAAATCTGAACAATATATACGTCTTTTACTAATTATTTGTGAAGCTTACGCAAAAACATACCGCAATGTTTACAGACCCACCCCATATATATATATATATATATATATATATATATATATATATATATATATATATATATATATATATATAGTTTACGAAAAACTAGGTAATCCGTATAGGTAGACCCAAGGAGGATAAAATCCAGAGAGCTAATATAAATCTGAACTAATAATTTAAATAAATATAAAAACAGACCACTTTAAGGTTCCATGTAATACATTATTTCACCAAAGCCCTTTCAAAGGACCGCGGATCATCAGACTTTACTTCCAAAGGACCGCGGATCATCAGACTTTACTTCGAAAGGTTGAAACGAAAAATGAAAATAAATTTACACATTTTTGACGGGCAGCACTAAGGATATGTAAATTAACGAAGTGAGGAAGTGAGGATGTGATGGGGGAGAGAGACATGATTGAATTAGATGTAAAATTTCTATTCTTTCAAATTTGATATTGTTTGAGGAAGTCAAGACATTCACACATTAAATCGGTTAATTTAACGGAAGTTATATATTGATATGGAAGGGGAAGAGGAGAAAAAAGCATAAAGAGAAAAAGAGAGAAAGAATTCATGAGAGAAAGTGTCGCTGACTTTCTTTGGAATGAAAGGTCCGAAATATATATATATATATATATATATATATATATATATATATATATATATATATATATATATATATATTAATGCATGTTTCATTAAAAAAGATAGACAAGTTTTGTCTATTTATTTTAAGCAAATTCCTTTCATATCGCTTGCTAAGCTTAATAACATTATCATTGAAAGACGAAAGAAAATTACCATATTGATACACGTTTTGTTTTAATCGTATCTAAGATTTCGACTTACATAAGCCATCATCAGAGATGACAAGTACATTACAATACAGCAATACACAGACATAGCAACAATGATAGTCTGTTTTGTTTGCATGGAAGACTTCCAAGCAACGACAAACTCGTGCATATATATATATATATATATATATATATATATATATATATATATATATATATATATATATATATATATAATTATATATATATATATGAAACAGACATTTAAGTTAATTACAATTAGAATTATGTTTCCCACTTATCTTCAAAGATCCAAAAGCATGATCTTGACATACAGTTTTGTCCTTCTTTCATTCTAATCTGAAAAAGCCAGAAGAGGCAGACGCCCTCGGCGAAACGCGTCGTTTATATATTTCCTACTTTGTGTAACTCGAAGGTACAATAATGATATATTCAAGTTGCTGATATTCCAAGCTGCTTCCAGCAAAAGGTTAGGCCGTAAGATACACGAAAAATGTTGTAACATTTACGGGGCATGAGAAACCTATTTTCCCGAAAAACATTGTTTTTTCTCGCTTTGACTTTCGTTTTTTTAATAATGTTCACCCAATACAAATCCAAAGAGTCACTCAAGATAGAGGGTTTCTGTGAGGAATTATATTAGCGTGGCAAAGAACAAGCGTTAGGAGTATACAACTGAAGCAGAATTTCGAAGGAACCGGGAGACAATCTTAGACAAGAAACAAGAGATAAACCTCTACTCCTGTTCAAAAGACTGGTACAGAGTGCGAACCGGACGATAGCCGAAACTAATTAATCCTATTGATAGAAACATTTTATAAAGCATCTGCTAATAATCCAATAAAACCAAGAATGACGGAAGAAAAATATTTAATTCATAATAATTGAAATCTTAAAACATGCTATTTAAGAAACAATGATGGAATTCTCATTTTTTTTTAAATTAAGTTCTGTAGATGGTGTCCTGTGCGAATGCATTCTTGAAATCTGTTGTTGAGATTCCTCATTGACTGCTGCAACATCTCAGCTGGGATACTGTGAATTTCATTCTCGTTACTAAAATGGCGAAATCTTTACTTGCTCAAGGTCACTGTCTCGCAGTGTTGCCACTTGCTCATGTCTGGCAATACGCACATAAAAAAATCCCGTTTTTGGGGGTCACCCTATATTACTATCATCAATAATTAACAGATAGTACACATTGATCCCAGCCCGATTGGCCGTGAGTAAAAGAAATACCTAACTCGGGTAGAACTGGCAGCTCGGTCAATGAATAGTGAATGTTTACTTACTATGAAAGATCTAATATTACTCTTACCTGTACCATTTATACTTGGTCATTTATACTTTTGTTTTCTGTTTTGTGTTTTAATCGAAAAATTGTAGATATTCACTTCCGTTCATTATTTCAAAGGAAATACATCCTCAAAACGTTTGGACCAGTTTTGAGCTATACGGTCAGAATGTTTTGAATTTCTTTTCCCTTCTCAAATTCTGTGAGAATCTTCAGCTGTTTGCAGTCTCTCAATTCCATATAAACACTTCCCTTATGCAAATTAATTGAAACAAAACGAAAACTACCATTATTATTTACTTTTCTTCGTATTTTCCAATGAAACATGAGACATTGCTCATGTTGGTACTTCGTATGTCCATTCCACGAAGTCGTTCCTTGGAGATTGACCACAGACTGACGACTGGATATAAATCAGGAGAGTTTCCGGGACAGTCTACAGTATTTTCATTTGATCACTGTTAAGGTTTGCCAGTGTGTTCGTGAAGCGTTACAATTTTCGCACTCTTCCTTGGAGTAACGTCCATCACTGTCAATGGCCGTAGGACAACTAATCAACAGTCGAGACAATACATGAAAAACTGATTCGATCACGGATGACGCAATATTTTTCAAATTTCATCATACACCCTGAACATAGATTCATATCACTGCACACCACTGCAAATGAGCTAATCATAAAAATCAAAATCTATTACACCCTGTTATTTCATTGGGTCTAAAACTGACTGTATATTGAAAGAAAGGAAACTAAAACAGTTGTTTCACTTAACTTGCATAAGGTTGTATTTATATCCAAAGTGAATGGGAACATTGATTAACGATCACTGATAATAATCTCACAATTCGTGGTGGAATTGGGCTCAGATTTCGCATTTATTCATGTAGATTCCGTAATATTGGTTTTACTTAATTTGCTATTATGTTTCAAATGTTGAATGTATAACTAATTCTAATTTCTTTCTTTACGCTATATTAATTTCATCTTATAAATTGTCCCCTGATCTGTCACCCATGAAATAAAATAAAAATAATTGTTTGTACGGAAAATAAGGATCTACTTACATCAAATCGGCTTTAAATGAAGTGGCAGTAGAAGAATTATGCTTGAACTTTTAAATGGTAAGCTTAAACAATAATTTAATACTTAAATGCAGCGATCAATGTTGAGTTCTTCTGTAGTTTATTGATGCATATCGCATAATCCTCCCTAGCTATTGTGGTGATGGGCAAAACTAGAATCCTCCGTACGATCTAGCTTAAATGCCACCCGATATGGCGGCTTTTAAGCTAGTTGATAAAAAACGTGCATTGCAATTTTCGATACAAAAGGAAAATAAAAGTTACCCCCCTTGAATTATGAAAGCAACTATAATGGCAAGTATAATATATTAATATATATTGTTAACCTCGCATAAACTGGCAACCCTGACTCTGTGTTCAACGAAAATCGTTCCCTGTGCCTAACTTCTTCCTAGGGCTTTTTGAATGAGCTATGAATCATTGAAATCTGACCAGTGGGAGCGAAGGAGTTGCTTGGAAACACACACACACACACACACACAAACGAACACATACACTGTACTTCATATATATATATATATATGTGTGTGTGTATATATATATATATATATATATATATATATATATGAACATAATAAAATAGGCAGCATATATTTACATTACAAAGAGTCAAGGTATGATTGACTCTTTGTAATGTAAAAATGTGTGTTTGGAGGATGTATAACATCCGAAACAAAAGTGAAGATGATGTGACATATTTGACGGTTATTATCAAAGACGCAATTGGCCACAGGAGAAAATGTCTATTCTCATTAGTTTCTTCCTTTTTCATAATGAAAGAAATAACAAAAAAGACCAATGTGATTAAAAAAATATATTGAGATCTCTAAGGACAAGTGTGCATCGTAGTTCAAATTTTTTGCTCATGCTTATCACCGCTTGATTTAGTTTTAAAGCGAGTCTCTTTTTTTCGTAAAGCTCCTACCCAACGTCCCGCATTCAATTTACAAGGGCTCCTCTGGTAGGTGTTTTGTTCCGTTCGCTTATCACATTTTCCGTCGGTATACCCCTTCAGGGTCTACGGTTTCCAAGAAATCTTTTTTCAATGAAATTTTAGCTGACTTTTCCTAATTCTGAGTATAAGTGCTCTTTCTTTCTGTTCCTTTTTATCTTTAAGACTCCATTGTTGCTTCCTCGTTTCGTTCGTGTAATTTTCAGAATGCTTCTGTAAAACCATATTTCTGCTGCTTCAGCATTCACTGGTCTTTAAAAGTAAAGATAGCATATAGTAATCTTACACTCTTTGTTTCTAATGATTTATTTTATTTCTTAGCCCATTGCTTAGCTTTTGGAATGATTCTATCACAAGTCCAATGGGTGTTCGGATCTCGGTGTCATATCCTCTGTTAAAACACTTCCCAGGTATTTAACCTTATGTAGCTGATTGATGTTGACATCCCCAATTTGTAAAACTTATGTTCGGATTTTTCTATGACTGATGAGCATACATTCTCTCTTCTTGAAATTGACGCATATTTTACACAAATTTTTGCGTCCTGCGTTTTACTTTTCTTTTTCATTGCTTTCTTTTTCAGAAATATTACAAAGATCAAAAGTGACAAACAACTGAACAGGGTTTCATAGAACGGCGGTCAAAACGTGAACATAAAAAGGAGACAATTCGAAAGCAATTAGAATTAATTAGTTTCTAACAGTAATAACTCATTTAAAACATTTAGACAAATTGCAGCCGCCATTACAAAGACTGAAACAAAATATACAACAGCATAAAATATTAACCTAATGCGATGTATCGTCAGGCCATTATTTTCTGGCTCTCATGGCCACTGATGTTAATTGTTCAGAAGTGTTAACATCCGTGTATATCTCTGAGATGAGGTATTATGATTAGTTGCATTATTTACATTACTTGAACCGTTATCCACATATTCATTGCGTATTCACAAAGTTTAGGCCACCAGGGGGAATTGGATATTTATTTTAGCCCTTATAAATTACATAAGGTAACATGTTGAAACCTTGCATTATTTACATTACTCGGACTGTTATCCTCATTTTCATTGCCATATTCACAACGTTTCGGCCGGTGTGCGCTTCGGCTTTCTTCAAGTGATTGGAATTTCGAACCGAACCCTTTATTTCGTCCTACGGGGTAGATTGTTCCAATTCCACGTGCCATGCCTCTCCCGGATGTCTCAGTTATTTCCCTTTAACTCAACTTTCCAATTTTTTGTTCACAACTAACTGTGGACATGTGTCCAGTGGATAAAGACGTTAGTGAACCGAAACTTGGAGATTTGAGTTAATGGGAAATAACTGAGACATCCGGGAGAGGCATGGCAAGTGGAACTATAGCAATCTACCGCGTAGGACGAAATAAAGGGTTCCGTTCGAAATTACAATCACTTGAAGAAAGCTGAAGCGTACACCGGCCGAAACGTTGTGAATATTGCAATGAAGCTGAAGATAACAGTCCGAGTAACGTAAATAATGCAAGTTTTCAACATGTTAACTTATGTAATTTATAAGGGCTAAATTAAATATCCAGTTCACCAGCACAGATTTGCTTGTCTGTTGCCTAAGCAGTTGGGAACATTCCCTTAGGGGATGATCTACTGTGCATCTCTGTTCATGAGCAAGAGCATTTAGGGCAGTGTTCCCAACCACTGTGCCGTGGCACATTAGTGTGCCGCGGAATGATTACTAGTGAGCCGCGAAGAGATAATACCTAGAAGCCATTTAATTTCATTTTGTTTAATAAAGACATTCAATTTCTTAATCATGATGACACCGCTCAATTACGGCAACAGACAAATTAGTTGCTTTTAAGAAAAGTGTTGCAATATGGAAGAAAAGAATGAAGGTAGATGATTTGGATATATTTCCCTTAGGTCGCAAAACCAGCGTTACCGAGATGATTCCCATTATTAGTGAGCATTTGACATGTTTAGAAAATAAAATTGAAGAATATTTTCCGGCAATCAGCATTGAAGAATTTGATTGGATTCGCAATCCGTTCCTAGATTTATCAGTCATCAACCTTTTCAATTTTGAGTTATGTGAAGAGGAAGAATTTCCAGTGATCGTGGTCTCAAATTGAAGTACGCACAACTGCCATTGAACGCCTTTTGGATTTCTGTTATGGAAGAGTATCCAACTCTAAGTAAAAATGCCATGAAAATCTTACTGCAATTCTCAGCTTCGTACCTACGTGAACTGGGATTTTCTTACCTAAACAACATTAAAAATGAAAAAAAAACGTGAAAGACTTAAGAATATTAAAGAAGAATTAAGGGTGTGTCTCTCTCACATTCGCCCAAATATTGCAGCAGTAGTCAAGAAGCACCAGGCACAACTGTCCCACTGACATTCACCATTATTATTTTATACCCGATATTGAATACAGGATATGTTGATTTATGTGAATAAAAAATCTTCTTATATAATATTCTTTGTTTTTTATTATTTTATTGCAAAAAGGCTTTATGAGTGGAAAATATTTATTTTTTGTGATAGGTGTGCCGCGAACATTTAAAGAACTCAATAGTGTGCCACCATGAAAAAGGTTGGGAACCACTGATTTACGGGGTCATCCTTTCTTTTATGTTCAATTTATAAGATAGTTATGGCGATTTAGGACTTCATCTAGGACTGCTCAAACGAAAACCTATGCGGTGACTACGTTACCAAACCTGAAGCCATATTTACTGCATCTTAGGGTCAGCTTATGAGATGCTTTTATCAAAGAAATACGCTACCATATCGCATACATTTTACTGTGATTCTTGTGCGAGTATAACAATATCAGATTGGATATCATTTTAGGTGGATTGAGCTGAGTATGCCAGCATCAACTGGACTGCTCTCTTAGAAAATAATAATAAGAATAATAACGCTCGGAATATTCTGAGCGCGCTTGGTTATTCAAAATAAATTTGCCCGCCCTTGATACTGTCTGTGATATAGCATTAGTGTTTCAAAACTTGAAACTAGAGGTGACAGGAAAGGCAACGCTTACACCCTAACGATATTCTTTTTCAATAATCTGATAGTTTTATCATGGATTATGGTGCGGTGTAAAAGATTTTTGAACCGCCGGAATTTTAAAATTTATATTTTATCTTTTTTTTATTTCTTAGTTTCTTCATTTGATCAAATTTAGAATCACTTGCCTCTACGTTGCTCCTTGCTAGATTAGTCTTGCAACTGCATTAATGGCAATTCCAGTCATCCGTAATCTTACGAAGAAAGGTCACATCAATACTTCAAAGAGCGCTAACAGCTACAGGACGCGAGAAACATATTTATCTGAAAAATGTTTTAAAAGAAATATTTCGTAATTTTTCAACCCACAGTGCTACTGTTGGGTCAGTTATTTCCGTATGCGTCTTTGTGGCCATTATCGTCATTGTTACCACTGAGGTTTCATCTAGAGTTTCGAGCTTTCATCTTTTTTCACGGATTACTGGACGAGGTTTGAAGAGTCGATCGTCTGAAACGTTGTGTTAATGCTGTGATTCGGAAAGTGGGAGGTACCGCCCCTCCGGGGGTTGTGAAATGATCCAGGGGACGATGAGCAAAAAGTGGCCAACCAAAGGGTGGCAGTGGTGCACCTGAAACATAACATGTACCACACACACACACACACACTCACACACATATACACACACACATACACGCATACACACACACATATACACACACATACACACATACACACACGCATATACGCACATACACACATATACACACACATATACACACACATACACACACATACACACACATATATACACACACATACACACACACATACACACACATACACACACATATATACACACACATATACACACACATACACACACATGCACACACATATACACACACGCGCACACACACACACACACATATACACACACATACACACACACATGCACACACATATACACACACGCGCACACACACACACACTCACACACATATACACACACATACACGCATACACACACATATACACACACATACACACACGCATATACGCACATACACACACATATACACACACATATACACACACATACACACACACATACACACACACATATACACACACATACACACACACATGCACACACATATACACACACGCGCGTGCGCGCGCACGCACACACACACACACACACACACACACTATACCTGGAGTGTCTTCCCTTCCTTTTATGATAAAAACTAAGATATGCAATAGTGAGAAAATCTAATCAAAGGGTGACTATACATGGGGGGGGCGTTAGGGTTGTGTTTTTGTAATTAAGGGGGGACGGCAACATAAGAGTTAAAACAATGTCAGTGCTAATTATTAAGGCAGACTTTTGAGTAATTGTAAAACTTCTGAAACCTTCGAAATCACATTGAAGACATTTGGCTTTGTCCCAGATTATGCTCGTTTTTTGTCTGTGTTTTGCTTTTACCCCAACCACAAAAGGCAGCGTTGTTATTGTATAGTGAATCACTTCTTTGATATGAATGTAAGAATAATAAATAATAAATAAATATTAGAAACACATGGAGGAGAGATACATATTGACTCTTGATATGAAGATACAGTATCGTTGGAGGAAGCATCCTCGCAGGAGTCTGTCCTACAATACAGTCTTGGGCAAAAGCTGCCTGCCTTGAAATTCAACCATTCAAATCGAATATAGTTTAATGTGGATGGTTCTTTCTCCATTGATATAGAATATTGTATCTATCCATTTAATATGAACGTATTGTATTGATTTGACATTTAAATAAGACAATGATTTTCTCTGAATTAGATTCAAACACATATATAAAAATGCTATATGCACAATTGCATCATTGACACAGTTATACACAGCCATAAATCCACCTTATAGATACCGGTTAACATGCATACAGATGCGCACAAAATACAGTTCGTAGACGATTCACTGCGATGTCGAATCTAAGGCTTGGAACTGAATATATTTTTATTCCACAAAATTATATACCGTATCTTAACTGTTTTCAGAAATTACATTTAATGAAACTAAACGATACCCACAGATGAGATTATTAAATTAGCAATTAATTAATGAGGTTATTTGATTAATTAATTATTTATTTAATTTTCTAGTGTTTGCGCGCTGACAATTAATCACAATGAGGAAAACAGATTACTTCTATCTTTTTCTTTCTCTCCAAAATAGCTGCCGATTTTATCTGCTGATCTTTCTCTTTAACCACTCCCCGCCATTCTTTGTCTTTCTGCCTGGTTCTAACTTTTCCCCGCTCACCCCCAATTCTTTCACTCTCTTTCATACAGAAAATCCCCACTCTGATCTCACTTTGATCATTCAGTATTTTCTCTCTCTCACTTTATCTTTTTTTCTCTCAATCTTCCTGCCAATCTTTGTTTGTATCTCTCTATGCGCTTTCGTAACGCTCTCATTATTTACCTATCTATCGCAGTCTGTTCCTTCCTTCCTATCTATCTATCTATCTATCTATCTATCTATCTATCTATCTATCTATCTATCTATCTCAGTCTGCTCCTAACTATACCAGTCTGTTCATATCTATCTATCTATCTATCTATCTATCTATCTATCTATCTATCTATCTATCTATCTATCTAAGTCTTCTCCTATCTATACCAAGCTGTTCATATCTATCTATCTATCTATCTATCTATCTATCTATCTATCTATCTATCTATCTATCTATCTATCTATCTATCTATCTATCTCAGTCTGCTCCTATCTATACCAGTCTGTTCATATCTATCTATCTATCTATCTATCTATCTATCTATCTATCTATCTATCTATCTATCTATCTATCTATCTATCTCAGTCTGCTCCTATCTATACCAAGCTGTTCATATCTATCTATCTATCTATCTATCTATCTATCTATCTATCTATCTATCTATCTATCTATCTCAGTCTGCTCCTATCTATACCAGTCTTTCAATATCTATCTATCTATCTATCTATCTATCTATCTATCTATCTATCTATCTATCTATCTATCTATCTATCTATCTATCTATCTATCCCAAAGCTTCATTATCTATCTATCTATCTATCTATCTATCTATCTATCTATCTATCTATCCCAGTCTATTCATATCTATCTATCTATCTATCTATCTATCTATCTATCTATCTATCCCAAATCTTCATTATCTATCTATCTATCTATCTATCTATCTATCTATCTATCTATCTATCTATCTATCTATCTATCCCTGTCTATTCATATCTATCTATCTATCTATCTATCTATCTATCTATCTATCTATCTATCTATCTATCCCAGTTTGTTCTATCTATCTATCTATCTATCTATCTATCTATCTATCTATCTATCTATCTATCTATCTATCTCAGTTTGTTCATATCTATCTATCTATCCAAGTATGTTTACATCTGTCTATCTATCTCGTTCTACTTTCTCGCTTTCTCCCTGCCCCCTTTCATAAATGTTCTCTCTCTACCAAATTCTCTCTCCTTTCTTCTCTCGCCCTATCTCTGTCCTTCTTTATTACTTTCTCTATGTCTGTGTCTGTGTCACCCTCCTGATATCCACGCCCCCCCCCCTCTCTCTCTCTCTCTCTCTCTCTCTCTCTCTCTCTCTCTCTCTCTCTCTCTCTCTCTCTCTCTCTCTCTCTGTACCTATATATGTTATTATTTTCCTTTCTGACTGCTTCTCTCGTCATATTGGCCAGCCCAGATTTTACGCCCAAACTGCTATGTTTTGATCGGCATGTCTGACTGCATCAATATGCCGTGAGTAACTTCTTGCTGCTTTCCAAACTTCCGGTATATAGTTATTGGCAAACGCAATCATAATCCAGACGACATTGTAAATATATAAAAAAAAAATTATCTGGAATAAATTTTATTGCCCATAAAATTACATTTCTCTGAATAGATCTATACACTTATGGATAAAAGTATTCATTGCAAAATATTTTTCTGACGAGAATCTTCCGTCTTCCTGTTTTCATCCGAGGTACGCTTAGGTATTTCCATGTTCATAATTCAAGCTGAGTTTTGTACAGTTAATAGAACGCTGAACTGGCATTTAATATATCATTTCTTGCACGCTTAAAAACGGTCTCTTTTAATCAACCAATGCTGGTCTTATTTCAAATACAGAGTGCAATAGATAAATTGTTGTCTAAATTACACAAAAACTGAAAATAACATTGACATCTCATTTTAACTGATACATTAACAATAGTATAACAAAAATATTATCTTGAAATACTAAAGGGTAAATTTATTCAATAAAATAACCATTAGCTTCAACTACGGCTTTCGGACGACTTCGGAATCTCCGGCAGCTTTTCTGAATGGTCTCCTTATTTAAGTTGGATAATATTGCCATACATCTTGACTTTAGTTCATCTTTGGTGTTACGAGAAGTTTTGTTGGCCTCTCACTCAACAGCGCACCCACACATAATAATCAAGGGAGTTGAAATATGGGGAGTTAGGTGACGAGATATAAAGAATTATGATTTGCTTCTCCTGCATGCGGGGCATGGTGCAGTGTCCTGTTGCCAGACATAGGTTCTTCCAGCAGCCACTCTCTTTGGGAAGATGAATATAAGCATAACACCGCCATCATTCCTGACTCCAAACACCTGAAATGTTCGTATCGGAGTTTCCGGCTCGAATGCCAAACAGTACAGCATGCTTTTTCCAAATTTCTGGCATAGTGAATTGAGTCAGCGTGCTCTTGTTCTCACAAGCGATGCCCAGCTGACTCTACTATATTGAACAGTCGACATAACAAATAAAAACAATGTGCACCCGTGAAATTAAAACTATAAAATAGCGACAATTTACCAATCGCATTCTGTAAATTTATTTGCAAATTATTATGTACTCGACAAAATGTAGTATCGATCGCGTCCCTTGGTTGAAAGACTCATGGAACATACCTTTCAAATACAAGGATGCAGTGACTCTGATCTTATTAATTATTAAGGGTTGTCTTTAGAAATATCCCTACAGCCATTCTACAGGTTGCTTCTCGTTCTTATAGAAAATCATCTCTTCTTGACAATTTACAATTCGATAGCGAAATGTCTAAAGTTTCATCTGCAACAATAACATGAGGTCCTTTTGGAAACGGCAACGCATCTAATCGTGGCTGCGTTCAAGTGGCATGCATTTGTTAAGTTTCCTTAATGTTCCGATTTATTTAATATAACCATTGAAACCATTGCACAAAAGGTTTTATGAAGACTCTCTTTCGCTCATGCTTTCACCCTGCACAATTGTGGCAAGACTTCTCCCGCTTCAAGACTCTTATTCTGTTTAGGAAACATCAGAAGTCTATGTCCTTCAACTGATTCTGAGACAGTACCTTAATGCTTGTTTTGCGTACGTTTGGACGCCAATATATCTAAACTCACAGACAATTCTTCACATTTTTTTATATATTCAGCTATTAAAATATGCAAATTATTGCAGTGTTTTTATTTATTCGGTCGTGCTATCTCGGATATTCACGAGTCTATGACGTCAACCAACACGTCTGCTTCAAAGTCGGACGATCATTAAAATGGCATTTTGTATCATAACGTAGCTGGTGAATGTAGGTGGTTACCGGGCGACTAACCCGTCTTCTTCCATGGTTAAATGTCCAGAGCAAAAAATCACTAGCATGTTCTTTCTTTGCACGCCAGCAGTATCCCACAAAACGCATTCGGCGTTCGCGTAAGATAGTGTAGAAGGCATCAGTCTCTGTAAAAATACTTAATTGTATGAAGGTTATTTAAGGAAATTTATGAGGATTATGACAAATAAAATTCATATTAAAATTGTGGTTAAGTTCCTGCAGTTAAGAGATTCATAGCTTATGGCTCGCTATGCCATATACACAGGACTGAACTATAACCACCCACTTCATAGTTCACTTGTAAGAGCATCTACCTTGTGAGATAAGCACCCGCGTGGATGCTTTCTCGATCATTTCAACCTCAATCATTTTAACTCTAGGATCAACTGTTACATATTTTGCATATCCCTTTTCATTCATAAGTCAATACAAAAAAAAAGTAATCTATAAACCCTGAATTTGATGGAATCCTGGAGTGTAGTATTGGGTCGTTGCTAAAAATAAAATAGTCTTACTAGAAAGATTTTAGAAATTATATTTTGGTTGGAGAAATTCTTCTTTTATTTTATGTGCCATGTCTCACCGGAAGGTTGACCATCATTGCTTTCCACCAAATCTTCCCTTTCTAGCTGCTATTAATAATTGATATTTTTACTAACCCTCTATTCCATTCTCTGCTATCGATTTACACAAGATTGTTAGCTTGGTTTAGTCCATCAGCCCATGTCATGTAAGTGCCAATTTTACGTAGCCTTTTTTTCTTATTATGTTTTGTTGTTTTTTGCTGTTCATGACGCGTGGGACCACGGCTCTCCACAACTTCCTATTCTTTGTTACTCTAAGCATTGTTTAATTCGTTGTTCTATGATCCATTTTCAAAAGCCGGTTAGATTACTCTATATTTGATACAGTCTCTTTATCTGTCAATATGTCATATGAGCGTCAAATTCACAAAGCCCACTTTCCTCAGTATTTATCCTAGAGATTTCAACGATCGATTTCTGTTTGCATTTTCCTTGAAATTTCATCGTTGCTGATATGACCCATCTGTGGCATTCTCAGCATCCTTCTGTTGATCCATATTTCTGTTGCCTCATATCTCCTTTTAAAATGTGAGGAAACTGTCCAGTATTCAACGCGATTCAACAGGAATTTTATAGCATTTCAACAGATTTATCTTTCAAATGAAATACAAAATTGATGGGGGTGGTTCGAGTCGAAGGTTGAAATTTAATTTTTTTTCATGCCTATTTTAATATTTTTGCTCTTTATGCCTACATGAAAAACTACACATTATTAAGTTTCTAACAAATGAATATTTATTAAACCATAGACATGTGTTAACGGTTTTTTGCCGACATCAACAAATTTTCGCATTAAATAATTAGCTTAAAAAAACTAAATTTCATAGTCTAATAAAAAGCTTAAAACTTAACCCAATCATAAAATTGAAAAACCCTTTATGAAGTCGCCAAAAAAACAAATTGTAGTTCAGTGTGGCGTGTTTATATATGAAACTGCCATTTGAAAAAAATAAATACATAAAGAAAAAATAAATAGATAGATAAAATAAAATAAAACAAAATTCCCGAGACACTTCACGACATATCATGGTGTCAAAGCTATCTTTCGCTAACACTGACCAGACGATATGTGTACATGAACGCTATCGTTCGCTTTGAAATAGACACCCCACCCTACCTCGGCTTGACCTCTTTCCAAAGGCGGCTGAGATGTGTATAGTATAAAAATTAACTGTTAGACCCCTTATCAAAATGGCCGCCCCAGCCGTTTCCATACTAATTAATTTTGCGAACGAACATGCTTATAAAGATGCGTAAATTTCAAGATTGGTTATTCCTAAATTTTCGACTTGATACCTTAATTCAATTTAATTTTAATAATTGTATTGAGGGTTTCGGCTCTTGTTTTTGAAACATGAGAACTCTTATGTATCGAAGGAATCATATTGTTTTAAAATAATGTTAACATATATATATATATATATATATATATATATAATTATATATATCATATAATTATTATCATATTATATATATATATATTTATATATATAATATATATATATATCTAATATAATTATTAATTATTATATTATTGTATTATATATATATTTATATATATAATATAAATATATATATATATATATATATATATATATATATATATATATATATATATATATATATATATATATATATGTATATTTGTATGTATGTATGTATATACGCTAATTGAATAAACCAGAACCTGTTTTATGCAAAAAGCGAGTGAAGTACTGTGACATTTGAGGATCCAGACAGACTGACCATATCAAAACCATTGAAAATAATCGATACTGTTTGTGAATTAAATCTGTATTAATTAGCATTTTGTAAAATAAAAAAAACAGATCCAAAGAATAATGGACATATTAGTAGAATATATTTCATCAATTAACATTTTTACAAGATAAATATACTTAAAAAAGTGTAATGTCATACGATAGTCGATGCCAAATTAAAATAAATTTAATAAAAGTTTAATTTAAGGAGATAGATAAAAAAAACTCCCTAGCTTTTTAAAATATATAAATGTATGATGTGTAAAGGTTCAGTGTATAACAATGCATGTTTATTAAGTTATTAGATATTTATACTCTTCAGGTAAATAACGTTAACATTATACTGGACATTTATATGTTAAATATTCGCGCGAATTATTATCTAATATGACGTCTGTGCTTGGGCTTATAAATTAAAAAAAAACATATCATGTATTTCATTCTCTTTGCTCTTTCATTAAAACGTTTTTGTTGTTGATATGCTCCATCTATGGTATTATCAGCGTTGTACAACATTTGTGTTGTCTCAGGATTACTCTTCTTCTGTCAGGATATTGTCCAGTATTTACTGTCCTAAAGGAGGATTGATATTATATGATAGTCCAACACGCTTTACCTTGTTTCTTAGGAAATAATATTGTTTAGTTTTGGAAGGCGTTATTGCTATTCCAATGGGACTTCTGATTTCACTGCCACATTTTCCGACCTCTGTTAAAGCACTTCGCAGATATTTAAACATCTAGCTAGCATTTCGTCTTTATTTTCTTGCCGACAACAATATATTCTGCATTCGTACAACTGGTTGTTCGTTCTCTCTTCCCGATTTCCCTTTCTACCTTGTCGAGCAAGTCCTGTAGATATATATCAGTGTCTGCCATCAACACAGTGCCGTCCGATAATAAGTCCTGTTACGGTCTGCAGCTCCTTTACAATAGACTCGCTGTCGAGGTTTAAAAAGACCTGGAGAGAGACACATCCTTGTCCTGCGCCCCTTATCAGTTCATTTGATATCCGTATTCTGTTTACTCCCACTATAAGTTATGGATTATTCGAACAGCTTATTCAAGTTTTCCTGGTAGTTCAAATAAAACCTTTTGCCCGTTTTCAACATAACATAAATGTGCATATTTCTGTATTTGTAGGCTTATGGTTATATCACGTTGAAACACAGGTTCCCGTACGATCAGAGGAAGTTAAGCAACGTCGAGCATCGTCAGTGCCTAGATAGGTGACCGTTTGGGAATATCGGTTACTGTAAGCTTGTCTGTAAAGTTGGTGTTATGGATGATGACTTCCAGATGGAAATCAGAGAGAGCTGAATCCCAATTTACATTCGGTTTCGCTAAGTTTATTTACACGCAAATACCCCTGTGAAATATATGGTTCCACATTTTCTCCCCGACAATGATGAGCTTATTAATCGGACGTATCAGTAAATCCTGGTTATCTCTAAAAATTCTTACAATCTAAAAAATATTTCCCGAATTTGAATGAAATTCAAAAGTTTGATAAGCCATAAAAAATCAATTCAGTATAGCTTCTATATTTGTATTCATTCCGATATCATAAATGATATTTATGATAATCATAATATAATAATAATAATAATAATAATAATAATAATAATATTATATTATTATAATAATATCATAATATCGCAATTTTCGTTCCAGTATACTTGTCAAAGGCTCACTGCTCTTGTATTTCCACTGTAAATGTTGGATAGATTCTCTGTTGGTTGTCCAGAAATTGATGTCGCTTTCTTTCAGCAATACGTCTAGTCTCACCGAAGCCTAGAAGAGCAGTGGTCCGCCACGACCACTCGCCTCGTTTTTTAACAGGTAACCTTGTTCCCTTATGCAAATAAGCCTGCTGCATGAAAATGGCAGTAGGCGTACGCACGCGCGACCGACTCTCAGAGAATGGTTCAACACGCGAGGCAGCGAATTCATTTTGTTCCCGGTAAGTCACTGTCACGTCTATTACATTTTCCTAACTGTATAGTGTTCTGTTGCTATCATTTAAAAAGATGAAGTATCCATATTTCCAACTAGACAGGTTGGGGATAATGGCAATATTAACCGCCATGTTAGGTGAAAAATACTGACGTTCATCAACCGAGCAGCCAATGCTAATGCCGGTTGAAAGCTCCACACTTGTGCAAATTAATTGAATCAAAACGAATAATTCCACTAATATCTACATCTTTCATGACCAAGTGCACATATTAGTACTTTCTATGTCCATTCCATGAATGCATGCCTTGCAGACTGACCATAGATTCTCGACTGGATATAAATCTGGAGAGTTTCCTGGCCAATCTGCAGCACTTTGATTTGCTTACTGGTAAGGCTTGCATTTAGCATTACAATTTTCGTACGCTACCTTGGAGTAACGCCCATCGCAGACAATGGCCGTAGGATAAGTAATCGACAGTCGAGACAATAGTGTCTGGTCGTGATGAAAATCTGATGCAATTACTGATGACGCAATATTTTCAAGGCTAAACAAATTTTATTAAACACCCTGAAAAACAGATTCATATTACAGCACACCACTACAAAAGAAACTAATCTGAGGCAAAAATAGAAATCTATTAAACCCTGCCACTCCAGAACTGACGGTATGGGGAAAGAAAGGAAATTAAAGCGGTTTGTCAATTAATTTGCCCAAGGCTGTATAATAACTTTCTATTAAATCAATTCAGGAAAATAGGTTACCTATGGTCAATAACTGTTGTTTGACTTATTGTAGAGCATTAACGTCTTTATTCTCTTCGATTTAGTTGTCCTTTTCTAGTAAAACACCTTAAAAGATAATTGTTCTCTTATTCAGTGCAGTTCCATTTTATTTTAACGCGCCACTCATCGAGATTCGAAGAAGTATAGTCTTTGCTAAGACCTAAAGGCTTCATTCACTCGAAGCTAATTTTGATCGCTGATCTGAGAAAGTGGTTGTATACATCTGACACATATTTCTGACCGAGTTTGGCACTTTGCATGAGATCCATGTGAAATTATCGATCTGTCTAAGCTAAGTGAGAAAATGATACGAGTTCTTGTGCGGAATCGGAGAGTCGAGTTCGAATTCCAGTCGAATTCATTACATTCACTTAACTGTTAATACCATTGGAAAAGGTATAAATCATCTTCTTCTCCCAACTATGTGTTCTATATCCTTGGATGGTAACTGGTCTACTGCAGAAGAAAATGGCAACCTACTGCGGGAAAAATCTGCCTCGTCAGTTATGTATCGAAAAGAGACATGGTCGCCTAAGCGTGTATCACGCATGGTACATAACTGACTGAGCATTGTATGGTGTTGGACAAAACTACTCCACAGTCAGTTATGTTGAACATATTCACCATAGTCTATGAATATAGAATCCAGCGCAGTATGTAATCTGTTCAATGAAACAACGTTAAAGATTAACACTCACCAGTCAGACACTCTACTGAATCTGCCTATATCGCCAATACCACCAGAAGCTGTTCCGTAATTCTTCAGTCTTCGATATCAAAGGCTGACAACACATATTCGGGAAAAACATGGCCGCCTTTATACACGTCCGATTGAATATTTTGAGCCTTCTTATTGCTTAAACTTCTATTGGTGAACTATAAAATGAGTCTGCTCATTTAGTACACCAAGGTACACAAAATCTCTAACAAGTTATGTGCCATGCGGGATACACGCTTGGGCGATCATGTATCTTTTGATACATGACTAACGAGAGTGTAGCTCATTCTATGTTCAATTCTTTTGTAACTGATCTATATTCTGATATATTTGAAGTGTTTAGTCTTTTCTAATTCCACATTTTGAATTTTAAATTGGATTATGTGCAAAAATAATGGTTAAGACCTGATGATTGATTGCTATAAATAAACTTCCTCAACATTTACAACAAACGAATCCAGCTCCAAGAAATGATGGACATGACAGCATACAGACTGCTAAAAACAACAGAAACAGTTTATGGAATCTCTTAAGAGGAGACTTGCAAAAGTTAGTCGGAAATTTTTGTTATTAAATACGAATATCGATAATATACATTACTTTTTCTTCCAATTGGAGTATCTGGGATTCTGACTGATTTGAGAGGATTCTTTAGAGCGGTAAGTCCAGATTTGAACTTATGGCCGACGCTAGTGAACGTAACCCTCGTAAATCCTGTGGATGTTGCAAACATGACTCCAGGTCAAGAACTGTCAAGAATGATGGAATTGGTATCTTGATCTTGGTTACATTTTTCCGTTGGTTGTATGGGCAAATATATACGATATAATGCTAAAGCATAGCAGATGCTTTTACAGAAGAAGAAAAATCACTTTCCCATATCGAAAAATATATTTCCTCGGAGGCAATGCAATAAAGTCCTTTTTCGATATGATACTACTATTGCACACGTTGAGAAAAAATAACTAAGCACTAATCAGAATCCAGGTTTAAATACTAAAGGAAATTATTCGTGGATATTCCTTACAAAATATTTGAATGTTCGCTGAGGCAAATCAACATTACAACATAAAATACATACATTTAAAAATGAAATTAAATCTTATTAAATCAAAAAATACTTAAGAAAATAGGTATGAAATTTAATATCCATATATTATTTAATAAAAGTTGATATAATTAAAAAATAATTCAATTCTCCATAAAATCAATTTTCTTTGGATAATTTGTTAAATGCATAGGCAATTTATTTTGTTTCATAAGTAGTTTAGCTTCGTGGAAAGACAAAAATTCACACCTAGCCTAATGTGGACTCTAGATGGAGCTGACAGACTTGAGTCAAGCAACGTTTTTGCTAAATAACCATTTATGAAACATGAAGAATCTACTTTCCTACTCCTTGTGATGGAAACAGTTATATAACACATACTCAATGTTGTCTTACTGTTCCGAATTGTTAACAAAAGAGCCAAATTCCAATTCCAGTTGGATCTGTTATATTCACTTAGACGCACCCTTGGGAAAGATAAGAATGCACGCCTCAACCCCCCCCCCCCCAGACATGGATTTATTAGTAAAACTTGTATCATTAAATACATACAGGGTCAGAGAAAATACAGGAGTCAAAAAATGTCGAGCCTAGTCAGTATCAAGATGGATGACCGCTTGGAAATACCAGATGCTGTACGTTTGGATGTGCGCGTAGTGTAATGAATAAAGGCCCTGAGTTGGAAATCGGCGAGCCCAGTTCAAATTCCTGTTGGTTTCGTTATATTCCCTTCGCGCAAATAAACTTCAGAAAGGTATTAATCCAAATATATTTCTGGGGTGAGGTATTGTAAGTATTTACACTATTTACATCGTTCGAACTATTGTCCTCATCTTTATTGTCGTATCCACAAAGTTTCGGCGTTTGTACGCTCCGGCCTTCTTCAGGATCTGCCTATAACTCTGAGGTGTGATATTCTAACTATTTACACTATTTACATCGTTCGAACTATTGTCCTCATCTTTATTGTCTTATTCACAACGTTTCGGCGTTTGAAGGCTCCGGCCTTCTTCAGGATCTGCCTATAACTCTGAGGTGAGGTATTGTAACTATTTGCACTATTTACATCGTTCGAACTATTGTCCTCATCTTTATTGTCTTATTCACAACGTTTCGGCGTTTGAAGGCTCCGGCCTTCTTCAGGATCTGCCTATAACTCTGAGGTGAGGTATTGTAACTATTTACACTATTTACATCGTTCGGACAATTGTCCTCATCTTTATTGTCTTATTCACAACGTTTCGGCGTTTGAAGGCTCCGGCCTTCTTCAGGATCTGCCTATAACTCTGAGGTGAGGTATTGTAACTATTTACACTATTTACATCGTTCGGACAATTGTCCTCATCTTTATTGTCTTATTCACAACGTTTCAGCGTTTGAAGGCTCCGGCCTTCTTCAGGATCTGCCTATAACTCTGAGGTGAGGTATTGTAACTATTTACACTATTTACATCGTTCGGACAATTGTCCTCATCTTTATTGTCTTATTCACAACGTTTCGGCGTTCGTAGGCTCCGGCCTTCTTCAGGATCTGCCTATAACTCTGAGGTGAGGTATTGTAACTATTTACACTATTTACATCGTTTGGGCAATTGTCCTCATCATTATTGTCTTATTCACAACGTTTCGGCGTTCGTAGGCTCCGGCCTTCTTCAGGATCTGCCTATAAATCTGAGGTGAGGTATTGTAACTATTTACACTATTTACATCGTTTGGACTATTGCACTGCTAAAAAATGTTTGCTGAAGACATTAGGTTTATAATACCCAGAAATTCATACACAGATGTCCTCAAGGGCACATGGCACAGTGGATAAAGGCGTTGCTTAAATCCAGTGACAGAACCCCAAGAGTGTGAGTGGAGAACTTGAAGAGAAGAATTAACACAAGATAACTGATATCTGACACCCATTAGACATGGCACGTGGAACTAGAAGTCTACCCCAGCGAGCAAAATAAAGGGTTCAGTTCGACACTCCAACTACATGAAGAAGGCCGGTGCATACAACGGCCAAAACGTTAGGATAAATATGGCAAAAAAGATGAGGCTGATAGTCCGAGCAATGTAAATAGTGAACAATAAATAGGTTGATAAGCCGTAAAAATGAAATCAACCATTCACTCAATCAATCAATTCGGAAGATTGTCTACGACCAATAAAAAAGATGTCCCGAATCAAAGACGTATCCATGGTATCGACTTGCATCAACCATCTTCAGTATTGCGAGAAATTTAAAGAAGGAAAATCAATGTGTGTGTGTGTATGCGTGTGTGCGTGTGCGTACGTGTGTGTGTGTATGTGTGTGTATGTGTGTGTGTATGTGCGTGTGTGTATGTGTGTGTGCATGTGCGTGTGTATGTGTTTGTATGTGTATTTCAAGCTACGCAAAACGTTTTCGATTTTCTTTCCTTCCCTTTATTTTACTTTTTCACGACATTGAAGATGAATTATATGAGCCGACATCTTGGAAAGATCCCGTAATTAGGGTATATTTCTTTCGTCTACAGCATCAAATGCTTGCATAAGACGACTCGCAGTTTGGAAAAGACGATGGATACATTCAATAGGCACATTAAGTCTATCTTCCTAAATAAATAAACGGCAAATTCCGTCCGTTTGTCTGAAACCTCACAAAATTCGTTCAAATTAAAAGTTTTTAAAACTATTTATTCTACATTCAACACCATCATTTTCTAAAACACCAGAAGTGTTGAAACAAAATGGCTATGTTTGTAGTGATTTCATAACATTTTATCTCATAATTTTCGAATAAATTATATATATATATATATATATATATATATATATATATATATATATATTAAAGAAAAACAGACCACTTTAAGACTTCATGTAATAATTTATTTCACCATAGCCCTTTCAAAGAACGCTGGAACATCAGACTACACTTCCAAAAGGTGAAAAGAAAAATGAAATGAACATTTACACTTTTGACGGGTAGTATTAAGTTTATGTAATTTAACAGAGAGGGTAATGAGGAGTGATGTGAGAGACATGAACAAGCTTAGAGAGGGTTTATTTTAGTATTTCTATCTATCATACTTAGCATTAGGGGAGGAGGGACCAGACATTCAACTATTTAATCGGTTAACTAGACGGAAGTGATATATTGAAAGGGAAGGGGGAGAATTGAGAAAAAAGAAAAAGAAAAAAGAAAGAAAGAAGGGGGAAGTAAAGAGAAAGAAGCTGTAATTAGGCTTTACAAAGAGAGGAGGAGTGGTATTTTTTAGAAATTTATGTAAAAAACAAGAAGAGATTTTAATTGTTGATAGTAATTTATTTTATTTTAAATCACGGAAGAAATTAATTTGAAGTTTGCTAGCACTTTAAATATTGAACTCTTTTACTAATAATTTATGAATTAAATAGTATATTTAAAAGCACTTTCATAGAAAGTACATTAAAAAAAATGTAAAATATAACAGTTTACTGATAGTAATCTTTTAATATTGTAAATGATCGTTAAGGTAACATCTCTATCAGTTTGAATCTAATTCATGAATGTAATTTGTGACTGTTTTTAGATGAGTAATATTTTTTATTTAAATTTTAGGTTTTAACATAAGTAATATTTGAAGGCAATATTAAAGATTTTGTTTTATCATATACATATATATATCACACATACACTTATGTAAATCTCACATATACATACGTTCATTTACATGTGCAATTACACACATAGGCACATACACATGTATCGATATACACAGGTACCTATGTATATTCATATATCAATAGTTACACACATATTTTCAAATCTTTACATATATTTATATTTATATCTATTTAAATTTTTCCTTAAATTTCACAGTTAATGTATAACGTTAGGTGATGACTTCAGTGTTGAAATATCAAAACAAATATTTTTAGTTTTAACATTTTACTATCAAGATTGATAGTTAAAGAGTAATATATTTAAATTTGAATTAATTTATCAATTTAAACTGAAATTACCTCCAGATGACTAAAAAAAGCCTAAACATTCCAATCTCACAATTATAATTAGAGAATATTAAGAGAAAATAAGATAAAACGTTAATAAAAGATCTTTAAGTCCTTCCCTTAGAATACTTTCCCCATATATATATATATATATATATATATATATATATATATATATATATATATATATATATATATATATATATATATATATATATATATAAAAGATTTATATCCATAAATCCATCAATACCTACACCTGCATACGTATTTATATTACTATATTTTACATATATTCACACATATTACATATATGAACTCACAAATACTTACATTTATATATAGACATATATACATGCACAGACCACATGCATGCCTATATACATGACACGATATATATATGTACACACACACACACACATATATATATATATATATATATATATATATATATATATATATATATATATATATATATATATATATATATATATATATATATATATATATATATATACACACAAACATATACATATATATACACATATGATGGACTCTCCCGTCGAGCTCGACGTAAGAGGGTCAGGCAGACAAGTTACCAGAAACTGAATGCCCGACACCAACACATGAGATTTGATTAAAGTGGTGAAGGGTTTGTTCAGGGCCATCCACACTTTTTGGAGGGACGAATACAAGGACCTGGTGCAGCGAATGCCACAAGGTCCCCAAACGAACCTCGGCAGGTTTTGAATTCAGAGTTGTCCTTCTCCTAGACCAGTTGCCGTCCAAGGCTATAGAACCCAGTCTGTCCTGCTATTTACCCATAGTTGGAGGGGGAAGAAGAGGATTCACACCTTTCCCTTAATATAACGTAAGTGAATGTAATGGATTCGACTGGAATTCGAACTCAGTTCTCCGATTCCTCAATACAAGCCGTTATACACATATATATATATACAAACATACCTACCCAACCTTACGAATACACCAATACACACACACACATATATATACAGACACGCACGTATATATATATATATATATATATATATATATATATATATATATATATATATATATATATATATATATATATATATATATATATATATACATAGGTACATATATTTCTTACATATGCGTCTACAGTACATATATACATATATATGCACATATACACCTCTATACAAATGCATATACATATACACATTAGACCACATACCAATGTTCAAGTTCATCTACATATTTGTATACACACAATTATGTGTCCGCATCCATGTGTGCATATAATCATTTCCAAAACCAAAAATACCATAACATTTTCCCTTTCTATATAGTTATCTCTAAATATATTTAGTTCGATTGAAGGTTTATATATATATATATATATATATATATATATATATATATATATATATATATATATATATATATATATATATATATATATATATACACACATATATATATATATATATATGATTGTATATATATATATATATATATATATATATACACACACATATATATATATATGTGTGTGTGTGTGTGTGTGTGTGTGTATATGTATATAATCAAATATATCTTTCTATATCTTCGTTTTTTGATTTTTCTTCAAGTTAGAATTTTTTTCTTCGAAATTAAAATAATTTTTTATAGTTCATATTGAAGTTAATGTTATATTAAATTATTAACTAATTTGTAACATTTTTAATTTGTATAATTAATTAAAATATAATATTTTATGTTGTATTTGTACAATTTATTAAAACATATTTATTATGATTTATTATGTTATATTATTATTAAAGTAACGATGTAAATATTTGTTAAAATGTCGACATCTGTGCGTTATCTCATTCTTCTTATTTATTTTCTCCACTGAATTTTCGATAATCTATTTTTTCAAATTAAATTTTAAAAAAAAAAATCATTCTTGATAATTCCATTCTAGTTTTATTCGCAAGGTAAATGATTAGATTCATTATTTCCAGTAAGTAAAATACTCTGGTATATTTCTAATAGAAATTATTATAGATTTGAAATGTCAAATAATTGCTCGATTTTTTATTTTTTTTAAACGGACATTTTCTTAATGTTAAGAAATGTGTAAACAAACAAATTGATCTGGTTTAGAATTCTTGTAAAATTAAATTATAGATTTGTAATACGTTATTTGATTAAAATAAGAAAACTTAACGTTAAATTAATCTGGTTTGAAATAAATATTACTTACTTATAGCATAAAAACAATAAACAAGCATTTTTTAACGATGGGTCCCCTATTTCTATGATCTTTATTGATTTATCGAGAGGCTCACAACGTGATAACAGCTCTTATGTATGTCCAGAAATGACATATTTACGAAATCTAAGTGAATTCATTTTTCTTAGTTTTTAACTACCAAGTAATTATTTTTAAATTAACACATTTTCAGCAATTATTTAATATTTTATTGACCTTTAGTTAAGTTTTTAATATTGAGCACTATATATAAAAATATATGTTGTTTCTTAAATCGTATATATATATATATAGGGTGACCCAAAATAACGGGAACTTTTTAAGAATCCAATGAAACCACCGAGTGATGGAAGGTGTTATGGGAACTTACCCATAATATTAATGGACTATTCCGGATATCATAAATACTGCGCCTCAAGAGGGAGCAGCATTGAGTCAGTCAGACAGAGTCAGAGACAGATTCAGACGATTACTGTAAGACATTGAAATAGTGATACTTGTCGAGACAACATAGTTCACTCTAACCAAATCTGATAGTCATTACTAATACTTCTACTTCTTTGTACATATTTCTGTTTGTAATATATCTGTCTTATTACATACCTGTGTTCAAGTTATTCTTCATTGGTCCTACCTTGGACCGAGGTACACGGAACTTGGAGCATAACAGAAGAAAAATATTTAATTCATAGTAATTGAAACCTTAAAATATGCCATTTAAGAAACAATGATGGAATTTTCATTTTTTAAAAATTACGTCCTGTAGATGGCGTCCTCCTGTACGAATGCATTCTTGAAATCTGCTGTTGAGATTCCTCATTGACTGCTGCAACATCTCAGCTGGGATACTGTGAATTTCATTCTCGTTACTAAAATGGTGAAATGTTTACTTGCTCAGGGTCACTGTCTCGCAGTGTTGCCACGTGCTTATGTCTGGCAATACGCACTTCAAAAATTCCCGTTTGTTTGGTCACTCTGTATATATATATATATATATATATATATATATATATATATATATATATATATATATATATATATATATAATCGAAACTACTAAAAATTTAATACTTTAATTTTTGTAATATTTTACAGTTTATATTTCTTTTGGTTACTTTATTTAATTGATTATTTAATATATTGATATATTTTTTATATAGTAGTATAGCTCTATTCTATATTCCTTTAATTTCATTATTCTAAGGGTCTTGTCATTTCTTTTTTTTACTAATTTTAAAGTTATTTTATTACATTATATTATATATTATATTTAAATTAGGTACGTCCACTGAATTTTCGTGACTTATGGGTTAAAATTAAATTTTAAAAATCTACAAGCATTTTTGAAGATTTCATTTTAGCTTTAATTGAAAGCTAAATGATTAAATGTATTATTCCCAGTAAGTCAAATAGTATGGTATAATACTGATAGAAACTATTTAGTTTGAAATGTCAAATAATTGCTCTATTTTTATTTTTATTTTTTAAATGCAGCAATTTTCTTAATTTGAAGAAATTTGTAAACAAAACAAATTTATCGGTTTTAAAAATCTTCCAAAATTAAATCATAAATTTCAAACACATTATTGTAGTAGAATTACAAAATTTAAAGTTAAACTTATCTCATTTGAAATCAATATTACTTACTCATAGCATAAAATCCAATATACAAGCATCTTTAACGATGGGTCCCCTCTTTCTTTGATTTTTATTGATTTATCGAGAAGCTCTCAAGGATATGACGGCTCTTATTGATGACCAGAAATGACATGAATTTAAGAAATCTAAATGAACACATTTTTGTTAGTTTTTAAGTACCTAGAAAGTTTTTAAAAATTAATATATTTTCAGCAATTATTTAATTTTATTGACTTTTAGTTAGGTTTCAAGAAGTTTTGTAAAATTTGAATTTCGTATCTAGGTTCTAGTACCTTAAACAAAAAATAATTAAAGTATGACCCAAATTAAAATAAATACAACAAATAAAAATATTTAGTGAAATAACAATTAAAAAAAACTAATTTTTTTTTTTATATTTTGAAGGGATGCTTTGCAAAGACGTTAATGATGAAACAGAACTGAAAAATTAAAAGTGAAATAATTGCAGTGCGTTAGACGACACTTAAATCACGTGACCTTTTTAAAGATTATGTAATGTATAGGTAGAAATTACAAACGTTTCACTAAAAAATATTTTTTTTAATTTTTAAAAAAATATTTTGGGTACAAACGACTGTTGAACTTTTCAAATTTTGAATCGTAAATGTAATTTTCAATTAACGATATCACCAAACTGCCGTGTTGAACAATTTCCAAATCAATGTTTTTCACCGGAAAAAAGGGACAAAATCAAGTTTCCTTAATCTTTGATCCGCCGCTGACCTAAAAAAAAATCAAGAGTTTAACCAAAAGTTACAACGTGCTGGAAAGGAGTTAAAAATTTCAAAAAATAAGAAAAAATAATTTGGTCTTTCCTCTTGATAATAACATAAACATTTTGATGACCAAACTTTGTTTTTATTGAGTTCGGAGACTTCTTTTATCATGCTATGCTGTTTTTCTTCTGTGAAAAAGTAATTTAAATATAGTTTTTTTCCCCTGAGAGAATGGATATTAATTTAATATAAATTTAATTTGATATGTGGATGTTTTCACCCTAGATATTTATATTTTCCCCATTTTATATTATTTTTTTTCTTTTTGGATTTCCCTTAATATTCTGTTCAGACATATTGATTAATTTATTGCTCTTTAACTCCGAATTATCTCCCTTTCATGTTTTGGGGTTTATCTCTTTTTATTTCATAATATATTTGTTTTTAGCTTTAAAACCTGAAAGTTCTTTTGCTTATCTATTGTCTTATTATTCTACTGTGTATACTAAATAGGTCATCTCTTTTTCTCTTTCCTTCCCCTTCACTCACCTATGACCACCACTCATATCAAAACTTACACCACTTCCTGTTGCCGTTGCAACCTCCCCTTCCTTTCTATTCTTCATCTTCTTTTTCCCCTGTTTTTCTCCCTTTCCACTCCCCCTTGTCTGTCCTTTTTAATTTCAAAAATTATCATCCATCGACTGTTTGAAAAATCCTGTAAAATTCTTGTAATTTTACAAGGTGAAAATCTTAATTCCGATTGTATGAAATATATTTGTCTGTTTATTTTAAAAAATATTGAGCTCTATTTGGGATCAGTTTTAATATGTAATATTGTGTAATAGCATTCACTTGTGTCATGTATATAGGATTACATGTGGTCTGTATATGTAGATATGTGTATATATAAATGTAAGTATTTGTGAGTTCGTATATGTAATATATGTGAATATATGTAAAATATAGTAATATAAATACGTATGCAGGTGTAAGTATTTATGGTTATGGATCTTTTTTTCTAGAGATTATCTGCAAGTTATGAATTGGTATAAAGAGTTGCGTCTTTAATGCTAAATGTCCCATTATGATGTTGTTTAGATTCTACTCAATATTATTAACTTAGATATATAGCGACAGAGAAAACTATTGTTTTTGGTTGGAAAAAATTTTACTAAGTTAACAAAACAGACTAATTTGACTGTCAGTGGTTTATTTGCAACTATTTATTTTTATACTTTTACATCTTGTAAAACTAATGTAAAAAAATAATATGAAAAGATTTTAGACCGAATTCGTCAATCTCTTAAAGGAAAAACATAAAAAAACAACATTTTATTTTAAAAATAAAAGATATATTAACAAAAAATAATAAGAACGTCCTAAAATGTATTGCACAAATGCTCCTTTCTTTTCAATAACTCTTAGCAGCCTATTGTCAACATCTGATGTTAGATTTGCAATTTTATGTCAATGTCTGGTCCCTCCTCCCCTAATGCTAAGTATGATAGATAGAAATATTAAAATAAACCCTTTCTAAACTCGATCATGTCTCTCACGCCACTCTTCACTATCCTGTCTGTTAAATTAAATAAACTTAATACTACCCGTCAAAAGTTTAAATGTTCATTTCATTTTTCGTTTCACCTTTTGGAAGTGTAGTCAGATGATCCAACGCCCTTTAAAAGGGCTATAGTGAAATAAATTATTACATGGAGTCTTAGAGTGGTCTGTTTTTCTTCAATATATATATATATATATATATATATATATATATAAATGATAGAAATTATTAGGAGGATTTGATAATTATAATTAAGTAATTCATCGAGTGTGAAATCTCAACACAATTACTTAAATTTCTTATGAATTACTTAATTATAATTATCAAATCCTCCTAATAATTTCTATCATTTAATAATTTCTAATCTCACGGTTGAGCGGTTTGGTGATTGTAGTCGTGGCTCCGGGGGCACCGTCCTATGGTTAGAAAGAATCTCACCTGAGTTCCAACACGGAATTTATGAGCGAGCGACGCTATATTGAGTCTGATTTGCTATCTCTTTGTCACCGAGGCCCGTTGGAACAGTTGGTATGACGTTTGCGTGATAACCTTTACTGTCCGGGTTTCAATTCTCGGTAAGGATGCGCACTGCTGATGAGTCCCAATTATAGGACGAAACGGCCGTCCAGTGCTTTCTGAATTCTGTTGAGGTTTCAGACTCGATGAATTACTTAATTGTATATAATTATTTATTTAAAAAATATGTTATAAAATCACTACAAAAATAGCCATTTTGTTTCAACACCTCCGGTGTCTTATCAACTGATGATGTTTCAACGAATTCCAGCGGTTTTTTTTATATTCACTTACATGCAATCATAAAATAATAAAATACTGAATGAAGCACTACCGCGGCTTTGACCGCTAAGGTCTCATCAGGTGGTTAACGTTGCGAAATAATCACAGACAACACAGCAAGAATTTAACTTTCTTAACGCAGCACCGGAAGTAATGAAGGCGAGGGGGAATAAAAAAAAGAAAAACATGTCCAACTTCAACCGGGTTCGTATAATCCTAAAATCAACTTCCTCATGTGCCTACATTTTGCCTTAATTTCGGACCACCCCCTGAATGTTGCAGTGGCCAACTTCTCCTGACACATCATAAAGTAGTTTCTATTCACTTTACTAGCTTTTACTTTTCTTGAAATATTCCCTTTAATGACCGGACTTCTTTCATGTTTTTTCTCTATAAATCCAACAATAGTTTGCTAATCTTGTTTTGAACCTGCATCTGGGCTTTCTAATGACGAGGTATGATCATATCACTGGGTTTTTTTTAAAAATTGGTCCTCAGTGTAGTCAATGTATGTTTTTGCACTTCCATTGTCATAAGAAATGATGTCATATTTGAGATCGGGTGAAATCGAAAGGACAGTTGCAATATTTGAATTGATATTAGAAAATATATGTATTTATCCTCCTTTGAATATTTTATTACCCTTGCAGGCATTTTGTGCATCGAAATCTCTTTTTGTGTAAAATGAGTCCTGTGTTTGATCTGAAGAAAATAAACAAAATAATGAAAAGCGAAATACCGTTGAATGAGCGTACCATGTTTTTAGGCACCTGACCCACCCAGAGGGTCAGCCAATGAGTGCCCAGAACCAGCCAATAAAAATGGCTACAAGCGACACAACCACTGCCATCAGCACGAAGTTCTGTCCGATTCACCATACGTCCGAAGCTCGCTGATTCGGCGTCTCCACACTCCATTGCAAAACATAGACACGACTCTGGCCCCTTTTGGGTCGCCGAGGTAAGAAACTGCTACACAAATTCATAAAATGATATATAAAAAAGGAGTACATATTGGAGTTCTTTAGAAAGTATGATTCTTACAAGACATAAGGATCAGGAAAACCAGCAAGAATATTGATCTTGATCGACTATATCCTTAAAACTATGCATTAGGCATAATTAACTACCAATGGTTATTGGAATAATCTGTAAATGGCCCACGACCCAAATTTGATAAAAAGATCAATCAAAGGAATAGATTTAGAATCACTGTTTAGTTGAGCTGAGTGTCTTTGATGGCAATTCTTGTAATATTTGTATTTACTCAACCAGCCACGAACTCAGGTTGTGACAAAATGTCAGTTTAATGTGGGCATCCCGAGCGCGTACACCCTGGCTAGGAACAAAAATTGCCCGAACCCCTGCAACCGTCGATTGGATTGTCCTCGATGCGAGCAACGATCCCTCTCTCTGGTGCAATGAGAGGGCGAAGCCTTGGGCAGCTGTTCCTCAGGGCTGGGTACCTCTCAGTATCATTTTCCTCAGTTGTGACTCTGTCCTTTAAAGGAGCCTCCGCTGAGCGAAATCTGTCCGAAGACAGAGATGCAACTGAGAGATGAGGAATAAACATGTTACAAACTACACGAGAGAGCAACTTACATATTGGAGCATCCTTGTAATATGTCAGACATTTATCCGACAAACGGAATGTAACTTGACACAGTTCTCCAAAAAGGCATAGTAACAAACAGGTGATCTATCGGTGTCTTTAGTAAAAGGAAAATCAGCAGTAAGTAATACTAATTTTATTTTCCTTAAATTTCCTTTCTGTATCTGAAATCTACTCATACTGATTCTTACTATGAAGATCTGTTTCTTTGGGCGGAATCTTAACCGAAATTCACAATCGACGACGCAACACTGCCACCATCATCAACAACACAACTAAACAGGCTCCTCATTGTTAGCTAATAGCAAACAAGCTCGATCATCGATCCTCATCGGGGACGCTTAATTTTGGTTTACTGTGAAACTAACCAAAAATTAATAGATAATAACTAAAATGCTTCATACTGTAATATTCCGTGACTGTGCCCCAAGCTTAGTATATGACTTGACTGTTTTGTAAAACGAGACCAACTATTGCTCGCCATATACAAGGCCCGAGAGCCAATCAAGGTAAAGACTTCCTAAATGAGGTGGATATTAGAGCATATAAGTAAAGAGTAAAAGGCACATATTATGATAATTTGTAGGATAGATAAAAAAACATCTGAGTAATGAATAAATTAAGATTGTGTGATCGGGTGAGCATCTTTCAGTATTCTTATTCCCACAAGGTAACAGTTTTGGGGAAGAATCTGAAACTTCCGCCTTTCCAGTACGACGACAATGACGATGAGTTAGTTTCTTGTAAATTCCATGGCCGGTTCTTGCTTTAAAAGTAATTAAGAAAGGATGCTCGTCCCAACATCCACCATGAAAATGGTTATAGGGTTGACTGTGGGTTGCCAGTTCTGCTAGTTACTTTTCCTCTGTGGGAAAGTGATTTTCGCGTGTCATAACCGACATGGCTTTGTAAGCGCTTTTCAACTCTGTAAAGGATGAAAAGTGATGATCCAATAGAGACAGTGATTTACTAAACGAAGTCCAGATGTAGAACAAGGGAGCAATTTTAGTGCACCCAGAAACGATTGAAACTCACCAAGTTGTAATTAATCTAGAGTTACATCCGTACTTTGCCTGGAACTTTGCGTAGCTTGATTTGATTTATTGATTTCATTTTTTACGGCTTATCAACCTTTTTAAGTTATGAAAAGCCGAAACATATTTTTGGATTGTCAGAAGTTTTGGAGATAATAATGATTTTTCGGAGACAAGTTTTACTATTTAACACATAAATGGGAGAAGAAGATGTGGATTGATACCTTTCCCTAAGGTAATGGCTCGTAAGTGAATATAAAAAAAAACGGCCGGAATTCGTTGAAACATCATCACTTGATAAGTCACCGGAGGTGTTGAAACAAAATGACTATTTTTGTAGTGATTTTATAACATATTTATTACAATTTTTAAATAAATAATAATATAAATATATACACAATCATCGAGTCTGAAACCTCAACAGAATGCACTGAACGGCCGTTTCGTCCTATATTTGGGACTCATCATCAGTGCGCATCCACTACCGAGAATTGAAACCCGGACAGTTAGGTTATCAAGCAAACATCATACCAACTTTTCCTACGAGAGTCGGTGACGAAGAGGTAGCAAATAAGACTCAATATGGCGCCGCTCGCTCACATATTCCGTGGTAGAACTCAACTGAGATTCTCTCTAACCATAGGACGGTGACCCGGAGCCACGACTACTATCACCAAGCCGCTCAAATTTGAGCATTACAAGCCGGTTCAAGCAATGATATATAAATGATAGAAATTATTAGGAGGATTTGATAATTATAATTAATTAATTCATAAGAAATTTAAGTAATTCTGTTGAGGTTTCAGACTCGATGAATTACTTAATTATAATTATCAAATCCTCCTAATAATTTCTATCACATATATATATATATATATATATATATATATATATATATATATATATATATAAGTATGTATATATATAGAATGAAAAGAAGCGGAAGACGGAAGAAAGAGAATTCGGGTTGATGATTTTTTGCTTGATTTTTTATTAAATGAATGTAAGTCCAAAATATTTCATCGTGGTGTAATACCCACCAAGGGAGACTTTCATTATTAAGATTTGAATCTTACGGAATGCCAGAAACTATACTCGGCTTAGTATATAACAACACCATAACTATTTTCTGTTTTGGCTGCCAATAAGAGTAGCTACGTTAGGTAAACATCATCCACTTATGAGCAAGTATTTAGTAAACATTGTTATCAGCTCTTCACCGGACGATAGGTTAGACAGTCACCTCACTTATATGAGCCGCGACAGTACTTGCCAAAAGAAGCACATAATCTAAAACTAGAAAAGATGCTTGTAAGGCAACGGGGATAAGAGCATTGGTGATAATGAATCCGACAACTGAGATGTTCAAGTGGTTTAGAAATCTCTTCTTTGATTTCGAAATCTTTCAAAAGATTCCGACACAGACTCGTTATTTCAATTAAGTATAGGCTGGGTATAAAAAAAAAACAATTATCAGTGAATTTATCATGGCATTAAAGGCGAGCATCGTTTAACATTTGCTTTTAATGGAGAAATCAGCACCTGAAATTTCCCTGAGAAATTCGGATATATTTTGTTATCAGAAAAGTGAATTTTTTTAAAAAAACAAATCCGATATTTTATTTATGGAAACCCTCAGAAAAGTATCGAATACTCTGGGGGAAAATGTCTGTTTAAACTAAAATAAAAAAAATAGTAATAAATAATATTAAATAATAAATAATGAATAAAATAAAAATAAAAATTGAAAAATGACAATAAATAAAAAAATAATATTACATAATAAATAAAAAAAACTAACGATAAATAATAAAATAATAAAAATAATAATAAAATAATAATAAATAACAATAAATAATTGATAATAATAAAATTATTAATGAATAATAAATATTGATAAAATAATAATAAATAAATAAAAATAATAATAAAATATTAATAAATAATAAAAAATATAAATAATATTTAAAATAAAAATGAAAAATAATAAATAATAATTAAAAATAATAATGAATAAAAATATTAATAAAAATAATAATGTATAACAATTAAACAAAATAATAATAAAATAATATAAAATAATAAGTAATGATAAATATTAATAAAATAATGATACATATAATAATGAATAAATTAATAATAATGATAATAATAATAATAATAATAAATACATAAAAAATGAATTGGTCTTGTATGTGTAGGTCTTGAATTATACGCAAGTTAATATTAGTGAAACTTGAAATTTCTTCTATAAAAGGACACATTATGTTGGACGAGCTAACCAAGGACGCTGACCTACACTCCGTGTTCAATTGTACGAGGACGCCATTATTTTTTTTATTTTTTACTTTTTGGAATGACCCATGAATAAATAAATAAATATTATATTGATAGAATATTACTATCGATTTGGCATCGGATTCACACATGTTTGATTGTTAGGATTCATTAAACTAAAAAGTATTGCCGATTTAATCATTAAACATCAAGCAAGAATGAGGGTGGATAGCTCTTAACATGAACTTTTCGTATTTGTCAGGGTAGGATACGAAAAGGAGTCCAAGGAGGTTTGCGTGATGTCATATTGTACCTGGAATGCAAATGAGTTTGTGAACGTTATGTGTCAGTTCTTAAGCGATGGACACTTCTCGGTACTATCTGCCTTCTTCAGAGAGGCTACATTTCTTAATTCCTCAAATTTTAACATCCAATTAAGGCTAACCCCGCAACCTACCCGAGCCACCCTTCGTATTTCATTAGTGAGAAATAAGATCCACTTGAGCCGATTCTTCTAAGAACTATTATTTTTGTGGGATTCTGTAGAATCCGAGGACGGTGATTTTCCGTTATGCTAAGCACTTCAAGACAAGGGTTAACTATATTCTTTTCCGCATATCCATATTATCAGCACCCGTTTCTCTTACCGTTGCTCACACAATAGCCAACTTCAGTAATCCTATATCTTGACTGGCTTTGTGCTTTTTATCGAGTGACCATTAAATGTAAATAGGGCACTTTTGGACGATTTTGCTGCATCGGGATCTAATGAAAATATTTACGTTTCAACTTGATGCAGAATAGAAATGCAATAACAAATGGAACTGATTTTGTCTCTGGGTCGCATATTCGCCGATACTCGATTTCAAGAAACCGATCGTTTGTTATCTTTCCTGCTACTTACCACCGGAGATTTGAAATGTCTGCGGTCGCAGTATCAAAGAAAGCGCAAGCCTTTTGCTTTCTAAATATAAATTACAATATCCGTATCTTCGTTTGGCTGCAATAGCCCTGTGTTGATAGCGGTATTGACCACATATTTCACATGCTGAAACTAGTGACTGGACACTTCATGTTAAAAGTTTTGAGCTTTCACCATTAAACCGGATCTGATGCCAGTAAGACCTAGTCTATATATTTAAAAATAAACAACTTTTCAGGGTCACACGTAAATTGTGAAGTAAAAGAAATAATAATGATAAATCTATTAAATATATATTGTAAGTTTCAATATAAATAAAAAAGGATAAAATCGCTAAGGTATATATATATATAATATAATGTATGTGAAATACGAATGTTGATCAAAGTTTAACACTTTATTATAGAGAAGAAAATCGACGCCGAAATTTAATATTGATCAGTACATCACGGAAATATCTTTCAATCTGTTGTTAAATGGGGCAAGAAACGGCTTGCTCTTTTTACGTTTTCAAAACGAAACTTCTCTCTTTAACCATCTTAGAGAACCATTTTTGCATTCTATCAACATGGCAGATGCTGCTGCCACCGCTGCTGGACTCTCCCCATCGTTTTTGTTTTTTGGCGTATGAGGGTCAAGCAACTCAGTTCCTTGGAACCGAGTGCCAGACACCTGCACAGATGATTTGATTATAGTGGTTAAGTCTTTGTGCAGAAGAGCCAAATACAGAGACCTGGTGCACTACTTACCACAAGGTCCCCAAACAACCCTCCAAAGCATTTGAATTCAGAGTTATCCTCCTAGAACACTTGTCATCCCCGGTTATAGAACCCAGTCTCTCCTGCTATTTACCCGTAGCTGTGGCAAAATGAAGAGGATTCAGACCTTTCCCAAGGGTATTAGTACATAATGGATTCGACTGGAATTCGAACTCGGCTCTCCTATTCCTCAATCCGAGCCTCTATCCTTCACTCCACCATACCTCCATCATTATTATTATTATTATTATTATTATTATTATTATTACGTCAGATGCTAACCGCCAGGAAAGCGACTCATTGTACCTTGTCGGTCTCATGTATTCAATTATGATAAAGTTGAACAATTCTAATGAATTATTTGCTATGCCTGCTTGTAGGAAAGCTGCTTCTCTATGTCGTTCTAGACAATTTCTGTAGAAAAATCTACCTAACCCATTTACAAGTCGACCATTCATCTGGACATATAAAATTGTTGTCAAAACAGGTTTCGTGGTTCTGCTATATATCTAGAGATTCTTAATAAAATCAAAAGAATAATCTGTAATGTTATTGACCTGACCTGGCATCTCGGCTTCAATCACTTCAGCCTCCGCCGTAATTTAGCATGCCAGTAATTTTTATACAAGTATTTTCATGTTAATTTTTCTGATTAACTTTACCCTTGGAACATTGACATTAAGAATTTAAGCGTACTACTAGATTGGCAATTAGGTCTCACCATTTTACATTGCAGTGGATGTAAGTAAACATAAGTTTTAGTCTGTCTATATTACTGAGATGAGGTATTATGTACACTATTTACATTATTCGGAAAATAGTCCGAATAATGTAGTGTACATTAGTTTTATGGTTACTGATTCTTCTCTCGCACTTCTCGCTTGTGGAATTTTCTTCCAGCATCTTACTTTACCGTCAATTTTGATTTTAAAAGAGACTAAATATAATATCAATCGTTATGATTTTTTTTCTTAATTTTGTTTTTCCCTTCCCTTTTTTAAAAATATTTTCACACGGAGTACCCTTGCGTGTTTGTGGTTCTGTTGCCTTACTTGGACTAATATGATTAATAAAAAAAATAGAGATGGGTGTGCAATTCGAATACGGATTAAATTACCTACCTCGTTATATACTGGATGCAATGGGTAAATACTCACCATATTTTTTAATTAATTTAAAAAGAGAACCATCACGCAATGCACTCCGCCAGAAATTTGGAAACTACATGCTGTACTTCTTGGCATTCGCACCGGAAACAACAATACGAACATTTCAGTGTGTTTGTGTGTCAATCTGATAAAATTGGATGACGAATATATGGTAGCTCTGAAAACTCGCTCCGATCATTCTGATAAAAAAGAACTCCGGAATTTGTTTTTGTGGGCCTAAGCCTCAACATGGAGTCCTACATCAAGTAGCTTGAGGAGTTATTGCTCCTCTGGGTCAAGAGGATGTCTGCTGGAAGACCGTATGTCTGGCACCAGGATTCTGTACCATACCACACAAGCAGGAGAACCCAGTCATGTCTGTCAGACAATTTCTGCGACCTCATCACCCCTTATATCTGACAATCATCTCCCCGGACTGCAATGCCCTTGATTATTATGTGTGGGGCGCAGTTGAGCGAGAGACCAACAAATCTCCTTCTAACATTTAATGGGAGTTATTCTAGCGTTGGTTACTGACGCTGGAGTTTATCCACTTTCCAAAACTAATGGGAATTATTCTGAATTAAAACTTTAGAACTTTACAACTGATTCACACGCCGTGTCCACCATATCTTCCCTCTGATCTATAATGCTTCTCCTTCATGAGCCTGATTTTTTTTCACTTGAATAGATAATTTGCCCCGCCTTTGTAACCATCAAATATAAATGGGGGTAGGGAATGCGCGTGCATACAAATGCAAACCTCGTTAAGCCCCACTTCTCCCATTGAGTCTCGTTGTCCTCAAGTACACCAGCGGGTTTGTCTCGGTCCCTTTAGGTCTCGAACCAGTACGATGTGTCTGACTCAAATTATGTTGCCTTGACGCGACATGTCCACTCGGAGGATCACGCATGCATTTTCTTTCTTATGTTAATTGTCACTTCATTAATGGTACTGGAGGTAGACGTTTTCTGGGTTTCGGGACGTTATCCGGCCGATAGTCAGGAATCTGAACCATCGAGTAACTCCGAAGGAGGCTATCCTATCAGCAGGTGTATAATATCGGGACTACTATTCTTCAATTTTGTGAATGGTTTTTGAAGCGTTCAGTAGTCTCCGGTGGAGCTTTTTGATGCCATGATGAAGGCTATTGATGTGGCTCTATCTCTCGAAGATTCTCTCCAACTTATTAATATAAGCACCTCCTGGGCGTGTGTCTGTCACTCTACCTACTAATTTTCCACCAAGCAATTTGCACACATGAAACCAATCAAAATACAAATGAAAATAAATCAAAACCCAACCAAAAAAGAAAAACAAAGTAGATACCTCGTATACCATCTTTTACACCGACGTGAGGGTGTCTACATTTCAAATTTCCAAAAGTGCAAAACCATCTTCTCTAATCTAAATCAGACCACTTGTTACTTTCTGAAACGGATATCAACCGCTTATCCGCACTAGTGGAGTTCACAGTCCCGAGCTGCAGGCCTCTTATAGTCAAACATGACAATCTAAATCATCACGGCCATGAACTTGAGCCTACACCAATAACGAGTTCACCTGTGGCAGGGACAAAACAAAACCAACGAGTAAGCCGATCTCCCATGTATGTGCTTCCACGTGGCACTTATCTATAGTACCACATCCGTATTTGCTCTCTACCGTTGTCAGTATGAAGTGACGGTAATCTTCGACCTAATATCTGAGAAGATTGACAATATCCTCACTCAATACCGTCACTCAATTTCCCTTGGTCAGCTTTCATATCTGCGGTGACTTCAAGATCGACCATAAAGAGTAAAGGCAGATTTTGCAGAGACTTCTAGATCATCAGAGAACCTACCTCGACTTCTTCCTAACCTCCTGCTCCGATAAATGCTTCCCGTCTCCAAGTTCTAACGTCTCAACCAGCACAAATTCAGTAATATTAACATCACATCACAATAAGCCTCTAGACTTATCAAAAGCCTTGGCCCTGAGGAAGCCACTGGTCCAGAAAAAAGTCTAGGGGTCGTTCTTAAGAACATCGAATGGGAATTGTCGCCAATCCTATCAAAATTATTCAACCGCTGCTTGAAGAAGAAATCCTTCCCAAGTCTGGAAAGTGTGATGTATATGCCCGGTTTTCAAGAACGCGGCAAGCGATCTTCTTCTTCCCAGCACAGACCCGTCAGTCTCCACACTATCATCACCTAGCTTTTTGAAGACATAATGAATAAGCAGGTTATCGAGTACCTAGGAAAAAAATTAGCGAGGAGCAGTATGTGTTTCAGTCGGCTCGATCCACTGACAACGTCCTAACTACCATCACTCATAGAATCAGTGAGGCTCTTGATGGCAAATATATCTCGAGATCCACAGCACTTGATATCTCATTTTGTTTTTGACAAAGTGTGACAAAAATGCTTACTACACAAGGTCACCGGATGTGTCTTCTCGATCATAAAATCCTTCCTGAATGACCAGTCCTCCAGAGCTCTAACGGTCAACGCAGGCATCCTCTAGGATCACCACTTGGACCTACCCTTTTTCGATCTACATAAATGATGTGCTTGAGAATATACTCAGGTCATTTGTAAATATTTACGCTGATGATACGACTATATACGGGCACACATCTAAAAGACTCAATGGTCCAGACAAAATTCTAGGGGTCTTAAGAACATCGAATCGGAATTATCGCCAATCCTATTAAAATTATTCAACCGCTGCTTGAAGAAGAAATCCTTCACAAGTCTGTGGAAGGTTTCAAGCGTATGACCGGTTTTCAAGAATTATGTGCTTGAGAATATACTCAGGACATTTGTAAATATTTCCGCTGTTATATAGGGGCACAACTCTAAAACACCCGGTGGTCAGGGATTGATATATCTTCCGATCTTGCACAATACTACTCAATGGCGTAAAAACAGGTTGGTTACATTCAATGCCTCGAAGACCAAGTTAGTTACATTCCATTATCACCGATCTGACACTGAGCTACCACCATCAAACTGATTAGATGTCCACACGGAGAAGCACCATGGCATGAAAGACTGTTAGGCATTAAAACTCACAGCCGATCTCAAATGGGCCTCGTACATATGATCCATTGTCAAGGAGGCAGGTAAAATAGTCGGCTCTCTGTACCGCTCCAGTAAATACCTGACTTCTCCTTCTATCTTCTATCTTTATAAGAGCCAAATCAGGCCCAAAAGGACAATTGCTGTGATATTTGAGCGGTAGTTGCTCAGACATCACTCTCCAGCCTTGATAGAGTTCAAAACCGTTTCCTAGTTATTTTGGTTGACGAATTATTCTCTACTCTTCAACCTCTATCCCACAGGCGGAATGTGACAAACCCCCTCGCTGTTCTACACATACTTGCACGGAAAGTGATCGGACGGACTACATTCTATGGACCCACCTCGGCAAATCTTCTCTTCAAGAACACGCTATGCTACTTAACATTAACAAAGCCACCACATTCCATCCGTATTCCATCTGTGAGAAGTAAGTTCTACTCTTGCCGCGAACCACTGCCTCGTGGAACCGACTGCCAACATGATGTTTAACCGATCACTACAATCTTATTCTGTTCAGCTCTATCTTTAACCGTTGTCATCCCCACTCCTATACACGCACATGGCCTCCAAACGTAAGCCTCTACATCGAGTACCGTTGGACATTGTAAAACGTGAACCACTATGTACAAAAAAGGAAAGAAAGACACCGACGATGAACTGGAAGCATTCACCCACTTAAAAAAGAAGATCGTGCAGAAGAGTTGCAGCAGATTCCGAATTCGTCTGGAGGCCGTTGCGCTTTTATTGAATAAATTTACTCTTTAGTATTTCAAGATATTTTATGTTTAATTTAGGTAAATATATATATTAAATGAGATATCAGTGTTATTTTCATTTTTTACGTAATTTAGACGACAATTTATCCATCGTACCCTGTAGAAATATAATCTAAGTCGATACTGAATAATATATCTGTCAAACCCAAGCCGTTATATACATATAAGAATTATCGTTAGATTCAATATTTATCCAAGCGCATGAAACGAATCGTCAAATATAAAACAATAAAATGTACGGCATTTAAATATGAATCAATGACGTCGTATGTGATTCATGCCAAATTGTCTGAAACTAAAATTCATCGCAAAAAGAAATCATTGTTAGAAGAGAACCTGATCTGAAGCGACCTGTTCATGTCCTGGGCCCACTGTAAGGTAGGCTTTGTTCACGGAGTCATACCAAGGCATCAAAGAGCTAGATGCATCAGAGGGCTGACCCGGAAGAGGCATATTACACCTCTCGTGCCAGATGTAAACAGGTGATCAAACTGATTGATAATAGATGACAGGAACGATATATCAGCGCCACATCCGAAACTTAAATTGACAGAGGAAGTTTCTCACTCCTCCTGAAAGGATCCACATTAGTTAAAGGATCATAATGTCTCGAATTTAAATAACCTTAAAGGGATTGATAAACCGAAAAAAAAACTAAGATACGCCCTTTTACAGACTCGTTCGTAGACACTTTTGACGCTATGCCATAATCCACAAGTGGAATGCAAATCATGAAATTGGCGGGCGTGATTTGAAGAACGATTTACTTTTGTTCACGCCAATTCTTAATGGCTATACCATTATGAATGTCTTTTTTCCCTGTTGACTACAATTTCCCTTTTAACTTGTTGGTTGTCAAATAGAACAAAACCTTTTTATTATTCTAATAATTTAGAGGTACTAATTAAATAATATTGTGAGAGTTGAATCTTCATTACTAAACATTTATTATTTCATCAGTTACTCTCAGCCAGTATGCAGTAAGCTGTCCCCGTACAATTAACATATTCCTTTCATTCTTCACCTGTCATGTGTGTCATAGACTGCCGATGTTCTCTTTCATAACAGTTATTTATACTACCGCGTGTATTACAAAATATTTCCCTCGCCTATAAATCGGATGCCGGTGTGAATTCGCGGGCTTCTCTAACCGACTTATTTGATGTCTGCTGTAAATAATACATTATAATTCTATGTAATATTGAACATTTTCGTTTACGCTCACTTCCATGAATTAAGATTTACTTTTAACTCCAAGACCTTCCTATACCACGAATGACCCTCCGCCCAATTGAAGTAACTTTTTTCTTTAAAACAGTTCTCTCAGTAATATTACGTTCAATCAGAACTAAACCATCATCCATTGTTATTTGATCCAAGTCACGTTTTCTGTTACCTTCTACCGTCCTGGGTATGAAGATAAACTACATCAGCGCCCTGGGTAAGACGATAAACTACGTCCGAGAGCAAGGCCTCTGATCAGGAGGTTTTGAGAAGTGTGGAACCACCACTTAATTGCTGGCGTTCGCCGGTCCACCTTGACCCGGGGTGGTAGCACTTCTTAGGGTCCCAGCAATGGGCAAATAGTTAACCCTGAAACTGAGGCAAGAAGCATTATAAAGTGTAAAAATTCGTTTTAATACTAGATATAATATGTAAAAATTATTGCCAGAAATAAATTTTTGAAGAAAAAAAATACTATTACCAGCAATATATTTTTGGAAAAAAAACTATTACCAGCAATATAATTTTGAAAACAAAAACAATTAGCCACAATATATTTTGAAAGAAACTAAAAACAACTATTACCAGAAATATATTTTTGAAAAAAAAACTATTACCAGCAATATATTTTTGAAAAAAAATATTACCAGCAATATCTTTTTGTAAACAAAAAATAATTAACAGCAATATATTTTTGAAAAAAAAATATTACCAGCATTATATTATTGGAAAAAAAAAACTATTACCAGAAATATATTTTGGAAAAAAAATATTACCAGAAATATATTTTTGCAAAAAACTATTACCAGCAATATATTTTTGAAAAAAAAACTATTACCAGAAATATATTTTTGAAAAAAAAATTGGGAGCAATATATTTTTGAAGTAATTATTACCAGCAAAATGTTTCTGGACAAAAAATATTACCAGCAATACATGTTATAAAATAATATTACCAGCTATACATTTTTCAGAAAAAATATTACCAGAAATAGATTTTTGACCTAACAAAATATTACTAGAAAAAAAGGTTTTCGGCACTAAATAACCCATCGAGGTTGATATGCTGTAAAACACAAACCAAACCAGACCGTTACCTTCTAGATACGCCTCCCTTTTTATGAATCAGTCAAAGCGGCAGTCCTTTTTCCCTTACCTGATCTATTTATTTACCATACGCTTCTTACAGTGTCAGTAAAACAATATTTCTGGAAGACTCAAGAGTAAAATTTACTTTTGCCGCCTCTGAAATATGCAACAATTATCTTCAGCGGTCAATTCATTTGAATATTCCTCGAGCTGCCAATAGTGGTTCTAGGTCTGTTGAAAATCTAAGCATTCATTTTAATACAATAACTATCATCATGTACCTATTCTTTCTTTTTATCTGCAGGCATTTTATTTGTAGCTGATCTCCAAAATGACCTTCAGTCGTGATAACAGTTGCATGAAATTGCTTTTTAATTTTAACTCCTCCAAAACGAAATTACCTCTCTTCATATAAGAGGACATTTTTTAGCTTCAATAAGCATGGCTGATGTTAATCTCGAGGTGAGCAACTCCTTGCGCCATTTTGGTTTCGTTTTGCATTGGCATTCAGTGGAACAAGCATATTGAATCAATTTTATACGTCTGCTGCGAGTAAGATTGGTTCTCGGGAGAATGCATTTTGCTCATTTGTAAGTCTACCATTTGCCAATGCTTATAACATTGATGTAAAATTTGGTATGTTGGTTCTGCTCTACATTAAAAGAAACTTCTCAAATTGCAAAAGAGCATCTGAAATGTTATGCATCCTGACCTGGCATCTCGGCTTCAGTCACATTCTCACTTCTTTAACATAGCTAACTTTGCCTTTTCTATAAATATTTTCACGGTAACATTTATGATGAGCTTTACTCTTCTGTTCCTTCATGAAATTATCCATCTTACTAGATTGGCAGGTAGGTCCCTTAATTTCACTGTTATATATAACCGTAGGTACACCCTTGAGCAGATTAATTCAAACAATACGAAAAATTACATTGTTATTTACTTTCTTTTCGTATTTTTTCCAATCAAAAATGACCAAGTTCACATGTTATTATTGTGAAAATTAATTTGGACAAGAGTGTATTATACTAATATTTTCTTTTCTCTCTTATCTCGCCTCCGGTACCTTTTCAGAAATTAAATTAAAAGCATCTTCTTTCTCCTTGAATTTGTTTTTTTTTTTATTGACCTCCGTTTGCTGTCCTTTCAGTAACCCACTTCGTTGGGAGAAATGATTAGAATCAAACAACTAGCAACTTCAAGATTCAATCCGAACAAAGTTTTCTCAATTAAAAATCGGAAAGTCTCTAGAATATATCAGAAAGAATTTGCGATATATCCTTCCATATCCGTGTCCGTCAGCCTCATGTCACTTTAGCAACCGCACTTGCGAAGATGAGGTCAACCTCATACCCTCTTGCCGGTTAACAGTTCTCCATATAGAAGGACCATCGGAATTCTCCCATCAGTAAACTGTTGCTTCCCGTACATTCCAGTTTCTGTGAGGCGACACTGTTGTATCTTCTCCAGCAAGTTGGGGGGGCAGGCATGGAGAGGGTATTATGAGGGGTCGGTGGTTACCCATTGTAGTTTCAGCCATTTTCCTTTTTTTATACATTTTTATTTCTTATAGATTAACAATATAACATACGCTATTTGTAGGGCGATGTGTGTTTGTGTGTCTGTTTTTACTAGGATTCGCAGGATGCTACGAGAGCTGTATCAACGAATAAGAATCGTAATGATTATATGTTCAAATAACTCGATCTGGAATCCGAGCGGAAATATTATCTTTTGCGAATCATTAAACCAGAAAATGCTCGCAATTTACCCGAAAAGTCAGCAGCAGGATCAGTAAATGGTAAAACAAATAAAATTAAACTATAAGGTCAACCATTAAGCTTAGGCGTGAGAAGAGAGGCCCGAGAACACAGCAACACAGGAATCTCCTCAAAGCTAAATCAGAAGAAATTTCTAAACACTTAAAGATCATTATCACTTTCATTATCTTTCTCTCTTTCTCTCTCTCTTCATTTCGATTTTTCTAATTCGATAAGGTTATTCTATGTTTGATTTATTTCAATACCATGTCCCTTCAAAACGAAGCCGATCCTGACTCTACTTTTCCATTTTTTTAATACGGGTGAATTGCATTTCCAGAAGGAAAGAGTAAAACCTGAAATACATAGAACTATGATACGAGCAGTAAAATTAATATCTTAATGGAAATATGCACTGGTCAAAATAAACAGGAAAACAATAGCAGAACCATGTCGATTTGTAATATATGATAGATGCTGGCGGCCTTCGAGAATTTAAAAAATAATTAATGAAATATACGACAGCGGTGAAATACCGGAATATATCTATTGCCATAAAGCTGCCTAAGAAACCAAGCGAAAATGAATGCGAGCTCAATTAGACAATCGGCCTAACATTGCGAGATATTTTTACAGGCTATTTTCCCCATCATTTTTGTTATCACAAAGTTTTGACCGTTATGACATTCAACTTTCATCAGATTTGGGTAACATGCAGAATATTCTTAACTGAACTCTTTATTTATTCTACAAATGTTTTCATTCCACTGCCCAGTGGAGGAGATTGCCTTGAAGATGCTGAAGTCCCCAGGCAGATGAACTAAGTTCGAACCTGAGACAGGCATTAGAATAGGTCAAATCGCCTAAATCAAATATTATAAGGGAAGAGATTTTAGCAGTCGCGACCTTACCAAGTGACACTAGTATCATGATATTGTCTGTAGACAAAGGCAGCGCTTCAGTGGTGATGGAAAACTTGGAATACTCTGAAATATTGGCAAGCCGATTTGAGGATGGCAGTGAGAGCAAAATAAAAAAGGATTTGACCTTACAACTAAATAGGAAACTGTCACATAGCCTAAATAAGAACAAAGCCTGCATCGCACTGAATACGTATAGGCTATTATCTCAATTTTAGACCAACCTACCACATCTGTATAGTCTCCAAAAGATTCATAAAGTTGGTATTTCATTGAGATCTATAGTTAGACGAAGTGAGTCAGCATGCGACACACTGAGCAGATTCCTAGTGTATATTATCAATCCACTAACAGGAAAGTCTTGTCCTATGTTAAAACCTCAGAAAACGTAGTGAAACTGATCGAAGGCGCTTCTATCGATTTGGTAAAACTTCACCTGAATTCTTAAAGACAGGGACCGACAGTGGTGGTAAAGCTATTGGAATATGATTAAAATGTTGACATAAAACCAATGTTCTTCCAACTAGAATCTGACAAATGCCAACAGGATGAAGACTTGACTATGGGTTCACCGGTGCGGTAAAAATCTATCAAACATAGATGAAATACAGGATTCACTATTTACATTATTCAGACTATTGCCCTCATCTTTGTCGCCATATTTTTTACACCGTTTCGGCCGTTGTACGCTTCGGCCTTCTTCAGGTGGTTGGAATGTCGAACTGAACCCTTCATTTCACTTACTGGGGTAGACTGTTCTAGTTCCACGTCCCATGTTTAATGGATGTCACTTATCAGTTATCTCCTGTTAATTCCCCTCTCCAAGTTCTCCACCGCCTTAACCGGGTATTGAACTCACACTCTTTGGATCCTGTCACTGGATCTAACCAACGCCTTTATCCACTGTGTCATGTGTCCTTGAGGATATATGTGTATGCATTTCTGGTTATTATAAACCTAATGTAATCAGCCTTATTTTTTTACGAGTGCTCATATTGCAATTTTTCTGTAATCAATTCATGTTTTTACCAGGGTTCATATTGCAATTTATCTTGTTATTATCGCTTTTTTCTGGCACTCCTTATTACTAGTTCCCATATTATATTCATTTCTATGCTTGGACGGCTCAGAAGATTTTTGTGGCCTAGCATATGTGCTAATTCCATAAGTTTACGAATTTTCCAATGGGGTTCTTTGTCTATGATTTCAACCTGATCCCACAGAGGGCGATGATCTCCCTAAGCATTAGTACTGGCCGTCAAAAATGTGTAAATTTCTTTTCATTTTTAGTTTCAACCTTTGAATGTAAAGTCTGATGGTCCGCGGTTCTTTAAAAAGCCTGTGATGAAATAATTTATTACAAGAAGCCTTAAAGTGGCCTGTTTTTATTTTTATTTAAAATATATATATTGTAATATAATGCATATTATATTATATATAATATAAACAAAAGATTAGGAAGGAAACCCGCATCAACACTGTAAAGAGTGATACCATCTACTGGATATGAGAAACCTTTTTTCTTGAAAAAATCATTTTAATAGCAATATTTTATAAATTTTAACCTACAGTAGTAATGACTTTTCAAAGAATGCCTTATGTCTTAGAATAAGAAAACAGGTAATATACCACTATCATTTGATATATACATGAATATTATCTAGATTTATATAATAATTATATTATTATTGTTATTTTTATTTTCTTTGATATGTGGCGTTTACACATTTCTTTCCGGGTCCCGGCCAGGGACCTAAGCTTAGAAATGGTATCATGACACTTTTCACTGCAAGAAAAAAAAATAATTACATAGATAAAGCCCTTCGTAAAGTTTGGGCTGTACTTGTCAGAATAATGTTTTGTATCTCTTTGATGCATGGACTTCCAGGGATCCCTTCAATTAGTCTACTGGAATCTTTTCCAACGAATCCTAAGGCTCCAACTACAACAGGGATTGATGATTTTCCCATGTGCCACATTTTTTAGATTTCTATTTCAAGGTCCTTGTACTTTGACAGCTTGTCGAATATCTTCAAAGATACATTTCAGTCTGCATTATTATTATTATTATTATTATTATTATTATTATTATTATTATTATTATTATTATTTCCTTTGATATCTGACGTTTACACATTTCTTTCCGGGTCCTGCCCAGGGACCTAAGGTTAGAAATGGCATCATGACACTTTCCACTGCAAAAAAAATATTAAAAAAATAAAATAAAATAAAAAAATAATTACATAGATAGAGCCTTTCGTAAAGTGTGGGCTGTACTTGTCAGAACAATTTTTTGTATCTCTTTGAGACATGGACTTCAAGGGATCCCTTCAATCAGCCTACTCGAATCTTTTCCAACCAGTCCAAGGGCTTCAACTACAACAGGGATTGCTGATGTCCACATGTGCCAAATTTTTGAGATTTCTATTTCAAGGTCCTTGTATTTTGACAGTTTTTCGAATATCTTCAAAGATATATTTCAGTCTGCAGGTACTGCCATATCAATAAGGAGGAACTTATTTTGTTTGTGGTCTTTAATAACAATGTCTGGGCGGTTGGCTTTGATTGTTCTGTCAGTGTGTATTGTGTAGTCCCATAGAATTGTAACAGGTCCTATCTCCGTAACCGGGTCAGGGTGGTGTTCGTACCAATTTCTTCCAGTTTCCTTCCCATAGGAGTTGCAAATTTTCCAGTGCAGATATTGGCCCACTCTGTCATGCCGGGTTTTATATTCAGTGGGTGCCAATATCGTGCAACCTGATATAAGATGATCAATGGTTTCTGGATATTTATCACAGAATCTGCATCTTGGGCTAACACAGTAGCTATTATTATTATTATTATTATTATTATTATTATTATTATTATTATTATTATTATTCGTATTAGTAGTAATAGCATTTTCTGTTTACATTGGGTTTATTAATATCATCGAGAGAGAGGAATTTCCAGCACCTTACTCAGTATATTCAGAAACCGGAGAAATGAAGTGTAGTTCAACGAACATTTCACTCAACTAATCATACCTCTTGGGTTTTGGGCACAATTTCATAGGCACCACATATGTGCCCTATATAGATCCATGATAATTTTTCAAAATGGCACGATCCCAGTCACTATTCATCCGTTATCCAGGTCTTTTATATGATTATTTGACCAACTCTTCTCAACTGGATGGAGTGGGCGAACTGTATGATACATTACGAGTTATATTTTAGCAAGAGAGCGTGTTCGTTTTGTTACATTTTCCAATAACCTTTCTCTCTGTGGTCGGGATATTATAAGAGCCACTGATATTAATTGCATGCAAAATATTCCAACTAACACATTTGAAAACTGCAGAGTAAAAATACGCAAATGAAAATAATTTTTAGAAGCAAATATTTGCACATATATAACAAAAATGGTTATTGGTAAGTTCTGGAATTGAGCTTGTTAAATCACTTATTATATTAAGCGTTAGTTGCATTTCTTATCTTATCAGTCCAGACTGACGTGGTGAGTATTCGTGGCTCAAATAAAGAAAAGGTCAGAAAAAAAATCTGTTGTGAAAACTCTTAACCTGAAATAGCTGTATTGGCGCCAATATTTCGCGTCGATCTGGCAGCAACGATTCGTCTTCGCTCAAAATGCTCGAGGAAAATGTGACGAAATGCGGCCGTGTAAAAGAATGAACTGCGTTTAGTTCAGGAATCTAATTAAAAATTATACAATAGGGATCAGGGAATCAAGTAAAGAAGCAAAAAGTAATGAAATGAAACGGAATAATTTTATTGATATGTCAAGGAGTATTCATAGGATGCGCCGGATGGAATTTTACAAGGATCTGAATGTAATGTGTATTAAGATGTATTAGATAAGGAGAACTCAGTGTTAAATTTAAAAGGAGATATTTGCTGTTGAATTTCTATTTTTTACTTGGCAAGAGAAATCGAGAATCTCTGTCCATTTCTTTTTAATTGTTCTTTAGATGAGAATACCACTTTTCGCATTAAGAAAATCAATTACAGCAACAGATTTATATATACAGTATTTACATTAGTCGGACTATTGTCCTCATCTTTGTCGCCATATTTGTCACAACGTTGTACGCTCCGGCCTTCTTCAGGTGGTTGGAATTTCGAACCAAACCCTTTATTTCGATCACTGCGGTAGACTGTTCTAGTTCCACGTGCCATGTTTGATGGATATATTAAAAAACATATATTGTTTTAATTCTTTTAGAAAAGTATTATTTAATATTCTCCACAAACGCACACGCGCGTGCGCATACACACACATATAGTGATTTTCCAAGCGTAGCTTAGATGTGGCACAAGGCCGAAAGTAGGGGGGTACCCAGTGAGGATCGAACTCACCACTCAGTCGTATTTGTTCTAGCAAAACAAGCTTGCTAACCATTACACCGCCTCGAGGTGACCGCATACACACACACACACATATATATATATATATATATATATATATATATATATATATATATATATATATATATATATATATATATATATATATATATATATATATATATATATATATATATATATATATATATATATATATATATATATATATATATATATATATATATATATATATATATATATATATATATATATATATGCAGGGTGCGATGGATAAATTGTCGTCTAAATTACGCAAAAATATAAAATAATTCTGACATTTCATTTTAACAGATATATTTACCAAAATTGCACAGAATTATCTTGAAATAGTAATCAATAAGTTCATTCAATAAAATCGCCATTGCCTTCAACCACGGCCACCAGCAGACTTCGGAATCTCCCGAAACTCTTATACACAGTCTCCGTTTTAAGTTGGTGAATGTTGCCAAAATCCTTGCCTTCAGTTCACTTTTGGTGTTACAAATACTTTTCTTGATCTCTTGAACAACTGTGCACAACACATGATGATCAAGGGTATTGCAGACTAGGGAGTTAGATGGACAGATGTAAGGGATGATGTGGTCGCAAACATTTCTGACATCCATGACTGTCTTCTCCTACTTTTATCACATATTGCAGAGTTCTGTTGCCAGACATATGGCCTTCTAGCGTCAACCATTTTGACTCAGGGCAGCACTTTCTCCTGAAGGCACTTGATGCAGGCCTCCGTGTTGAGCCCGTCGCCTGGTGGGAAGATGAATGAAGACATAACAACGGCATCATTAGTGATCACACCAAACGTCTTCGTAATCTCCATTAGACTCATGCAGCTCTTTCCGAATCTTCTGCACTGTCCTCACATTGGCACCCAGACATTCTGGAAACATCGTATTGGAGCTGACAGATGACAAAACTAGTTACTCTTGTCGTGGTATTAAAGTTAGTCTGATCGATTCGATATCTTCAACTTGGCAGCTCAGTTCAAAAATGACATACAATCTGAAGTTAACTGAGGACATAAATTTAATTGTCTGAGAAAAGCCTTTCATCAGTATGGCAGAATCTAAACTCTAAAATACTGACTCTGGCTTTAACGTTTATTCTCTGATATGAAATTGAAAGATTATATTGAAGCAATTCCTAGGTCTACTGCAAGGAAAGTTCGTTTTCTGTGTCGTTCTTGACAATTCTCGCCAGAATCTATATTTCACATTTATAAATCCAACATTCACCGATGCATCGAATATTGCTGTTACATCTGGCCTGGTGCTTCTGTTTTGTACTTACAGGTTCTTGATAAAATCCAAAGAAGAATCTGTAATGTTATTGGTTCTGAACTGGCATCTCGGTTTGAGTCATTTTGCTACCTCCTTTTCTATAAATATTTTCATGGTAATTATTCTGATGCACCTTCCTGATTGGTGTATAGATTTTAAAAAATCAAGCGCGTTACTACATTGGGCCGGGGGCATGATCCGATCATCTTAAAGCTGAAATGGCTAAGATATAAATTCTATGCTGAGAGTTTCTTCATTCTAACCTCCCGCTTGCTTTTGTTTTGCTTTCCAGTCAATTTTGATCTTCAAAAATATAAAGTTTATATCAGTTGTTATGTCTTCTTAATTCCTGTTCTTACATTATGACTTCGTGATACCGACTTCGAAGCCTCTTGTAAGGTTTACACGGAAATGGAAGCATTTAAACTGGTCGAGACGGCATCAAATTTGTTTTGTCGATCAATGGAACCTGAACATTTAAAGTGATGAATTAAAATTCTTTATTTCCTGTGGTGACAGGAGGCTCCGTGTCTGGAGAAAGTGACGGGAGAGTTACAATGCTAAATGCGTGTAAGGATGTGTAACATTCCCTCAATCTGTGATTGTTTTGGTCAGTAGTATCGGAAATATCAGTTTCTTGATACTGTCTGTTAATGTTGCCGCCTATCAGGATGTCTTAGATCATTGCCTTATCACATACATTGACGACAAGTTTAAAGATAATAGATTTATCTTCCGGCATAAACTTGCTTCACCCTCGGTGGCTAAATCTACAAGAGAATGGTTTAGGGAGAAATGAATAATTGTTCTTGATTGGCCTGTAAATAGCTTACTATTTCTTTTATTCCTTGTGGTAACAAACCGATTAATCTACGACAATCTTCCGGTGTCACCGATATAACCATTCCAGTAATGACTTCGATTCTTCAAGATTCCTGTAGGAATGGAGGATCATGACAATGATTCTATCAAAATACTACACAAGTATCTTGAAGAATCGAAGTCATTACTGGAATGGTTATATCGGTGACACCGGAAGATTGTCGTAGATTAATCGGTTTGTTACCACAAGGAATAAAAGAAATAGTAAATGCAAAAGTTGCTGCAATACAGTACTAATGTCCTAATTAATGTACTATTCAAAATGTTATTAAGTTAAATGGAGGATAAGGGGAGATCCCATCCTCTCTGAGATGAGGATGATATAATAGACAGAGAGTATCAATGACAAATACGAAAACTTAAAGAATCAGCACATATGCTAGGCCACAAAAATCTCCTAAGCCGGCCAAGCATAGAAATGAATACAATATGAGAGCCAGTAATACACAGAGCTAGAGAAATAACAACATTCTGCATGGGACACATGTAAATATGCACACATAATTTTCTGTGCAACTTTGTGGCATAAAACTGTCTTACTGGGAAGATAGCATGTTTGTCATCTCTTTCATTCAGCTGTTGCATTCTATCTGTGAAATGGATTTAATAATGCCATAATGGGGAAAGTACAAATGGGGGAATAAACCTTCCTGACATAGCTCACCTGTAAAAATAATGTTGAATTAAAAAATTCAGTTAAAAATTACCATGTTTGCGTTTTGGGTACAAAAATGAAAGTAGCAGATATAAACAGAAACTAACCGCAATGAGAGGTGCACATTCATTAAGCAGGTTTGTTTTATCATGAAGATTCCCTGTTGCCAAATTGGTGGCAGCATGCGCTTTGGCATAAGAGTCTGTGTTTATTAATTTCATCTGATCTAAAAGTAAAAAGGTTTGGTTTGAAATTTACATACTTGTAAAGAACAGGATTTTCTGTATATATGTCAAAAGGCAAAAAATTCAACCAGTTTTTCTCTCGAGAGTTAAGTAAGCCTTCACGGCTTGTGTGTGTAATAGGCAAACCTTTCTTGACTACAGTTGTGTTTTGGGACTTGGGGTGAACCAGTTGATGACGAAGCAAAGCCTGGAACATAGAAACATCAAATGTGAAATACACAAGTATTAATGTGGCAGATTCTATGAGCAGATAAAGTATTTAAGTGCAGGAAAATAATTGTATAAATAAAAAGGTTATTTTAAAATATATAGCAAAATATAGTATAAATTAAATATTTGAATATAGCCATTTATATGAATCATATAAAATATTACACTTCAATATTTTACGAGAGGGGCAACATTTAATAATCAGTCACTGGTTACTGAGGCATTAGGTTTATAAGTTTCAAAAATTCATTCACTGATGCCTCCAAAGACACATGGCCAAGTGGTTAAAGCATTGGTTAAAGTAAGCCAGTAGCTTCACCCAAAGATTCACTACCTGACCACAGAACAACAATATGGAAATAAAAAAGGAAAATAACTCAGATATCAAAAAAAGGCATGGAACGTGGAACTTGAATAATCTACACAATTGGAGGAAATTAACTGTCGGTTCGAAATCTCAACGTATTATAACCTGTAGAATGCCGGAGCGTACAACTGCCGAAACGTCGTTAATATGACAACAAAGAGAAGTAAAAAAATCCGAACATTGTAAAAAGATTTTATTTATTAAAAATATTTTTTGATAATGATGAGTTTTTCTTATTTTTTTACTCGCTATATCGATTTTAAAATTTCGAAAATTTCACATTTCATTGAAAGTCTGGTTTGTTGTTGAAATTTTCGTATATAGAATTGATATACGAAAAAAAGACAAATTTTAAAGGGATTCGAGATGGAAATATGAAAATTATTCGTAAGAAAATGAATATCGCATCGTTCTCAATCGAAGTTGTATCAATATCTAAAATTCTCAAAATGTGTGTGTATATATGTATGTATGTGTGTGATCGGATGTTGTGTATGCGTTTCCACAGTTTTCATCATATTTCGATGATTTTTTTGATTGATAAATAATTATTCAGTACCGATTTTGAGATCAAATTGTTGGCGAAAATGGTTCTCCACTACTTCCTACATAAAACCCTCAGCAACCTTTTACTATTTACTATTTTTCTTGGATATATATATATATATCTTTCATAAAAACATTAATAAAATAAATAGTTTAAATTATTCCAATATTATCTATATCTATAATTCTCAGAATGTGTGTGTATGTATGTATGTGTGTGTGTATGTGTGAAATCGGATATTGTCTATGTGTTTTCACAGTTTTCATCCGAGTTTGATGATTTTTTTGTTTGATAGATATTTCTTCAGTGCCGGTTTTGAGTTCAAATTAGCTGGAAAAAATTACAACCTTGAAGGTGAAAATTTGAAAAACTGATTTTTTACACTTTGCGTAATAATCAAAGTCAATATTTAATGTCTGTGAAAAACAGCGTACAATCAATTTATAGAGTTGAAATCTAACGCAAATGATTATTATAATTATAGAAAAATTTATATTATAAATAAAAATTATCGTATATTATTGTTATGACGGTCCATGGAAGAGGTTCCTTCCTTGCAAGATTCAGAACGCAAAAACTGCACTTTTCACGGCCACCCCACATTCGAATTGTTAATCCCCACATTTGGGGATGTGCCTCTGTTTCACCCAAATATTGTTACTAATATAGATTTCTGTTGGGCTGAGTTTAAACTTAAACTGCTTTAAACGAAAGGCAAAAATTCCTAGTAATGAAAGACCCAGTCAAAGACGGGTTATGCTACTAGTATATATATATATATTACAGAAAACGAAACAGTAAATTATAAAAGAGAATTAAAATCTCATTGTTACTATTAGTGAATAAGAAACGCTCTATACTTTAAACTAACTATAAAGTTTTATAGAAAGTCCATGAATAAATCTACAAATCCATCTATAAAATCTGCCGATGACATTGTATATGCCTTTAAAAAGTTATGATCGGATCTTTATTACCAGTTGGTTTTTTATATGTCCTCAGTCCTTTTATACACCAGGCCGTTTTTCTTACCACTAAAGTTTTCCTAATAGCGCTGATCATCTAAGGGTGGTGAGTTGAAAACTGTTGTTTTGGCAAGGAAGCGTTAAAATTCAGGACGGCTTAGAGAAACGGATTATCCAACGAGTCTCTCTGCCAAGAAAACGACGATGGTTAATCAGCGTGGAACCATTTATTAGACTAACTCGAATTCCATGCCTGGAATTCTCCAAGAGGTTGGGCTTTCTTTGTAGCATTGAAAGTACGGATTTCTTGTGAGAGTCGATGATGATTTTTTTATATATATAAAATTGCTGAGTCATTAAGAAAATGTTCGCCATGATGATTTGATAACACATTCTTTTAGGCGTACCTCTTATTTATCGCCCTTATTATTACCATACATTTAACTATCTATTCTTTTGTATGTTTTGTATATTAAACATTTCTTGTCGCCTTCCGTTCTATAGTAAAACTCATTTCTATATATTTCCAAACATACAAACCAGATGAATCATTTGATACTTCCCGTTTAACTAGGAAGATTCTGTTTAGGTTACACCAACCTTATTGAATTTGATTGGTCATATTCTATGATGACTTCCGGTAGCCAAAGATACTGACCGTTTCAAAGATCTATTACAAAAGACATCACTGACGTTATGGCGTTTTGCCATCAAGGTTCAAGATATATTTAGTTTTGGGGTTAGATATTTTTTGTTTCTTTTTAATCCTCTACTAGAAATTACGTTTTTCGCCTGGGAGACAAAAAAGAATGAAACCTAGTAGAAGTAAAATCGATATTTTTAGGCATTTTATGACTATTTTCTGAATTACTTATAATATTTTTTTTGTAGGGGACATAATAATTATTTAGTGAAACAAGTCTTATTGATTAACGGATAGAATTTTGAGAAGATGTAGATTCCTACCTAATCAGGATTTTTTTAAAACAAAGTCGAAATTGTATTGTGTATATAAAGTGAGTGATCAATTTTACATTGCAACCAATATAAAATGATCCCTCACTTGATGATAACGGTAGTTTCTCTATATTTATATATCCAGAAAATATAAACAAATCTGAATGACATATATATATATATATATATATATATATATATATATATATATATATATATATATATATATATATACTCTGTATATTTCGGCAGTTTTTCATTAATGCATGTTTTATTAAATAATATAGACAAATTTTGTCTATTTATATTCCTTTCATATTGTCCGATAAGCTTAATCACATTATCGTTGAAAGACGAAAGGAAAACACCATATTGACACATGTTTAAATACATTCTAAGCTTTCGGCTTACATAAGCCATTACCAAAGATGACAATTTCAATAAATCAAACAACAGACAGACGAAACTATAATAATAGTCCGCATTTGCTGCTTGGATAAGTTCAAAGTAACGACAAACTCGTATATACGAAATAATAAGCTAAAATAATAGCTTTCCAAAATATATAGTTGATGAAGAAATAAAATACTTTCTTAGAAGTCTTAGTACTCAGTAAATATAACGTAATACTGCTTCCACTAATTCCAAATATATTAATCGCTTTTATCATAGCCAAATGCTACTAATTATAATCAAGATGAAAATATACTAAAAAATTAGTAAATACTTATATATCTACAACAGATCCTAGGTTAATCATATAGTACACTAAATCTGGTATATCCAACTTAACTATTCGCAATGATTCTTCCCCCCTCCCCGTTAGCAATTTGCAAAAAACCAACATAGTTTACAAATTCAAGTGCCCTTTGGGAGATTGTATCTCCAACGGATTGAATAATATTTATGTTGGTCACACCACAAACTCGCTTTAACGAAGCTTCACTCTACATTTCAAAGATAACTCTAACATTTTTAGACATTTAAATCAACATGCCTACCGGCGTACTCAATTCCGGAAAATCCTTGTTGACAACACAACTATACTTAAACATGAAAAAATAAATAAACAAAAATTTAAAATCCTTGAAGCTATATACATAAAACAGTTGAAACCTAACCTGAACAAAATAAACTATGAAATCTCCACAAATATTTTTAAATGCCTATAATTTATAACAGAAGCCATTGGTTTATACCAAAGGTTTCCCATATTTAATACTTCTCGTTTTTCACTTTCGCGTGGTCATGTTTGACGTCACAAGCTGCGACGCGATTTTCGCTTCCGCGTCTCGTAAATACGAGTTTATTGTTACTTTGAACTTATTCAAACAGCAAGGGCGGAATATCATTGCGGTTTCGTCTGTGTGTTATTTGATTTTTTGAAATTGTCATCTTTGAGAATGGCTTATGTAAGCCGAAAGCTTAGATTGGATTTAAACATGTATCAATATGGTGTTTTCCTTTCGTCTTTCAACGATAATGTGATTAAGCTTATCTGACAATATGAAAGGAAATTACTTAAAATAAATAGACAAATATTGTCTATATTATTTAATGAAACATGAATTAATATATATATATATATATATATATATATATATATATATATATATATATATATATATATATATATATATATATATACCACCCACGCATCCAAGCTTACAACGACTCGTATTCACGAGCGGTTACCTGCTCAACGTTGATTAACTTGGGTGATTGTAAGGGAAGAACTGTTTCAAAGTAATATGTCCATAAACACACATATATATATATATATATATATATATATATATATATATATATATATATATATATATATATATATATATATAGCCTGACGTGCCATAACCGATTCGGCCACTGAGGATCGTTCGGTTGGCAAGGTCGAATTTACTGCGTATAAAATTCAATCTTTGCAAACCGAACGATCTTCAGTGACCGAATTGGTTAAGGCCCGTCAGGCTATATGACGTTCCGTATAGGATACAAGTTCGAATCCTGTCGGAGGACGAATATTGTCTATGACAATTTCTCGGACATTCAGGCCGGTAAATGTTATTTAATACTGTTAATTTTAAACAGATCATTTACTTAAATACTTGTATCTATAAAAAGAATGTTTAATATAAATATGTCTTTAAATAATTGTTGGACTTTGTCCATTTCATAATACACAGACACACAGACACACACACACACACACACACACATATATATATATATATATATATATACATATATATATATATATATATATATATATATATATATATATATATATATATATATGTAGTAATTCGTTGGTATAATCCAGGCGAGTCTTATTAACACAGTGTAGAATTTGGCATATGTTAAAATGACTCACAAAAGAACGCTCAATATTTATTTTCATTAAATAGATTAAATCTTCTTTACAATTGGAATTAAGATACCTTTAGTTAATGACCATTTTCACATGTGAATTTTAATTTTTAAATTCGCAGGATTTTTTAAACTAAACGTATCTTAATTCCATTTGTAAAGAAAAGTATATATATATATATATATATATATATATATATATATATATATATATATATATATATATATGTGTGTGTGTGTGTGTGTGTGTGTGTGTGTGTGTGTGTGTGTAATTTGGCAGCCACTTTTCTTTTAAACATGTAAGAATATATGCAGGACTATGTTGTCTTTAACATTCAACACAACATGTTTAAATATATATATATATATATATATATATATAGAGAGAGAGAGAGAGAGAGAGAGAGAGAGAGAGAGAGAGAGACATACAGACAGACAGACAGAGGGAAAGAGAGAAAGACAAAGACAAAGAGAGAGGGTGGTTACATTTTTTTTAAAAAGATAGCCGATTTTACCAGAGTGAAATAGTCATAAAATAATTAGAATTATCAATTGTACTTCTATTTGAAGTAGGCTAAAATCCATAGTCTTGATGACTTTTGGCTGAGATAAGCCATCGACGGATTCCAAACAGTTTTGTCTCCCCAAGTTTCAATTACAATGCTTGGCTCAAACAGTGGAATTTTGCTGTACGCTTGTATAGCTTTACTCAACCGAAGTTACTCCCACGAGCCCATCACAAAAATCTGCCGGAAGGAAAACTTTGTTATATCGGTTGGCATAAAGGAACAGGGATACACATCTGGTAAGTGAGAGAACTGATTTAAATTCTGACATTACAACAAATATGACTACCTCCGTAAAACAGTGACCACAGAGAGGCGTAATATAATGTTTGCATGGCGTAAAACTAATCTTTGAATTAAAAAAAACAGTTGATTGAACACATGTTGCATCACATGTGCGTTACCTTTTATTTATTGGACGTTATAGTGAATCTGATGGCCACTTTTAGGGAATTATGTTTGGGTGCATTACTTTATCAAAGGCACAGAATTGATTTAAACCCAAGAAGTATACAGTGCGAGTTCAAAGTTTAGCATTTAGTGAATACACTATTTACTTCAGTATAGTACTTGTTATTATGATTAGTTTTTTTTTACACAAAAAAATAGTGGGCTGTACTATACACAGGTAATTTCTTTGAATAGCTTAAAAATCAAGCATTTTCAGTTAAGGGTTGGACAACATACTGATAAATGTTCCTTTAGGGGTAGAAAATCTAGAAGAAATTTAAATGTTCACACTATACGAGAAGTCGATATATACACAAGTATATAGGGTTCATCTGCGCCAACCGTGTCGTAGAATGAAAAAAAAGTATTTGCTCGTGCATTTTTATAGAATTAACTAAGTCAGATTCTGTGAAACAAAGAAATTAAACGAAATGATAGCAACAACATACATGAATATGGCAACAAAGATGAGGACAACAGTCCGAACAACGAAAATACTGCAAATACTTACAATACCTCATCTCAGAAATAAAGAGTTATCTTGAAGAAGGTCGGAGCGTGCAACGGCCAAAACGTTATGAGGATAAAGATGAGGACAACAGTCCGAAAAATGTAAATAGTATAAATATTTACAATACCTCAGCTCAGAAATATAGAAAGATTAAGAAGAAGGTCGGAGCATGCAGCGGCCGAAACGTCTTTGATATGACAATAAAAATCAGGGCAACAGTCCTAAAAATGTAAATAGTGTAAATAATTACATTACCTTAGCTCAGAAATATAGACAGATGATGATAATAACGCCTCAATATCAGTAGAAACTGCAAAATATAATAGTAAAGCCCCAAGAGTTCGTTCAAAGCATGACAATTAGCACTCAGCAGCAGACAGGTTATCTTTAAGACATCAAGTTATCCACTGTGAATTTTCCCACGCCACAATAATCTATTGGATCAAAGCGTTGCTCCGTGAATTTCGACCCCTAAAACGGGCAGTGGTCTTGGACTCTGGGAAAACAAGGCGAAAGATAAATCGACAAAAGTTTCCTTTAATAATTCCCTGAGAACCCCGGGAGGGTACAACGTGTTGAAACATTGTAATAATAAAAAACTAGGATCAGGAATATAGTCAACATGTAATGATAATTTATCATCCTCGAAATCAAGAAGTTATAAATCGCGGTTTCGTTTTCTCGCGGATTTATTCAATCTGTGCCTTATAGTATTGTTTTTCTTTTTTAACTGTTGTAATAATTTTAGAAGTATTTTCTTTTTCGTAATTACTTTCATAATATCATACTTAATTATCTCTAAATGATTCAACCGAATATTTAAAAGAAGCACAAATAATTAATATATTTTCAATATCAATCAGACCTGGAGTAATGTGAACAATGCGTGACAATAAATTAGATATCTTTAAGAAAGTTAGATAATATCATTTTAAATTTGACATGCGTAAAAAAGTAAAGATTTGTAGATAAAACAAAATGAATCGCTCTTCGTCACTAGCAGTAGTAAGGGGATTGTATTATAGTAAAAGTGAATTGTATTATAGTAAGTGGATTGTATTATAGTAAAAGTGGATTGTATTATAGTAAAAGTGGATTGCATTATAGTAAAAGTGGATTGTATTATAATAAGTGGATTGTATTATAGTAAGTGGATTGTATTAGAGTAAAAGTGGATTGTATTTTATTAAATGGATTGTGCCATAGTAAAAGTGGATTGTGTCATAGTAAAAGTGGATTGTATTATAGTAAGTGGATTGTGTCATAGTAAAAGTGGATTGTATTATAATAAAGTGGTTTGTATTATAGTAAAAGTGGATTTTATTATAGTAAGTGGATTTTGTCATAGTAAAAGTGGATTGTATTATAGTAAAAGTGGATTGACCTAACTTTCCAATTCAGTAATGTTGTACATCTGATCACCATTGCCTACTTGATTTGGATTCAGCATTTTTTTCAGAAATTTAAATCCAATTTCAATCGACTTTTTCTTAATTCTTTTTCATTCATTGCTCCCTCGCCTTTATCGTCTTTTTCTTTTTCTTATATTCTTTCATAGGAAGTTGATTTCTTTTCTGGCATGACGTGAAATGGTTAAAAAAAGGGCGTCCACTCTATTGTCATGTGGTATCAGACAAAATTATATTCAGTAAATATTTTCGTGTGTCTCACCGTTCACACTGTCAGGCTTATCGACCTTAATTTAATTGTTTTTTTTTCATGGACATGTTCAGTGCTACCATTATTATTTCCTTTAATTTCTATTGTATGCATATTTTCTACCGGGTCCCAACCAGTGACCTATGATCAGAAATACATTGATGACATTTTCCACTGAGTCATTTTTGTAAAAACAAAAAGAAACCTAAGATCACATAAATTTTACAGAGATGAATCCCTTCATGAACTGTAACCTGTACTTGTGATTACAATCTTTTGTATTTCTATAAGGCATGGGTGTCAATAAATTCATTCAACATTTTCCAATCAAACCTCTGACTCCGTTTACAACTGCAATTATTGATTATCTCATTTCCAACATTTTTTAGATTTCCACTTGAAGATTCTTGTAGTTTGATAGATTATTTTTAAATCTTTAAACATACGTTACAGACTGCAAGAACTGCCAATTCAGTAAGAAAGCCTATTTTGTTTTTGTGATCTTTCATCAGGATAATCTTCTGACTGTATCTATTGTAAAGTCCAATAAAATTGGTAGAGATAAAAAAAACTCAAATTATTAACCTAAAAAAAAACCTGTAATATATAGGGAGTTATCGAACGCATTTAATCATATAAAGTACAGTGTATGTGTGTGCGTTTGTCCGTGTGTGTGTGTGTCCAAGCAACTCCTTCGCTCCGACTGATCCGATTTCAATGATTGTTGGGGCGCACCCACCTTAACAACCACAATAGACTGATCCTATTATTATAAAATAAAACAGTAGTTCTAGAGCAGTGTAGTGCAGTGCCGAGTGAGACTTCTGTAGTGATCAGTTACACTTCATTACTATTACTTATTGTTACTATTAACCTACGTTCGTTCTACTACTAATCTCTCTGATGTAAATACCTCTCTGAATATACCAGTATTTACCCTACAACTGTGTTTGTTCGTTATTACCATATACTCACGTGGAAACACTCAACATCTCAACAATGATTCATAGCTCATTCAAAGCCCTAGAAAGGTTAGGTGCAGGGAATGATTTTTGTTGAGCTCATTCAGTGTTGCCAGATTATGCGAGGCTAAAAATATATATTAATAATTTATATTAGTCATTATTGTTGCCTTCATGGTTCACGGGGAGTAACTCTTATTTTCCTTTCATATCCAAAACTGCAGCTAGCTTAAAAGTCTCATTTTTAGGGCTAGTACTTTATTAATGATCTCTTATCGTTTTTATTCAGACTAAAAAGAATTTGAACACGTTTTCTATGATTTAATCATAGCAGTTTATATGCCTTACGGTTCGCACGGGCATGCTCATGTTTGTTGTTAACTAAAACAACACACACGTTTCAGAGTGCTTCATTGGTATGTCAAACTCGATAATTACCGAGACATAGAGACTGAAATCACAAATTCCTGATGGAGGGGTGTTATCAAGTGGATTAATTTGTGGCCTCGTATATACCTGTTTACCTTGCAAGTGTCTGTATAATCGCTATCGATGGTTTCTTTTGCTGACAACCTTGTAAGCTTCTTCTTGCTTTCCATTACACGGTGAAGTAATGGATAACGGCTCGGACTGAAGAATCGTAGAGCCGAGTTCGAATTCCAGTCGAATCCGTTATATTCACTTACGTGGGAAAGGTTTGAATCCTCTTCTTCTCCCTCCAACTATGGGTAAATAGCAGGACAGACTGGGTTCTATAGCCTTGGATGGCAACTGGTCTAGAAGGTCAACTCTGAATTCAAAACCATTCGGCGTCTGCACCGACATCCGGCGGCCTCTTGGTAACTCCTGCCTCTGCGTCTGTGGACATTCTGCGGCAAGTAAGAGCATATTCCTCCCTCCACTGGGATAGCACGCGAGGTGTGGGGACCGCGTGTGAAGTTCAAACTCCCTTGTTACTCCGTTTCAAGAATTCGCCGCCGTTTGTCGCTCGTTTCAGCATTGGCGACGGATCGCCGTGCTTGGTCGGCCTTCGTTCCGGACGCGGTGAATTCCTTGGAAGGAGCCGGCTTAACCGATCCAGGGTGAATGCCGCAACAACAACAACAACAACAACAACATTACTTATGTAAGCGATCTTCCAGTTTGCCTTGTGAGTTTTCCACTCTCACCTGTGTATCTTTTACTTTTAAAATCACCCCCGCTGATAATCCATCCTGGGTATGACCATAGACTGCATCCGGTAGCAAAACCACTAATCGGTATACTAGAGGAGCAAGGAACCGCCTCATCTGATGTTGTTCCCATGGGCTGGTGTAGTAGCACCCGTTATGGTCCCATTTATGGGCAAATAATGAAGCCTTAAAAAAAAGCACCAACAATATTTTTTCATATAAATTTAAGAACAATATATTTTTATAACAAAATGACAATTAAAACGATACTAAATTATAAAATAAGATTTTAAAGTAAAAACAACAGCAATACACTTTTGGTGTACATTACCAGTAATAAATTTTTAACAAATTGCCAACAATACAAACATTTACCCTGAAAGCATAAAATTAAGCAAAAATATCTGTAGTTGAAAGCATAAAATTGCGCCCGACATACTTAGATTTCGGCATTAAATAACCCATAGAGGTGTTTATATGCCACTAAACAAAATCTATCAAGCAACCCGTTTTTAATAAGTTATGATATATCTTTCAGTTCTCTTAGACTCTATAATTCTAAAATTTGTATCTCGGTCAGCTACATAATATTATATTCGACCATATTACCGTAATTTCCTATGTATAATAAGCCCTCATCCATAATACGCACCCTAAAATTTGTGCTGAAAGTGTGGGAAAATGCTTCTTCTCACGCATAATACACACACCTTGTTTGGTAATCAAATTGTACCTCTTCAATTTCATTACGACCAGCGTTTCCTACTCAAATTAAAAAAAATGTTTTAAACATAATAATCTTATTCTAATTTAGTTTAATGATAATTCTTATTTTATTTTACATTTGTAAGTATGGTTAGGTACATAAGATTGTATTTGACATTTTATGGGGTCGCAATCGCTGAATGTTAGTGTCAAATGTTTGTGGATAGTACTCATTTTGCAACTGAAATCGACTAATGAAACAGCAATTTTTTGAAGAATTTTGTAGCTGTGCATAATACGCACCCTTAATTCTGCTTATTATTTTTATAGAAAAAAATGCGTATTATACATGAGGAATTACGGTAATTGTAATTGGGAGAGGTTTTTATGCTATTAAATCGTTCTGGGTGGTGGGGTTGTTATATTCGTTGTCGAAGTCAGTTGTGTTCGTTCCATTTCTACCGCAGACACTAAATTTTCTGAATCTCATTTAATTTTTTGTGATCATAAATTTTCACATTTTGTGTCAGGAATTTAAAGATGTTTCTAGTATTCCATATCATTTCAACCGAAACGTGTTCAAACAGCAGTGATGTTTATTTTGTTTTAATATTTGATGAATAAATATTTGCGCCAAGTTAAGAAAAAAAAATAACTTGATTGATACCTTTTTTCATGTCCCATCAGAATTTTGCTGTTTAGTTAAATCCAGAAAATATTTTTGGGTATTGTAAGAATATTTCTTCATTCTTTATCGCTATTATTAAATAAATTCCTCCCGGGTAAGACGTTAAATTGCATCCACGTCCTGGGTAAAACGATAAACTATGTCCAGCAGCAAGGCCTCTGATCAGGAGGTTTTGAGGAGCGTGGAACCACCTCTTAATTGCTGATGTTCCCAGGTTCACCTTGACCACGGGTGGTAGCACCTGTTAGGGTCCCAGATTTTGTCAAATAGTTAACTATTACCAGCAATTCATTTTTGAAAAGGTTATTACCAGCAATACAATATTGAAGGAAAAATATTACCAGAAACAGATTTTTGACAAAACAAAATATTACCAACAATAAAGAATTTTGTCAACAGTGAGTAGCCCACTGGGGTTGGTGTCCCGTGGGACAAAATAACCCAAACCAATCTAAAGCAAAGTAAATATATTCTATTCATACGAACCTAAAAATGTTGTCGGCATTAAATAATCCATTGAGGTTCATATGCCGTAAAACACAATAAACCAAACCATGCATATTCTGTTCATACGAATCTATCCTAAAGATGTTGTCGGGATTAAATAGCCCATTGAGATTGATATGGCGTAAAACAAAATAAATCAAACCAATCTAAATCAAAGAATACATATTCTATTCATATGAATGTATCATAAAAATTATTATTTTCATTAAATAACCCATTGAGGTTGATATGCCGTTAAACAGAATAATCCAAACCAATCTAAACCAAAGATTACAATATATATTCATACGAATCTATCCTAAAGTTGTTGTCGGCATTAAATAACCCATTGAGGTTGATATGCCGTTAAACACAATATACCAAACCAATCTAAACCAAAGCATACATATTCTATTCATACGAAACTATCCTAAAAATGTTGTCAGCATTAAATACCCCAAAACAAACAAAATAAACCAAACCATTAAAAACAAATGAATAATTAATAAGCGTGTTGTTTTTGTCTCACCTGGAGAAAAATAACTCCACAGAATCTGAAAATTACTTTTTGCAATAACAGAAGGAACTCTTAGACTCGTAATGAAATGTACGAATAAAGGAATATTGACTCTAATAATATAGCTTGCCTGGTTGTCAGCAAAAGAGATAATTCAAGGTAAAATATTATCAATTGCTTTATTTTCTAAATTTTTGTTGAGGCTTTTGCACTTTTTGTCTTAGTTCGATGGCCAAAATTCCTTTTCTGAAAAGTATAAAAAAAGATTCTTAATAATGCACGAAATGTCTGTTTGGTGATAACCCGCGGAACAGGTATTCTTCATAAGTAACCGGATCATTATTACGTCTGGCGCTCTACGATCACATAATACTTTTCAATTTTTTTTATTAACTATGAATAATGTAAATTAATGTCATTAAAATAAACACGATTTGATAGTAAATGACAAAATTATCATTTTAAAATGCATGATTTTTTAACTTATTTATATTATTCGAACTATTGTCCTCATCTTTGTCGCCATATTTCTTACAACGTTTCGGCCTTTTTACGCTCCGGCCATCTTCAGGTGGGTGGAATGTCTAACTGAGCTCTTTATTTCGCTCACTGGGGTAGACTGTTCTAGTCCCACGTGTCATGTTTAATGGATGTCAGTTATCAGATATCTCCTGTTAATTTCCCACTGACTTAATCTGGTATTGAACTGACATTCTTTGGGTCCTGTCACTGGATCTAACCAACGCCTTTCTCCACTGTGCCATGTGTCCTTGAGGACACATGGCACAGTGCGCCAACCACCTGAAGATGGCCGGAGCGTACAACGGCCTAAACGTTGTAATATATATGGCGACAATGTTAAGGACAATAGTCTGAATAATGTAAATAATGTACATAATATCTCATCTCAGAAATATAGACAGATACTGAAAGGCCGAAACGATGCAATAAATATGGCGACAAAGTTGAGGACAATAGTCCGAATAATGGAAATAGTGTACATAATACCTCTTCTCAGAAATATAGACAGATACTGAAAGGCCGAAACGTTGTGATAAATATGGCAACACAGATGAGGGCAATAGTCCGGAGAATGTAAATTGTGTACATAATAGCTCGTCTCAGAAATATAGACAGATACTGAAAGGCCGAAACGATGCAATAAATATGGCGACAAAGTTGAGGACAATAGTCCGAATAATGGAAATAGAGTACATAATACATCTTCTCAGAAATATAGACAGATACTGAAAGGCCGAAACGTTGTGATAAATATGGCAACACAGATGAGGGCAATAGTCCGGAGAATGTAAATTGTGTACATAATAGCTCGTCTCAGAAATATAGACAGATACTGAAAGGCCGAAACGATGCAATAAATATGGCGACAAAGTTGAGGACAATAGTCCGAATAATGGAAATAGTGTACATAATACCTCTTCTCAGAAATATAGACAGATACTGAAAGGCCGAAACGTTGTGATAAATATGGCAACACAGATGAGGGCAATAGTCCGGAGAATGTAAATTGTGTACATAATAGCTCGTCTCAGAAATATAGACAGATACTGAAAGGCCGAAACGATGCAATAAATATGGCGACAAAGTTGAGGACAATAGTCCGAATAATGGAAATAGTGTACATAATACCTCTTCTCAGAAATATAGACAGATACTGAAAGGCCGAAACGTTGTGATAAATATGGCAACACAGATGAGGGCAATAGTCCGGAGAATGTAAATTGTGTACATAATAGCTCGTCTCAGAAATATAGACAGATACTGAAAGGCCGAAACGATGCAATAAATATGGCGACAAAGTTGAGGACAATAGTCCGTATAATGTAAATAATATACATAATACCTCATCTCAGAAATAGAGAGAGCATTGTTTTTTTGTCATTGATTCTACTAATTATAAATACTTAATGATCTATGTAATGTTGAATTTTGTTTCGAGGCCCCCAGCAAACAGTGAGTATTGGTCAACTAGATTATCTTTGTAATTTACAGTTACATTCTGCATACTAACTACAGACATCGATACTAACGTTATCATTATTATTATTATTATTATTATTATTATTATTATTATTATTATTATTATTATTATATGTGTTCGGCATTATAATGTTGGCGCTTTAATAAGCGGTATGTTTAGTTAGTCGAAACCTTACTGCTTCCTGAATTATACATGAGCAATCCTTGTAACAGCTGCGACTCCTTTTTCCATTCAAATACTTCCATGGCCAAATACGATATTATAACCCGATTAATTTTCACACGAGATTTGTTTAGGATGAAGTACAAACTTTAATTTTCTACAATCTGTTCGCCTGTTTCATAAATCCTTTTCCTTCTTCCTCGTCTTGCTGTTTCTACTAATCTGTGGTAATGTTTTTTTTCTGTCTGAACCGGATTAACATTCGTTAGTACAATAGTGACGTTCACAATAAACAATTAATTTCGTTTTTCTGGTAAGCTACTCTTATGTAAACAGATCTTTCCTCCAAGTTTTAAATTGTGGCCAGCTGTCTTTGATATCTTTTTTATTATCACTGATCTTCTGGATGAGTTTTAGGAATTACAAAACAAGTAAAATAATTGTTCACATGACAACTTCAAAAAAGTATTTTTATTCTTCGTTGTCAGATTCTGTTTCGTTCGCTTTTTCCATTGATATTTAATGTCAAAACAAAATCTTTTCCCAGTTCCTAACGGATAACCTTGCACTGAGTTTTCATCTGCATCCATCCGTAGTAGCATTTACAATTTACTCTGTCAGACTTAGCTTGAACTTAAATTCATTTTTTTTCCATGGACATATTCAGTGCGACTATTATTAGTGTTTCAACTTGATCCCACAGAGGGCGGTGGAATCAAGTTGAGATCATAGACAAAGAACACCACTGGAAAATTCGTAAACTTAAGGAATCAGCACATATGCTAAGCCACAAAAATCTCCTGAGCTGACCAAGCATAGAAATGAATACAATATGGGATCCAGTAATAAAGAGTGCCAGAGAAAAGCGACAATAGTAACAAAAATTGCTCTGGTAAAAAATGAAATGATAACAGCAAAAATTGAAATATGAGCACTGGTAAAAAAAATAGTTTGCTGAAGACATTAGGTTTATAATACGCAGAAATTCAAACCCAGCTCTCCTCATGGACACATAGAACAGTTGGTAGAGGCGTTAGTTAGATCCAGACAGGCTCTAAAGAGTGTGAGTTTAATACCCGGTTAAGAGCAGTGGAGAATTAACAGGAGATAACTGAAAATTGGCATCTATTTAAACTAGTGAGCGAAATAAAGGGTTCAGTTCGACATTCCACCCCCTTGAAGAAGGCTGGAGCGTACAACGGCCGAAACGTTGTAATAAATACGGTGACAAAGATGAGGACAATAGTCCTAATGAAGTAAATAGTGTATATAATACCTCATCTCAGAAATATAGACAATATTTTTTTTATTTCTTTAAAGCAGGAACTACTCGGAATCCCTTCAATGAGTCTGTCGGATCCTTTGCCCATCAATACAAGTGCTCCAACTACAACTGGAATTATTGATAAACTCATATGCCACATCTTTAGAGATTTCCCCTTTAAGATTTTTGTATTTTGATAGTTTTTTTTTTTAATTCTCCAAAAATGCATTCCAATTTTCAGGGTATTCGATGGGAATAAGAAAGCAGATTCTATTTTTGTGGTATCTCATCACGATGTCTGGACGATTAGTTTTCTGTCTGTGTCTATTGTACAGTCCCATAATATTCGTACCAATTTCTTGCAGTTTCCTTCCCGTAAAAGATGCATATTTTCCAGGGCAGATGCTGGCCTACTTTGTTATGCCAGGTTTCATAATCAGTGAGTGCTAATAACGTGAAACCGGATACAAGATGGTCAGTTGTTTCTGGATATTTGGCAAAGAAACTGCTTCACTAGGTAAACCGATTATTAAGTATGCCTGTTTGGTAAAATCTAGTTAGCAAGCATTGTTCCTGTGAAGTAAGAATAAAACCTTCGGTTTCAACTTTTTACCATTCACTAAGTACGGGTGCAGTATTGACCATGAAGAGGTTTATCTTGCCATCATTTTTGCATTTGATCTATTGCATTTCTCTTACTTCATTTTTTTAGGCACTTTGCCGGTGAAGTGTCTGTATTATGGTTTACTTGCTTCACTACACTCACTTTAAATTCCATTTTTTTATTTTTCGGCTACTTTTATTACTGAATAAATCATTATTATTATTATTATTATTATTATTATTATTATTATTATTATTATTATTATTATTATTGTTGTTGTTGTTTTTGCTATTATTTTATTTCCTTTTATTTTTAATGGTTTAGGTTTATTTTGTTTTACGGCATATCAACCTCAATGGGTTATTTAATGCCGGCAACATTTTTAGGTTAGATTCATATGAACAGAATATGTATTCTTTGATTTAGATTGGTTTGGTTTAGTTTGTTTTACGGCATATCAACCTCAATGGGTTATTTAATGCCGACAACATTTTCAGGATAGATTCGTATGAGTAGAATATGTATTCTTTGGTTTAGATTGGATTGGTTTATTTTGTTTTACGGCATATCAACCTCAATGGGTTATTTAATGCCGACAACATTCTTAGGATAGATTCATATGAATAGAATATGTATTCTTTGGTTTACATTGGTTTGGTTTATTTTGTTTTACGGCATATCATCCTCAATGGGTTATTTAATGCAGACGACATTTTTAGGATAGATTCGTATGAAGAGAATATGTATTCTTTGGTTTAGATTGGTTTGGTTTATTTTGTTTTACGGCATATCAACTTCAATGGGTTATTTAATGCAGACATTTTTAGGATAGATTCGTATGAACAGAATATGTATTCTTTGGTTTAGATTGGTTTGGTTTATTTTGTTTTACGGCATATCAACTTCAATGGGTTATTTAATGCAGACATTTTTAGGATAGATTCGTATGAACAGAATATGTATTCTTTGGTTTAGATTGGTTTGGTTTATTTTGTTTTACGGCATATCAACTTCAATGGGTTATTTAATACTGACATTTTTAGGATAGATTCATATGAACAGAATATGTATTCTTTGGTTTAGATTGGTTTGGTTTATTTTGTTTTACGGCATATCAACCTCAATGGGTTATTTAATGCCGACAACATTCTTAGGATAGATTCGTATGAATAGAATATGTATTTTTTCATTTAGATTGGATTGGTTTATTTTGTTTAACGGCATATCAACCTCAATGGGTTATTTAATGCCGACAACAATTTTAGGATAGATTCATATGAATAGAATATGTATTCTTTGGTTTACATTGGTTTGGTTTATTTTGTTTTACGGCATATCATCCTCAATGGGTTATTTAATGCAGACAACATTTTTAGGATAGATTCGTATGAACAGAATATGTATTCTTTGGTTTAGATTGTTTTGGTTTATTTTGTTTTACGGCATATCAACTTCAATGGGTTATTTAATGCCGACAACATTTTCAGGATAGATTCGTATGAGTAGAATATGTATTCTTTGGTTTAGATTGGATTGGTTTATTTTGTTTTACGGCATATCAACCTCAATGGGTTATTTAATGCCGACAACATTCTTAGGATAGATTCGTATGAATAGAATATGTATTTTTTCATTTAGATTGGATTGGTTTATTTTGTTTAACGGCATATCAACCTCAATGGGTTATTTAATGCCGACAACAATTTTAGGATAGATTCATATGAATAGAATATGTATTCTTTGGTTTACATTGGTTTGGTTTATTTTGTTTTACGGCATATCATCCTCAATGGGTTATTTAATGCAGACAACATTTTTAGGATAGATTCGTATGAACAGAATATGTATTCTTTGGTTTAGATTGGTTTGGTTTATTTTGTTTTACGGCATATCAACTTCAATGGGTTATTTAATGCAGACATTTTTAGGATAGATTCGTATGAACAGAATATGTATTCTTTGGTTTAGATTGGTTTGGTTTATTTTGTTTTACGGCATATCAACTTCAATGGGTTATTTAAAGCAGACATTTTTAGGATAGATTCGTATGAACAGAATATGTATTCTTTGGTTTAGATTGTTTTGGTTTATTTTGTTTTACGGCATATCAACTTCAATGGGTTATTTAATGCTGACATTTTTAGGATAGATTCATATGAATAGAATATGTATTCTTTGGTTTACATTGGTTTGGTTTATTTTGTTTTACGGCATATCAACTTCAATGGGTTATTTAATGCAGACATTTTTAGGATAGATTCGTATGAACAGAGTATGTATTCTTTGGTTTAGATTGGTTTGGTTTATTTTGTTTTACGGCATATCAACCTCAATGGGTTATTTAATGCCGACAACATTCTTAGGATAGATTCGTATGAATAGTATATGTATTTTTTCATTTAGATTGGATTGGTTTATTTTGTTTAACGGCATATCAACCTCAATGGGTTATTTAATGCCGACAACAATTTTAGGATAGATTCATATGAATAGAATATGTATTCTTTGGTTTACATTGGTTTGGTTTATTTTGTTTTACGGCATATCATCCTCAATGGGTTATTTAATGCAGACAACATTTTTAGGATAGATTCGTATGAACAGAATATGTATTCTTTGGTTTAGATTGGTTTGGTTTATTTTGTTTTACGGCATATCAACTTCAATGGGTTATTTAATGCAGACATTTTTAGGATAGATTCGTATGAACAGAATATGTATTCTTTGGTTTAGATTGGTTTGGTTTATTTTGTTTTACGGCATATCAACTTCAATGGGTTATTTAATGCAGACATTTTTAGGATAGATTCGTATGAACAGAATATGTATTCTTTGGTTTAGATTGGTTTGGTTTATTTTGTTTTACGGCATATCAACTTCAATGGGTTATTTAATGCAGACATTTTTAGGATAGATTCGTATGAACAGAATATGTATTCTTTGGTTTAGATTGGTTTGGTTTATTTTGTTTTACGGCATATCAACTTCAATGGGTTATTTAATGCAGACATTTTTAGGATAGATTCGTATGAACAGAATATGTATTCTTTGGTTTAGATTGGTTTGGTTTATTTTGTTTTACGGCATATCAACCTCAATGGGTTATTTAATGCCGACAACATTTTCAGGATAGATTCGTATGAGTAGAATATGTATTCTTTGGTTTAGATTGGGTTTTGTTTATTTTATTTAATGCCTTCAACCTTTTTTATTGCTGGTAATATTTTGTTTTGTCAAAAATCTGTTTCTGGTAATATTTTTCCTTCAATATTGTATTTCTGGTAATTTTTTTTTTTCAAAAATTATTTGCCCATAGCTGGGAAAAAATTATTTGCCCATAGCTGGGACTCTAACAAGTGCTACCGCCCAGGGTTAGGGTGGACCTAGGAATATCAGCAATTAAGAGTTAGTTCCACGCTCCTCAAAACCTCCTGGTCAGAGGCCTTGCTGCTGAATGTCGTTTATCGTCTTACCCAAGACGTGGATGTAGTTTAACGTCTTACCAAGGACGCCTTTTATTTCTGATGTGTACTCATTTCTTTCCGGGTCCCGCTCAGAGACCTAAGCTTAGAAATGGCATCATGATATTTTCCACTGGAAAAAAAAATACATAAAGCCCTTCGTAAGGTGCGGGCTGTACTCGTGAGAACATTTTTTTGTATTTCTTTAAGGCATGTGCTTCCAGGGATCCCTTCAATTAATCTACTGAAATCCTTTCCAACCAATCCGATGGTTCCTACTCCAAAGGGGATTGTTGATGTTGCCATGTGCCACATTTTTGATATTTCGATTTCAAGGTCGTACATTTTGATAGCTTTTTTAAAAATCTATTATTTTTATTTCCTTTGATATCTGGCGTTTACACATTTCTTTCCGGGTCCCGCCCAGGGACCTAAGGTTAGAAATGGCATCATGACACTTTCCACTGCAAAAAAAACAAAAAAATAATTACATAGATAAAGCCCTTTGTAAGGTGTGGGCTGTACTTGTCAGAACAATTTTTTGTATCTCTTTGAGGCATTGACTTCCAGGGATCCCTTCAATCAGCCTACTGGAATCTTTTCCAACCAGTCCAAGGGCTCCAACTACAACAGGAATTGTTGATGTTCCCATGTGCCACATTTTTGAGATTTCTATTTCAAGGTCCTTGTATTTTGACAGTTTTTCGAATATCTTCAAAGACACATTGCAGTCTGCAGGGACTGCCATATCAATAAGGAGGCACTTATTTCGTTTGTGGTCTTTAATAACAATGTCTGGGCGGTTGGCTTTGATTGTTCTGTCAGTGTATATTGTGTAGTCCCATAGAATTGTAACCGGTCCTATCTCCGTAACCGGGTCAGGGTGGTGTTCGTACCAATTTCTTCCAGTTTCCTTCCCATAGGAGTTGCAAATTTTCCAGTGCAGATATTGGCCCACTCTGTCATACCGGGTTTTATATTCAGTGGGTGCCAATATCGTGCAACCTGATATAAGATGATCAATGATTTCTGGATATTTGTCACAGAATCTGCATCTTGGTCTAACACAGTCTTTGATAATTCCTAGTTAACAAGCATTGGTCTTGTGCAGCAATGATAAAACCCTCAGTTTCACCTTTCAACCCTGCACTACGTAGCCACTGATGGGTGCGGTTTATGTTATTATTATTATTATTATTATTATTATTATTATTATTATTATTATTATTATTATTATTATTCGTCGTCGAAGTCGTCGTGGACTGGCGTTCGGAGGATTGGAGCGATTGTGTCTCGATTATGGAACGAACCTCGCGAAACGGAGTGTCTCTTGCAGCGTGTCTCACTGGCGACGGTTCGAGGTAATGCTTTCTCCATCATAGCGGCTGGCAGAGGATAGAAAAAATTGTTTATAATTACGTTGTTCTGGAATTGTCATCATTGGTCGACTGAACTTGCTTTGTTTCAATGACTTTTGTTTTGTTATTATTAATTACTTTAAACCCATTATTATTAAAAAAAAATTTAAAAAGAAAAAAGAAAAAACTGTACCACACAACAGAAACTACCACATCATCTTAGGACGTTTCCAGCAGCAACAACTCAAATGGTTAAAATATGTCCCTCGAAGTGAGAATAATGACAGAATCAAGATACTAGCGTCTAACTCAACCCCAAACAAAACACAATGTTATCATTAGTGTTAAAAAAACATTAAATTTGCAATGAGAATGATTATTCTGAGTATATTAACGAATACTTTTAACCATCGTCGAAGACGCTCCCGGTTTGAAGATTTAATTCGTCCAAGGAAGATATCGAACGCAAGCAAAGCGGTACTATAAATTTGTGTGTGCCTGTATTAGCAATAAATAAATATTGAAATAAAAGTTCTGCTGATGTCAATGAAACATGTTCGAGCAGATTCCAAAAATAAAATAATTCATCGTTTTTTAAATTATTTTTTACATTTTTTCTATAAAAATTTTTTTTTTCTAATTACGCTCCAAAGACTTTTCCCTCCGGTGAGAATTGCAACCTCTCTATTCCAGCGTGAAAATCTGAGAAAAATAATAATAGATAAGGTAATGGACAGAGGACCTCCCTACCCCGTTGTCATGGAGACGTACGGTTAAGAAATAAAAAGTCAGACTGAAAAGAATCAGGTGAGGGTGAGCGGCTTTACATGATGTAAGCCAAAGAGGAATGCTAAATTCAGTCGGGAAGACATAGAAAAAAGTTTCCAGTATTATCTAAAGTACAGCGTAAGGTTTTCTACTTTGGAGAATACCATAAAGGAAATGTATGGAAGATAGCGTGACGAAATTAAAATGGGCTGTGGACGAAAGAGTTTCGAAGATAAAGAGACGATAATATCACAGACAAGAATAGAATGTCAGGGTGTGCAGAATTGCGAGAACGTAATAAACAACAACGAAAAAAGACAAACGAAAAATAATTGAAACATAGAAAAAATAATGAACCAATTGAAAGAAGGGGGTTACCCGTCGATTGCATATGATGCCATACTTATTACAGTAAAAATAAACATACTGGATTATTTATTTCAAGAAAGCTGGTGATAAAAACTACATGATAACTTATGTGTGGAATTAACATAAAGGGAGAGAATTCGCATATATGAAACAAAAAAATGCTTATCGACTGACTTCGAAAATGTCTTTAATTACCTACCAATTCCGTAATATCTTCTATTCAAAATAGCATATCCAATTTTAATATTAAATTATTTACAAACACATCTATAACTATTATGCCTTGGATCCAAACAAAAACTATATTTTTAATCAGATATATATCAAGATGAGTTGGGCACCTCCGCGTTGTGTAATGACTAGCAAGCGTCTCTCGCTAAAAACTTTACTACTTGGAGTGAGTTAGATCCTCACTGGGTACCGCATACTTGCGGCCTTGTGCTACACTTAGAAAATCATTTGGGCACTTCGACGTGGTGTAATGTCTTACAAGGTTGTCTCGCTAGATTAATTTCGATTGAATACTTTCGGCCTTGTGCTACATCTAACCTACGCTTAGAAAATGATTTGGGCACCTCGGCGTGATGTAATGGTTAGCAAGCTTGTCTCGCTAAAACAGTTACGACTTGCGAGGGAGTTTGATCCTCACTGGGTGCCCCTTGCGCCACATTTATGCCACGCTTAGAAAATCATTTTTGGGCACCTCGACTTGGTGCAATAGTTAGAAAGATTGTCTTGGTAGATCAATTACGACTGAGTAGTGAGTTCGATCCACACTAGGTGCCTCTTACTTTCGCCTTGTGCCACACCTAAGCCACGCTTAGAAAATCACTATATCAAGATGAGTTGATGCAGTTGGTATTGAATAAAATCTCAACATTTGCAGACTTCTACTGGAATTCTAATGATCCACAGGCTTTGTATTTCTTCATAGCTTTGATGTCATCCCTGATATGATCAAGTGTTGGTAGTTTGGGACTGGTCAACAGGATGTCTTTGAAGACAGTGCATGACAGTTTGGTTCATTCGTCCTTCAAATTCCTCTATCCATCTAGCATTGATGTCAGTGTCGGTTGATCTTTACTTTTGAAAGGAGCTTGAATGCGTTCTAGTGGGATAATGATGGTTTTTATAGCATTGAAGTAGCCACGAGTTCGAATGTCGTATTCCAGAGGCTCTTCCTCTCCATCGGTGATTTTTCAGGTTTCGAGTGGTATTCTGAACTTCTGGTTTAAACCAGAATAAAAGCATAGTGGTTCAGAAATGAGAATAAATAATACTAATGAAAAATTATGTAACTGTAGGAATCCCATGAATTGTCCATTGAATAATAAGGTGCCTTACAGAATCTATAGTTTACCAGTGTACTATTTCATCTAATGAAAATCCAGATATTAAAAAAAATATATTGGTAGGACTAAAAATGATTTTAAATTAAGATGGTACCAACACCTGTCTTCCTACAAAAGCAATGAGTATCGTAATCAAACATCGCTATCTAAATATTTTGGCATTTAAAAGAAACAAGTAAAACTCCAACAGTAAAATGGAAATTAATAAAAATTACGAGAACGTGTAGATCTTTAAATTATCCGTGTACTTTGACCCTACATGAAAAGTTATATATTATTAAGTTTCTTAAAAATAAAGGTTTATTAAATCAACGAAATGAAATAACTGTCTTTTGTAGGCATTGCATTATGTTCACTTTAAAACATAATAAACAAGACTTTGATAATTATATATCTATTATTTGATTACAATTAAAAAATATGTGTACATAATTCGTTAATTTTAAATTTTAATTTTAACAATAGCATATCTAATGCATCACTAAATATAATATAGCATTTTAGATCTTTGTAATTAAAAATATAAATATTAATCATATTTGAAGCACCTTGAAGCCCCAAATGTATTTAGAAAAAATAAAAAAGTAAATAAATAAAAATTCCAAGATTAACCCGTGATTCGATACGAATAGCGACTTGTAAATGTATACCTCTTATTTTCATGTTCTTAAAAAGGTAGAGAGGATGACACATCTTATACTCGAAAGCTCGTTTCGGCAAGAAGAAATTACATACCAAGACCAAACATTTAACCTCCATTTTTCACTTTTCGTTCTTGGGTTAGACATGTTCTCTGATTCGTCAAAATAGACAACACCCATTTATAATTTTCAATTCTCATTCCCCATCCAACTTAGACTCTAAAATATAATAGTACTTCGATTTAAAAAGCAAATTATTTTTTCTGAAGTTGTCAACATCGCTTGAAAATGGAACAAAAATTTTAAAATTACGTTTTACTTCATGAATATAGTAATTTCCGTGTCGCTATGAAAACATATCTTAAAATAATATAATATTATGGTCTACTTTGTATCTAGCACTTTTAAAAAAATATGCTAAAGAACTGTGGATTAATAATCTCATTGTTCTTTCATTTTATTTCGGTATATATATATATATATATATATATATATATATATATATATATATATATAACGATTACTCTGGAGCCCCTGCTGTTTGCCTCAGGGTTCTTGATAAGATCCGGAGACTGATATGCAACGTAATTGGCCCTGATCTGTCTTACAAACACTTTCACGGTAATTGCTCCGATGAGCTGCTTTCGCTGGTTCCCAGGCCTCATGAATTTAAACGTCCTACGAGGCTGGCATCCCGTTCCCGCCCCATCACCTTTGAAACTGTTAGATGTAGACGTCTCTTCTACTCCAATAGCGTCATGTCTCGCACATCTCGCCTGTCGAACTCCCTTCCTTATTCCTGTTTCCCTTACAAATATAATCTCCAACTATTTAAGTGTAACGTCAATCGACATCTCCAGTTGCCTTGATCTATCCACTTCCCTTCTCCACATCTTTTCACCTTTCATTCCTATCTGCCTTCGCTCGAAATCTTCTGTAACCCCCTTGCCTTGATCGATCCACTATCTTTCTCCACACGCTCTCCTTCACCACTCCTATCTGCTATTCCTCCAAACCTTCTGTAACCCCTTGCGTGCTAGTGGCTTCCAGCCTTTCTTGGAGTGTAAAGCTTTAAGAAAAGTATGTGTGCGTATGTGTAGTTTGCAATCCTTCAAAGTTCGTTTAAGGTAGTGGATGATACAGAACCACCTTTTGCTGTCATATAATTGAAAACACCCTTGAAGATTGAACAAAATAAGAATCTATAGTTGTCACATCCATTTGCAGTAGAATCTCATTCCAATGTTTATTTTATACAGCATCTTTTATTTTCACTCAAAATTCGAACCCAAATTTGAATTTTAACCAAAGGCTGCAACCAGGCATCATCGTTAAAATCATTCGAAACTAATGGGACCCTTTTTCAATTGATCATGATTATGCTTCAGTTTACATTATGTCGATATTTGTGTTTTAAAGGAGGGATATAAATAGTTATGATGGTAGATTAATGGATAGTGGCTGGGATTAAGGAATCGGATAACAGTGTTTGAAATTCAGTCAAATCCAAACGTGCTAATGCCCTTGGGAAAGGTATGAATCATTTTCTTCTCAACCTCGATCGGGTAAATAGCAGGAAACTCTGTCTTCTAAAGCCTTAGATGAAAACTGGTCTACCTCAGAAAGAAATGGCAATGCAGGAAAAAATCTGCCTCGCCTGACATGTATCGAAAGATACATGATCGCCTAAGCGTGTATCACGCATGCCACATAACTGACTGACTGTTTTCGTTTTTTCTAGTATGTGCATGCATATTCCATTTGCATAGATGTATACAGTCTTATTATAAGGAATTAATATATATATATATACACCAACACACATATACATATACACAAACACACACATACACACACACACACACACACACACACATATATATATATATATATATATATATATGCATATACATATATACATGCATGCACATACACAAACTTTCTATGTTGTGTAGGCTTCGTGTGTGTGTGTGTGTGTATGTGCTTGTGAGTAGTCTATTTTTTATGTGAATATATATTTTAATGATTAAATTAAATGGTAATGCTTTTGATAAGCTTTCCTCTTATGTACCAAGACTTTAATAATTCAAGATTGGCGGCTATGTGCCATCACTTTACAGAAGAAATGATTAGATGGACCCGTAAATTATCTGCTAATTTTTTTTCCTTGCAGTTTCCGTTTCCGGTTTATTGGTTTCCAGATCTTCAAGAATTTATATGCAATGTTAATCGACATCTTCTGTGATTTTAGTTCTTCTTTTTTTTACTGTTCTCTTTCCTTGATAATGTATTCTTTTTCTCATATTCTTTCACACTCAGTAACCCCTGCGTGTTAGTGGATTTATTACCTAGCTTTAAGAAAAATGGTTAAAAAATAAGTAAACAAATTCTCCCTTAAAAGGTAGAATTCAGAGTAGTGCCCATATTTGTAGCACTCAAGTCTCTACAGGGAACTATTAGGCTGCTATATAGTTCGGAGTTTCAGTTACAAATTCTAAAAAGTAAAATAAAACGTTACCGTGGCATTTTCGCTCAATAGTTTTAACAAAAAAAAATTCAAATAAGAGATTATGTCTGATAAACCCATCAAGTTCACGTGTTAGAATATAATGTTGAGAAGATTATAAGGCGGAGAGAAAAATCAGAAGAGAGAAACAAAACCTGAAATTTATAAAGAGAAATAAGAATTAAATAGAAAATGATAGATTATATGTATATATATATATATATATATATATATATATATATATATATATATATATATATATATATATATATATATATATATATACGAAGGTCATTAAATAAATAAGGTGAATTTTTCGGTATAAGGACTTCTAATACAGATAGAAGCTTACTCTTTTTTATTTTTATTTTGTTTTACTTCTTTTTCACATGGATTCAATTTCTTTTGCAGATTTAAAAAAAAACTTTGAGTGTTTTGGCGATTAACAAAGATGGCCGACAAAGAAGCATGCTCCAGGATTGAACAGCGGTCAGTTATCAAGTTTTTGGTTGCTGAAGGGTGCAAACCAGTTGAAATTCATAGGAGAATGTCAACTGTGTATGGTGCCACATGTTTCAGTAAAAAAAATATCTACAAGTGGGCTAAATTGTTTAAAGAAGGACGGAGCAGTGTTGAGGATGAAGACAGGCCTGGGAGGCCGACAGAAGTGAGGTCTCCTGAGGTGATCGAATCAGTCAATGACCTCATTCAGTCTGACAGAAGGGTGACAGTGGATGACATTGCAAGGACTTTGAAAGACATAAAGAACAAACGCAGGGGTCATCAGTCAGAAGGAGTCATCTTGCATCATGACAACGCAAGGTCTCATAGGGTAGTCCAAACGGTGCAGACCATCAACGAGCTGGGCTGGGAACTGCTCCCTCATACGCCTTACAGCCCATACCTTGCCCCTTCAGACTTTCATCTGTTTGGTCCCTTGAAAACGTTCACGAGAGACACGAAGTTTAAAAGTGACGATGAAGTCAAAAGTGTTGTGAGCGACTGGCTGAGACATCAGTCCATAGATTTTTACGTTGAGGGAATACGGAAGCTTGTGCACAGATGGGAAAATTGTGTGACAGTGCTAGGAGACTACGTTGAAAAAACAAAAGTAAGCTTCTATGTGTATTAGAAGTACTTATACCGAAAAATTCACCTTATTTATTGAATGACACTCGTATATATATATATATATATATATATATATATATATATATATATAGAGAGAGAGAGAGAGAGAGAGAGAGAGAGAGACAGAGACAGAGACAGAGAGAAGAGGTTATCGTTGTTCGAAAAGGTGAAAAGTGTATATTTTAAAAAGAAGAGAGAAACCGCAAACGTTTTTAGTTGTAATGTGGATTTTTTTTTAATATATATTATAATTTTTTCAAAAGTTTTGCAACACGTGTTTCCGGTCTTGCGACTTTCCTCCACATATTATTAAAATGAATTAATTTTCTTTATAGCTTTCGATGTTAAATATTCTCTTTTTGGGTGTAGTACTGACACAAATGTCTTTCTTGGACTGGTGGTGAGAAAGTTCTTCTGCTAAAAGGGTAATAAAACAATGAATATTGGTCCGAGAAAGGGTGACGAAAGATATCTATAATCTTATCTTTTAATGAACCCGGTATGTCCTTAGACCTATTTCCATTTTTGTGTATTGTGTTTGCGTTTTAATTTATATATGTGTTCTGATACAAAGAGTTTTCTGTTGTCTGGTAAATTGAGGAAGCTTTTGTGGTGGGAAACTCTGTTCTTTAGTGCATGGCTGTATATGACTTCTTGTATCTTGTGAATTTGAGTGTCTAAAATATGGAGTTGCAGTTTAAATTTTATTTATTATGAATGTCGTTTTGGGCTTTTCAAAAGTATAGGATTTTCATTCTATAAAGATATCACAAATCCCACATCCTCTTTTGTTGCATTTTGAGATCCCCTGTGTTGTGTGTTGGTTAAATTCGGATGAGGTTAATATATGTTTCAGGTTTTTAGATTGGCGTTTGCTTTTACTTATTTTGGTTGCTTTTAGTATATTTTTCAGTCTGTCATTCTTGCTAAGTTGGTGTAGATTTTTAGTAATTTCTGTAAATATTTCTGGATTGTTCTTGTTATATATTGAGACATATGCTAGAGTTTGTTCGACGTTATCTCTCTTTGGATTTCGTAGTTGGTCTAAAGGATTGTTGCGACTAAAAACCTTTGTTTATTAGTGTTGTGGAGGAGCCTCGTTTTTCTAGAGGTCTATGTATTTCTTTTAGGTGGGTGTTTCGGAGGTGTTGTTCAGTCACTATATTACAAACCCGACCTGTTAGAGAATAGACAGCTTTTTGGACGATGGCTCTTGAAGGGAAGATATTGTTGGGTGTATCTAGGTTTGTGGTAGATATCTGTGATTACGTGCTTGTTTGTATTTCTAATGAGTATATCTAAAAATGGTTAAAATTACATTCTTGAGTGAATTTGATTTTTGGGTGTACGTTCTAAAGTAAAGTGTGCAATTGGTTAATACCGCCTCATGAGGATTTCCAGGAAATGAAGCAATCATCTAAGTATCGTTTCCAACTTTTAGTGAAGTCGTTTTTTATATTTTCCCCATATATTTGTTCTACCTTAACATACAAGTTTTCCTCTAGGTAAGCTAATGTTAGTGTGGCATATGTTGGCGCCATTTTCGTTCCCAACGGAATCAAATACGTTTGCGGTTTCTCCATTCATTTTAATATACATAAATGCATATATATATATATATATATATATATATATATATATATATATATATATAGTTATACACAAACATATATACACACACACACATATATATATACACACACACCACATATATATATATATATATAAACACACACACACACACACATATATATATATATATATGTATATATATATTATTTTATATGCGCAGTACTTAGTGGAAAGAGCTCACTATCAGTGATAGAGCTGGCATATTGATAGAGCTAATATATATATATATATATATATATATATATATATATATATATATATATATTATATATATATATATATATATATATATATATATATATATAAATATGAAAGTGAACATAGAATTCAACAGTTGGAGGCGACAGTCTGTTTCATGCTAGATGCAATCGTCAGGCCACATATTTACACACGTTCTATTTCTGTTATTTAGTACTTTATCCTATAAATATAGCACATCTTAAGACTATATTTCTTCATATATATATATATATATAAAAGTGAACATTGAAGTCAACACTTAGAGGCGACAAGTCTGACGATTACGTCTAGCATGAAACAGCCTGTCGCCTCTAAGTGTTTACTTGAATGTTCACTTTTATATTTACGCACGCTCTATCTCTGATATTGAGCACTTTATCCCAGGATGATATGCCTCACACCGCAAGACCGCCTATGCACCCACGCAAGATTATGTTTGTGTCTGTTGGACAGATCGTCAAGTCGTTCATTATTAACTGCTACCAACGGGCCAAACAGTCACTGGAGACCTATACTCGCAGCAATTGAAACGTGTGCAACAGGCATTGCGCCAGAAAGAGCTAGCACTGGTGAATCGCAAAGGTGTGCTTTTCCTCCATGACAACGCCAGGCCGCATGTCGCGCGAGTGGTCAGGGATACCATACAGCAACTTGGGTGGGAGACTTTGTGCCATCCACCTTATTCACCTGATCTTGCACCATCCGATTACCCCATCTTCCACTCCCTGGATAATCATCTTCGTGGGAAATCCTTCACCAATGAAGCAGACTTGCGCAAAGCGTTCACGGATTTTTTTGCGTCACCCCCCCCCCCGAGTTCTACCGCAAGGTGATTGAACAACTGAAGACACGTTGTCAGAAGGTGTTGGATGCCAATGGCGATTACTTCGAAGACTAAATATAAGTTGCACATACTGTGAAGCGTTTTCTTTTTTTTCCTTTAAAAACGGACAGAACTTTTTTGGTTACCTTATATATATATATATATATATATATATATATATATATATAGCGATCGGGAGAAAGAGAATATGGGTTGATTTCAGAGTGAAACGATGGAAGAATATATATTTTTTAACTTTGAATCTAGGAAGGGGTTTAAAACAAAAGCAAGACAAAGTCATTCATATTATCACAACTTTTTTTGAAGTTTACAAATACATAGAAATAAATTTTCATTCATGGCATTTTTTTTATATTTCGAAAGTATTAAGAATTACTGGAAAAACTTTTCACTAATGAAAAATTAGCAAAATTAGTAAATTCTGTCCTAACAGTTTGTTCTCTTGCAATTCTCGCTTGTCGAATTTTCTTCCGGTTACTTGCTTTTTAGTCAGTTCTGCTCTTCTAAAACTTAAATTAATATCACTAGTTATCTTCTGTCTTTTTAATCCTCGTTCCTTTCTCGTTCTTTCTTCTTAATAATGTTTTATTTTTTCCCTCATATTCTCTTGCCTATACTAACGCCCTTGCGTCGTAGTCAATTCATTATCTTTCTTGGGTTATTAAAAATGAACGAAATTAAAAAAAGAATTCTCACATAAACGGGAACATTCAGCGTCGTGTCCCAGTTTTTAGTACTAAAGTCCACAATCATAGATATATAAGGGTGGTATATATATATATGAAGGTTTCAGCTTCAAATTTTAACAAATTAAATTAAAATGTTATTATGTATAGTAAGTCCTTTATAAGTTGAGCATGAATGTGAAAATCGCTGTTTACAGCCACATCACGTTGAAATACCAGTTTCCGTACGATCACCGAAGTTAAGCAACCTCGAACCTGGTCAGTACCTAAATGTGTTACCGCTTTGGAATACCAAGTGCCGTAAGCTTGTATGTGCGTGTAGTGTAAGTGTAATGGATAACGGCTCGGAATTGTTAATCGGAGTGTCGTGTTCCAGTTCACGTTGGGTTCGCTATATTTACTAACGCGCAAATAGTCTTAGAAAAGATATGAATCCAACTATTTTACCCCACCTATGGGTTAATTAGCAGGACGTGCATCAGTTTATTATTATATCCACCCAATAATTATTACAAATTAAATATATTTTCTGCCTTTAAATAACCTGCAAATGTTAATAAGCCGTAGAAAACAAAATATTGTAATCAATCTAATAATCAAGACCAAATGCTTGTTAAATATTTGAGCATATTATTGACAACAGTACAAGACAAAAGAGGGGGGGTGAAAAATCTTTAATTCTTAATAACTGGGACTATTCGCATTAAATAAACGATATATATATATATATATATATATATATATATATATATATATATATATATATATATATATATATATAGGTGGCCTGAGGATATATATATGTATATATATATATATATATATATATATATATATATATATATATATATATATATAAGTGGCCTGATGATATATATATATATATATATATATATATATATATATATATATATATATATATATATATATATATATATATATATATATATAGGTGGCCTAACGATTGCACATAGTATGAAACAGACTGTCGCCTCTAAGTTTTGACTTCTGTGTTCACCTTTATATATATACATACATATATATATATATATATATATATATATATATATATATATATATATATATATATATATATATATATCAATTAATACACATGAATATGTTTATACGTTATTTTTATAGATACAATTGTTTAAGTAAATGCTCTGTTTATAATAAACAGTATTGAACATAATTTACCGTTGATTCTGATTCCGCAGAACTGGGTTGGGTGTCAAAAAGTGTTTGTTGTTAACATTCTTTTTTCATTCGGTTTTTGCAGTTACGAGTCCTTTTTTAAAGCTGATCGTTTTGTGTTCATTTTGTTTAGTTCTTTTTTCGTAAGAGATTTAATGTTTAGTATAGAGCTTAGAAAAATTCGCAGTGTGAGATAGGCAAGAAGTAAGGCATGTAGCAACATCAGCACGGCTAAGGGCACTCCTTTAAAGGCAAGGAAGGGCAAAAATATTCTAAGTCAAGTGATAGCGATTGCTGTATGAGTCGTACGATTTTTGAATCAAGCCCGGGCAACGCCGGGTCATGCTGCTAGTAGATGTATAGATTTGTATGCAATTCTATCTTTTTATGTGCCATGTCCTTTCAGGACGTAGGTGAACATAGTTCTCCACCTCCCTCTATCCCTTGCAACTCTCAACATGTTCCTTCCATCTGCCACCTCCCCACAGGCCACGTTCTCTCACCACTTGCTTATACCCGCTAGGTATGTCATGCGTTGTTTTCCCTTGTCTCTCTTTCCCTCTATTCGACCCGCGAGAATCAGAGTATCTGGCCAAGTAAGTGAAAAGAAAAAAATCACTCTAATACCTCTCTTTCGATCAAACAGCATGTACCCTTCTGTTCTTATCCCAGTAAAACCAGCATGGAGTTATGTCTTTGAACCTCATCTTCAGTTATTGTGTGCAATACTAAATTAAATTTATCAACTGTTTATTCTTATCCTAGAAATTCTAAAAAAAGGCCAAAGTTCAAATAAACACAGGTACAACTATAGAGACACACTCACATATATAGACACACGTACACGCGCATAGATATAAAGAGAGAGAGAGAGAGAGAGAGAGAGAGAGAGACTGTGGAAGAAAGAGAGAGCAACAAATAAAAACTTAATGTCCAACTGATTCATACCTACTCGGAGTTTTATGGACATGATATCCTCTCATCAAGAGATTCGATGGTCACGTGGAGTAATGGCAAGCAAGCATATCCCGCTAGATCAAGTACGACGATCATCACATCTTGCCTTATACTTTCGGCCTTGTCACACATCTAAGCCACGCTTAGATAACCACCAAGAGACTTGATAGTGAAATAGATTTTTTTTCTTTTACAGTTATAATATATTTCTTACAAATATATATCTTAAAATAATATCTAATTCGGTGTAAATAAATTTAAAGTGATTGTCAAGCCTTCTGCTGATTGACTCACTTCCGCGAAATTCCGAGTAGAGAGAGATAATTAACTGTCAATAACGCAAGCTTTCTAAATGCAAGGACCGCTTGCCTTAAGAGCCATATCTTTCATAAATATCTTGATAGACATTCTTTTTCTTTTTTTTTTTTGCAGGACGGGGAGAAACACAATCTTACACACGCACAAACACAGAAAAACATATATATATATATATATATATATATATATATATATATATATATATATATATATATATATACTGCGTTACTTAAAAAACGAAAAAATAATATACTGCGTTACTTATAAATCGAAAACCAAAAAGCGAAAATATACAGTGTGATAAATAAATAACGACAAGTATAATAAATAGATCTAATTACATCCAAATATATAAATAATTAACAACCGATACCGATAAACTAGCCGTTTAGAAAAAACAAATAAAGATAATCAATCCAAATAAATAAATTTAAAAAAATGTTCCCACCAAAATAATAGTCAGAATACACCACAACAAACAACCCCAAGATTCAATAAATAGCTTTATCTTCCCAAACAAAAACAAAGCTATTAAATAAGCTATATAAACAAATTTTTATTATGTTAATAAAAACACCGATCAAAATAAAAATAATAAATAAATAAGATAAAAAATAAAAATAAAAACAAGCAAAATAAACTGACCCAAATACATAAACAAATAAACGACTTCCGGTAAAATAGCCGCCATAATAGACTACCCACAATAAGCTATATAAACAAATGTTTACTACGTTAATGTAAAACACCGATCAAAATAAAAAATAAAAATAAAATAAATATAAAGAATAAAAAACAAAAGTAAATTAAAGAAAAACAAGCAAAATAATTTGACACAAATAAACAAATAAACAACTTCCGGTAAAATATCTGCCAAAATAGACTAACCCCGCACATATATATATATATATATATATATATATATATATATATATATATATATATATATATATATATATATATATATATACACACACATATATATATATATATATATATATATATATATATATGAGATAGCTGAATCGATATTAACAGATAGATAGATAGGAAAAGATTCAAATAGATAGATATATATACTGATTATCTGTTTTGACTATTTTCTTTTAAAAACTTCAAGCTCGACCTTCTAACAATAAACACACATTTCACGGCAAACATATATTTCATATATATATATATATATATATATATATATATATATATATATATATATATATATATATAAACACACACATATATATATATATATATATATATATATATATATATATATATATATATATATATATATATATATATATATATATATGGTGGCGCGGTGGATAGAGACTTGGAAAATCCAGTTGAATTCGCTATAGTCACTTACGTGCAGATACCCTTGCGAAAGATCTGAATGCATCTCTTCTCCCTCTGTGTGTGTGTGTGTGTGTGCGCGCTTAAAAATAGATGGATACGAACAGAGGTGGATAGATAGATATGTTTGCGAGTGTTTGTGGATACAAATATATAGATTTAAAAGTGATAGATAAATAGACCGATAGATAGTTACATAGAAAGATTGATTTGAAAAGTGATAGATAGATAGATAGATAGATAGATACCAAAGTAATGCAATTGGTGTGTGTACGCGAGTGTTTTATTTCTATATTCCAGGAAAACTAAAAACGTTGTATATTCGTCTGATGTTCTTAGATTGAATGTAGATGCGATTTCAACCAATGTCACTTGTTTTGACATCTCAAGTCATATGTTTCTCGTTATGAACTTCCAGGACCCTACATCTGCCATTTTGCTGTCTTGGTTAACAATAATGCCTTCAATCAGGTATTTCCGTATATACGTGCCACCGTAGATTGAGGGATGTCATATGTATCCAAACTTTCCGTAAGAGAATGTCCCATCCATCCGTCATCCTCTATCATGTCTCTTTCGGACCACTATAATTCTCGCCGCTTTGCCATGACCAGCCCTGCCGCTATTCACACTGATTTACGAGATCTCATAGAACTACTGACATAGGTCTGGATATATCCCTGGCCTCAAGTAACCTTCCATTACATTATATAATGATACCCTCCTGATTTAATCTATTCATATGTGTTCTTCATTGTTATTTTTTTTCAAAGACACGCTTGGTATTTTTGATTATTTTTAGGCATGCGCAAAATTTAAATTCAACTACTGTAAATCACCATGTATAATACGCCTTCATCTATTATACGCACCCTTAGAATTGTGCTGAAAATGTGAGAAAATGCTTCTACTCACGCATAATAAGCAGCCTTTGTTTGGCAATCAAACCCTAAAAATTGTACCCCTCCTACGGCTAGTTTTTAGAATCTGTCAATATTTCTGAGATGAGGTATTATGTACACTATTTACATTATTCCGAATCTTTGTCGCCATATTTATTACAACGTTTTGGTCGTTGTACGCTCCGGCCTTTTTCAGGTGGTTCGAATGTCGAAATGAACTGTTTATTTCGCTCACTGGGGTAGACTGTTCTAGTTCCACGTGCCATGTTTTATGGATGTCAGTTATCAGTTATCTCCTGTTAATTTTCCCTCTGAAAATTCTCCACTGTCTAAACCGGGTATTGAACTCACACTGGATCTAACTAACGACATTATCCACTGTGCCATGTGTTCAAAAACCTGAAGAAGGCCGGAGCGTACAACGGCCAAATCGTTGTAATAAATATGGCGACAAAAATGAGGACAATAGTCCGATTAATGTAAATAGTGTCCATAATAACTCATCTCAGAAATACAGACATATACTGAAAGGCCGAAACGTTGTAATAAATATGGCGACAAAGATGAGGACAATAGTCCGAATAATGTAAATAGTGTACATAATGCCTCATCTCAGAAATACAGACATATACTGAAAGGCCGAAACGTTGTAATAAATATTGCGACAAAGATGAGGACAATAGTCCGAATAATGTAAATAATGTACATAATACCTCATCTCAGAAATATAGACAGATACTGAAAGGCCGAAACGTTGTGATAAATATGGCAACAAAGATGAGGACAATAGTCGGAATAATGTAAATAATGTACATAATACCTCATCTCAGAAATATAGATGGATACTGGAAGGCCGAAACGTTGTAATAAATATGGCGACAAATTTGAGGACAATTGCTGGTATTTACTCCCCTTATTTAAAAAATTGTTTTAAGCAGAATAATATTATTCTAATGTTGTTTTATGATAATTCTTATTTTATTTTTCGGCAATTTTTAAAGATTTTTTGTAGCTGCTCATAATACGCACTCCTGATTTTGATTATTATTTTTTAGAAAAAAATGCGTATTATGCATGGGGAATTACTTTATATGTCTCATGATTTTTTAGTTACATTTTTTATTTAAGCTTCTACATATCAGAATAATATTGGATTAATAGAAGGCACGCATGTTTAGAAAATGTGATGATTTCCGAATCTTCCGTGATTAATTTGCGTTATTTTAACCTTTTTGAAGAAAGCTTTTGCTGCATTATGGTATATTTAAAAAGAACTGGTAGAAAAAAAAAACAAAAAAAAAACAGAAGCTTTGAAGATCAAATGATATCGGCTGATCTGTGCGTCTTGACTCGGCGAACACTGGAGATCTTAAAATTTAACGTGCATCTTGACTACATTTTCAGTATGTACTATCGGTCAGTACTTATATCGACTTTCCAAGCGTAACTTGGGGGACAAGGGCGAATGCAAGGGGCACCCAATGTGAATCGAACTGACTACTCAATAATAATTGTTCTGCAAGACAAATTTGCTAACCATTACACCACCTCAAGGTGCCCAAATAGCGATTTTCCAAGCATAGCTTAGATGTGTCACAAGGCCGAAATATGCGGCACATAGTGAGGATCGAACTCACGACTCAGATGCAATTTTTCTAGCAAGACAAACTTGCTAACTATTACACCGCCTCAAGGAGCCAACGGTGTGTACTTATAACTGATATTTACGTCTATATTCCTTACTCCGCTATATATATATATGTGTACACACACACACACACACACACACACACACACACATACACACACATATATATATATATATATATATATATATATTTTAAGATATGTTTAGTGATACAAAATTTTATCACTGCCATAAACAGACAAAAATTAGTTTTATTATTTTCACTCATGATAATAAAAAGTGAAAAATGAAAAACGGGCTAGACTACCCGGTTTCGAACCTCGCTCAACAGAGGTAAATTAAGTAAATTATATACAAAAAAGAAGAAAAATGGACAAAGTGTATTGGGGTGAGAGAAAAATATTTAAATGGTAATTAGTTGGAGGCCTAATACAAAGTCCTTCTGTTTGCATAAAGAAGGCTTTAATAACAGAATATAGATGCCCTTCAACACTTTTAGGTGGTAATTTCAGTGGGATATATATATATATATATGTGTGTGTGTGTGTGTGTGTGTGTGTGTGTGTCTTTGTATAGAGACGGAGTGCGCGTGTACATGCGCTTACAGGTATATATATATATACATCTATTGAGAAAAACAAAACTGCTCACAGGCACGCACGCAAAACCTACAAAACATAGGAATTTTGATTGTATGCGTATGTATGCGTGTGTAGGTGTACATATGTGTATACTATTTCCTTATAATAAGACAATATGTATATATGGAGAGGGAATATACGTATGCGTACGCACGCTGACAAAAACACAAAAAATGGAAATAGATTGAAGAACACACAGGGTTCATTAAAAGATAAGAATACATATATCTTTCTCACCCTTTCTTGGACCAATCTTAATTATTTTATTACCCTTCACGCAGAATGCTTTCACTGCCAGTTCAAGAAAGACATTCGGGTCACTAACACACAAAAAAGAGAATGTCTAATATCGAGAATATTTAACATCTAAAAACAAAAGAAAAATTAATTCCTTTTAATAATATGTGGAACTATCCACTCTTTGTCTGATGAAGGTCTCGAGACTGGAAACACGTGTAGCAAAAATTATGGAAAATAAAGCTTAATATAGTTTTAGAAAAAATTCACACTACTATCAAAAACATTTGCGTTTTCTCTCTTTTTATTATTATTATTATATATATATATATATATATATATATATATATATATATATATATATATATATATATATATATATATTGAGTTCTCTCTGTGGATCAGTTGTCTGATATTCCTATGATCCACCTGGATTATATACCAACGGATCTATTACCTGTAATATATAAATATATATATATGTGTATATATATATGTATATATATATATATATATATATATATATATATATATATATATACTGTAATATATATACCTGTAATATATATACCTGTAATATATATATATATATATATATACATATATATATATATATATATATATATATATATATATATATATATATATATATATATATATATATATATATACGCTACACCTATCCGACCACAGCTCCATTAGAACTCATTTAAAGCATAATAACTTCATTCACATGTAAAGAAAGATTAAAAATAATGAAAGCCCTAATAATAAAAAAGAAAAAGCCAACAATCAACAATATTAACTTTGAACACGGTCACTACGTGCTGACGGTATTCGGAAAATAAAGTATACCTATAACTAGATATATACACACAACACATACATCGAGTTAAAAAGTCAAAATGAAAATCATCCTTGATAATGGCGAAAAGTTCAGCTGAAAGCGCTTAGAAATGCAGAACTGTTAGACAATTTTTGCGCACTTTATATCTTGAAATAGAAATAATTTACGAACACAAAATGAAAATAAATAAATAGCATAATCGCAGTACCTTGTCAGTCGTCTGTAACGAAACATGTATAAAATACGGATTGGTGTCTAAATACACAATATACATCTCTCTCTCTCTCTCTCTCTCTCTCTTTATATATATATATATATATATATATATATATATATTGAAAACGACAGACAAGGTCATTTTATTTAGTTTTTTATACAATTACTCATGCGATCTAATAATTTTTTTCTTTTCGGATGATAAAAAGAACATGCAGACATTTTTTTTTATATAATTTATCATCCGAAAAGAAAAAAAATTTTAAATGAGCTTGAAAAAAAGATTGCTGCCTAAACACACCCACACACACACACACACACACACATACACACACACACACACACACACACACACACACACACACATATATATATATATATATATATATATATATATATATATATATGTATTAAGGATTTCACCACAATTAATGCCATTAGTACTCAGGGGATTACAGAGTGGGAGTGAGAGTAAAAAATGTGTTATGGAAGAAAGATGAAGAGAAGGGCAGCGGATAGTTCAGGGCATCTGGCAATGTCGATTGACATTACATTTGAATAGTTGGGGATTATAGCTATCAGGGAAACAAGTTATAGGAAGGGAATTCCACAGACGGGAGGTGCGAGACATAAAGCCGTAGGAGTAGAAGAGAGGGCCACATTTAACCGTTTCAACAGTGAAAGGGTGGGACCGTGATGCCAGCCTAGTAGCAAGCTTAAATTCATGCAGTCTGGGAACTAGCGATAGTAGGTCGTCGAAGCAGTCACCGCGAAAGTATTTGTAGAAAAGATAGAGGGAGGCGACGGCACGTCTTTGAGAGAGCAACTGAAGACGTGATGCCAGATCAGAGCCATATATATATATATATATATATATATATATATATATATATATATATATATATTCGAGGCGATCCTTAACTCAGGTCTCGAAATGGAGTTAAAATGAACAGGTGAATGGGGCGGACGATTAACATACGAAAGTTCGGAATTTGATTAAGATTTTATTTTTAAAGAAATTTTAACTTTTTACCTTTAGATTAATTTAACCTCATTATTTAAGATACTGAAGTAAATATAAGGTTTATTTAATTTATTTCAATTCTGCATATTTTACAACGCGAAATTCACAAGTAAGATGTCATTAAGTATTTATCACATAAAATTAATTCAAATTTAATATTTTTTTCTATTTTTTTTCGAAAATGACCATAAGTATAAAATTAATATTTTTATGAATAATTACTGTTTTTCTTTATGAGGTATTTTTGCAAAAATGTATGTTGAACTGCTCCGTCCTTCGTAAATAATTAGAAGACATAAAAAAAAAATATATAATTTTTAACTGCAAGAATAATGAGAAATGCCAGTTATTAAAAAAATTATCACATGCAGTTAATGTCAAAATTAAATTTAATAATAAGTTTAATATTTTACAAGTATTCTTAAAAATATACCACAAATTGTAAAATTGACGAAATTTTGATTATAAAATTCATTTTTAAATGAATAATTTGTTTTCTTTATGACACGTGAAATATATTGATACAGTCTTGTAAGAAAACAAAAAAATATGTACATTTTTACACTGACAATTTTCTTACCTTACTATGCAGAAATTTGAAAAATATAATTTTTTGTCTATGATATTATCCTTCATAACAACAAATATTTAAAAAAGAAATTATTTAAGGGTACTTAAAAATGGACGTTGAATTTTTTTAGCATTGTTGTTAAAAATGTAAAACAAGTTACAAAATTAACCAGTTTAATATTTTTACAGTGAATTAAAAACAATATACTGTAAAAATATTAAACTGATTAATTTTGTTTAGGTAATAGCATTTTATAAGAAAGGAGGTGATTAATAGTCCCCCCGCCCACGTAAAATACGACTATCCAAAATTTAATTTTCCAAACACTAAAATTCGCATGTCTCAATCCCAAATTCCTTCGTCGTCGTATTTCTAAATCCATGTTGGTCTCAAAATGATTCTCACATTCAGACAAACTTTAAATTTTAAATTCCAAAGTTTCAACCCTCCAGACCATAGAATATAATTTTATACACTTTTTAGAAGCACCATGTAATTTTAACAAAATAGTAGTTTAGTTAATTTTCTTTTAATTTTAGTACCCCCAAATCTTCTTACTGAGTCTAAGTGCTCGTGACTGTGACTCTTGCCGCTAAGTTATTCTACCGACCGACTCAACGTTCCACTACTACTCCTCGGGTATTCACTGGCGCTAGTATATGTATACCCTGGGTGAGTCCATTTGTGTAAAAAGGGGAGACCCCTCAACACTAACAATGATGACCAAAATAATTTTTGTGTATTTTGTCATCACTAAGGCTAGAATAAGCGAAAACGATGGTTTAAGCCTATACCTCAAGACAACACCCCTGACAAAGCAAAACCGTTGTCTGTGAAAGGTATTTTCCATTTGATTATTAAACAGTGGTTATTAGAGGAAAACTATGATCCAGAAATCTGCCATCAGTATTTGATCATTTGTCATTAAATAGTCAATAAGCAAAACCAAGAAGAACAAAGGCTGCTTCTGTGCAATATGATGATTTGACACAGTTTCTAGAAAAAGACAAAATCCTCTCTTTTGAAAATTTGTATCATTATATCGATTAACAGGATTTTGTATCAGCAGTTACTTGCAATAAATCAAACAATCAGTTGTTCATCCAATCTACTGATTTTTTTTCTGTGGAGGTATTCTAATTTTTTTAATTAAAATTTTTGAAAACTTGACATTCGAATGTAACTATGGAGGCATATATACAACCATTTTGTTTTCTTTTTCAAAAATTCAAATATCAATATTTCAGCACTGGTCACAAATCGATGAAGCAATTTGTTATCTTAATAACTTAAAATATGCCAAGGATTCTTTATAAGGAACATGTTAATATCATGGTCACCAGAAAGGATTTTGTTCTTCATTTTCTGAGAAACAAATTGTACATGTAACAAAAATCACAAATTTTGTAAAGATTATCAAAATTATTGTTTCTCTGAAATTCACAACTTTTGTAAAATATTTTCAGATCTTTTTGATACACGATTTTGTAAAATGCTCAAATTTCTCTCTGATTGTATTATACAATTATATATTTTGTAATCAGTTAGTATAAACAAATTAACTCATTGTTTTTCAATATTATAAAAAATTGCTAATTTAAGATGAATAAAGTGATTTTTGTGCATTTAGTTATTTTATGACATTTTTTTTCTTTCTACATTTTCATTTATGGAAATAAGTCAATAATTGTAAGATGCTTCCTAGTATTATATATAGATGTTAATTAACTAATTATTTGATATCATTAAAAAAGTTCCTTACTAACAAAATGTTCTTAATAATTGTTATTTAATAGTAATTTAGACTTCCATATATCCACCCCTCGTTGTGAACCCGAGTCGCAGTGTTGCAAGACCTGGTATATGGATCGCCTTGATATAATCACATTAATAAAACGATAACTTTGGCCTGATTAAGTCCTTGTAGACGGCGAAAAATATTCCATAGATATTTCCCATTTTGTCATTCTGATATGTCCCAGAAAGGGGTATATTTGATCGAAGTAGCTAAGAGGTTTCGGTTACTGTAACTGAGTAGTAACATCTAGCAGGTAACAGTAATCGACTGGTACTCGTCGTAGTCAATAGATGTAGGGAATAGGCGTAGACCAATAGGATAGCCAATGGCGTAGTCCAATGGGCGTCGTCAATAGATTTATACTCTCTCGTACCTCCACGTCAGATTATATTTATGGCTGACACCAGCCAATCATATTCCTGTGAGGGGGAACACAGGTGTATGCATATTCATTACATCACATTCAAATAGCCAACATTATAAATGCTTAATATTTATTAATAAACAAATGAGAAAGTATACAAGTGAAATCTCATTGGAGAAGTATTTATCTTTACGATCCATTATGTTTACATAATAGCCCTAGAACGAATCATGATTGGAAAACATAAAGTAATAACCTGAAAAATAAACTAGTTGAAATTAAGAATACATTATATTATAACGTAGACGACACACCTTTGCTTTAAAATGGCTGAAAATATCTCACGGATTCATTCGATTTTTTGGTTACATCTCGCATTTTTCACAAGTTACCAATTCAAATTAAATAAAATATATATCTAACGTAACCATCTTGTTATGCGTAAAATAATTTCGAAGTTCCCACTTATACTAGAAACGAATGTGTGGAATCGTCCATTTTTTTCCACTCACCCTCGTTAAAAAATAGACTATTCCATAAGAGCTACTTTCGACCAATCAACACCACACATTGCGAAACTCGGCTTATTATTGGTCCAGACGAACCAAGAATGTCGTTTAACGCCAAGAGTCGCTGGAGCCTGTTCCAACTTATCAGAGTAAATAAAAGGACAAATTTCAGTCCAATTCACCGGTCAGTAATTAGGCTTCAGAGGGATTCCACTGAGATCCACGCGTGTCTACATTTTGACTAAAGGACTTTGCGTGCGTCAACACCTGACTCAACTTTCAACCTCTTTCTCTCTCTCTCTCTCTCTCTCTCTGAATTCATTGCACATTTCTAAAATAAGTGTTATCTACACTACTAAACAGAAACTGTAATTCAAGCATTAAGATAAAAAATACAGTCCAGGGTGAATAACTCTGTCAAAACAAGAACAAACAAAAATCAACAAAAATCGCGCATTACATAACTTTAAAATTTATCCCTCGATAAATTTTCCTTAATATTACATGTGAATATTTTCTAAACAAAGGAACATTCCTGAACTGTAATTCATTTAGATACTTAATTCACATTTCGTCAAACATCCATATAACCAAAACTGAAACACAAGCTTTTTCCAAATTGTATTATAATTTATTGTATATAAATGTTCAGTGTTTTTCTAATTGAATTCACGACTACCGTTGTTTCTTTGTTCAATTTTGCCTTGAGATTTATTCAACTTGTATGTCTATGCTTAATATTGTCGTGATTAATATGAAGAACATACTTTTCACGCTTATCATCTCAACCCAAAAACCTTCTGATTTTACACTAGTTTCATAGCAATCCCAACAAATGTATCAAAATTTTATGCTTCATATTATTGTTTTATACGCATAATAAATATATTATACACACTTTAAGATACCAACCCCTGCGATGCCAATATTTTTTTTAATGATGACTATTTTTGTATTAAAATAACCTCAATTATTTGGTATCGTTCTTTGCAGTGAGCACTCTGTATTAACTTACAATATTTTCTCATGTTTATAGTTCTGTTGTAGTTGCTTGTGATTTTATGACCGGGTTGCGCTAAGTGGCAAGTTAACTTCTTAGATATTGTGGTAATTGTGTAGCCAATGTGAGAATTAAACACTGTTTTTGATATTGGATATGTATTTTTTCAAAAGCGATGAGAATTCCTCTGTGCGTGTCGATAGACAGTTGCGTATTTCTCAGTCTTCCATTTGTAAACGGTTGATTAGACATGATAGATATTTTCATTCACATTTTTTTTTAAATAATTCTAGTTTGCCTACATAAAATGCTTAGATTCATCAAATGAATATACATATATTTTTTGAAGATCTGGACGTAATGATTTCAACTACAATTCTGGCAATTAAGGAAAGGTTTTTATGCCAAATACCTCTTCATCTAAATATATATATTTGTCTTTTGTTCTTTCAGTGATACCTTAAAAGCACGGATATTGCGTCATCCTTCTGGTTTCATATAAAAATGCATGGAGTATAAAATTTTCAACCGATGAGGAAGTAGGTGGCAAATATCGGTAGGAGATGTTAAAAAATACGCTGTTAAACATATCTGGGTGTGGTCGAAATTGAAGTTTGAAAACGAAGCATTGAAATGATAATAACTCCATGAGTGGAAATTTATAAAATTGGAAGGTTCGGGAACTGGAAGGATATTTCGTGATAAAAATCAATTGCGTTGGAGTTGTTTACACGATCAGAATCAAACGTTTATATTTTCCCTAACATCAAAGACGTTGGCTGTTCGTGCTAGACTTTCTGGAAAACTGACAAGCTAAGTACTTGACTAGAAATCATACGAGATGGTCGTCAATAGAACGTGTTCAAAATCTGTTGGAATGAAGTGTGGAATCAGATTCTTGAAATGGTTAACTTCGCATCTTGATCAACGCTAAGACAGAACCTGGCAAAGTTATTGGTTTATTACGTTGGTTTATCCTTGCTCTTATTATAGGTACCTTCATAGTTACAACATTTCGAATGCTTTGCTGAAAATCAAGACACAGCTGGTGTTATTAATTATACTTCTCCCGCGTTTACATTAGCTGGACAAATCCGCTTTACCGCGTTGCCTAATTGACACCAACGCGAAAATCAGGGAGTCAAGTTCAAATCCCTTCCTAATCTGTTGCGTTTATTTTCCCACAAATCGATTTAGGAAAGTCACAAATCCATCTCTTCTCCCAAAGCTAAACTTTTCATAGCACGATAAACAGGATTCTCTAGCTTCCTGGTGCAACTAGCGCAAAAGACGGACTATACTGAATCGAAAGCTACAGAGAAGACAAAGGTAAAACAATCCATCTTTACGCGGTTGTTGTGGGAATTCAGGTATATATATTGATATTTGAGTCCACCTATATAATGAAAACCCGCGTAAATAGCGAACAATGGCTATGTTTACTGGTTTCTTTCTTATTTTTCGTTGGTCTTTCAACCAATTTCCATCAAAATTAACAATTACTTTATAAATGTTGCCTCTTTTGCATACCTGTTAGCAAAAAAAAAACTCCAAAATAATTGTGGTCTGAAGTGTGTCTTCATGTTGCTTGTTTTACCCCTCCATGTCCTCGGCTAACTAAATACAGAATACTTCAGTTATATCAGGAGCTGCATGAATTCAAAATGTTTTTTTTTAACGAAAGTACTTTAAAGTAATTGAAGAATATAGACTCTGTTAAATTTGAACATGATGCTGTTTTTGCTCCATTCTAATTGAAAGCTTTTTCTGATTGATCAGCTTGATATAGCTGCTAGTTTAACTTATAGGAGAGGATTGCGTTTCTGTGTAATTGATATCGACTTGGAATGACAACTCGGTGTTCGAATTCTAGTCGGTTTCGCTACATTGACTTAAGTGCAAATACCTTTTAGAAAGGTATGAATCCATCTACTCTCCTACCAGTAGAAGAGCAGGACAGACTAGGTCCTATAGCCTTGGTTGGCAACCAGTCTACCACAAAAAGAAACGGCAAGCTAGAAAATGCGAGAAAATCTTAAATCGAAAGAGAAATGATCACCCAAGTGGCACTGAACTGACTGACCGAAGAGGGTCATGGACATGCAGCTAGATAAAGAAAATATAGCAACAGGGAACAATGACTTCCTGAAATTAAGGAAAGTATCAGAGATAGGGAAATATTATTGAAAGAAAAAAATTCTTTGTAAATTAAACTCTTATATAACTGAATACGGAATAACCTCATCAAAGAAGAAGCCATTTGAAACGCTAGAGATGTAGTTATGCTGACGAAAGCTAAGACTATAATAGGCGTGATATGATATAACATACGGAATTTTAAAGAAAATAGACAAGAGGAGGAGAACTGAGTAATCTAATTAATGAGGTTGTGGGAACGATTGTGCTTCTAGAGGCAAAATGGATGGCAGTACGTTAGAAACTACTCAACGCAACAAAAAAGACATAATGTTGGGTAAATCCTTAATTACCAGTGATCTAAAAGTAGAAAAAAAAGTAAATCGGGATTACTTGAGCTCTAGTTGTCCCATTATTGTTTGAGTAACTTCGGCAATGCATTCATCATGGGCTTCCGGTCATATAATATATTAAAACACTGGATCTCGTACGATCACTGAAGTTAAGTAACGTCGTACCTGGAATATGCATAGATAGGATACCAGTTGGGAAGACCAGGTGCTGTAAGAATCGATATGCGGTTGGATATAGGAGAGCCTTGTTCAAATTCCAGTCGGGTTCGTTATATTTTATTACGCGGAACTACCAGTACGAAAGGCATGAATACACCTCTTCTCCCGAAACTATGGGTTAATTAGTAGGAATTGTATAAATGGATCATCATTATCTCCAAAGAATTCTTACAATCTATACAAAATCTCTGGCTTTAAAATATTTTGCAAAAGATGGATAAGCCATATAAAAAGAAATCTATCAATCAAATCATTCATGGAGGCAGATTTGATTCGTGCGTTTTACCGTTCTCTCAATGACTTCAGAACTCTCTACGAAACCATTCTAAGTGTCGCAACAAGGATTGGAACAAAAGACAATTTGCAGTTTCACAAATGTGTTTGGTTTTATAGAAGCATCCAAATAATATTTTAAACTTTAACTTTTGTCGTTTGACGGACAAACGGCACACATTATATCATAAATATTCCTATTTTTACAAATAAGAAATTTAATTTACTGTTCTCGGCAGATGATGATCGTGAAATTCAGTGACGATGTTTTTATTTCATAATCATAGACATATCAAGCATATTATCTATCTATCTATCTATCTCTCTATCTATCTATGCATATATATATATATATATATATATATATATATATATATATAAATATATATATATATATATATATATATGCAGATAATAATCCGTTCGTATATAATCTAGGTGAATCCTAATAATACAAAAATGATTAAAACTGATCCACAAAGAGAGTTCAATGTATTTATTATAACAGAGCATATACAAATATATATTACAAAGAATAGAAATTCGAAATACATGACCGCATTTGAATAACTATTTCACCCAACAAGTGAATATTGCAAGTCTTATCAACTCCAAGGGATGAAGAACTAAATTGTATTTCTTAACACATTGGTGTTTACAAATCCTGCAAGGATTCTCTTGTAGGGTAAAATAGCTATTCAAACGCGGTTAATTTGAAATTCTGTTCTTTGTAATTCATATATATATATATATATATATATATATATATATATATATATATATATATATATATATATATATATATATATATATATATATATATATATATATATATCATGATTCTTCGGCAGAATTGTGTCACTGTCAGTCACTGTGTGCTTATCTAAATCTAAAAATAAATACGCTAAAATTCACTTTCATCCCTGCTGTTCGCCGACGGCTTAGTGGTAGAATTTCCAACTGACGCCAATTCAGTCGGGTTTCGATCCTAGCTAGAGGCAACCGGACGTCTTGCCTCAGTGATGATCTGTGATACAAAGAAACAGTCTGTCTATGGATGACAATAATATATATATGAGTCTGTGTGCATGTATTTATTTTAGGAGAATATTGTAACAATTAGAATAAATGTCGGTACAATTTTAAAAATCGATACAGAAAATAGCCGACGCATCAAGACAAAAATTACTGGAGTATTCATTCTGGGTGAGCAACGCGTGTCTTAATAGATTTTTTTCCAGTTTGTCATTCGGTTATCTCTAAGTAGTGATATATATATATATATATGAAATATACTCTTAAGGTGTGCTATATTTATGGAATAAAGTGCCCAATATCAGAGATAGAGCGTGTGTAAATATTAAATTAAACATTGAAATCAACACTTCGAGGCGACTGGCTGTTTCATGCTAGACGCAATCGTCAGGCCACAAGTGTTGTTTTTTCTCGGCTATTTATATATACGGCTATATATATAAAATATGATGCACCACTAACCCGTACAAATAAATAGCCGAGAAAAAATAAAAACAATACTCGAGGGCTGACGATTGCGTCTAGCATGAAACAGCCTGTTGCCTCTAAGTGTTGACTTCAATGTTCATTTTTATATATATATACTGTTTATTATGAAACAGAACATTTGCTTAAATACTTGTATCTATAAAACATATTATAAATGTCTTTAAATAAATTGTCGGACTATGTCCAATTCAATATATATATATATATATATATATATATATATATATATATATATATATATATATATATATACCCGATGCGATGAAAACGAAAGTAATATATAAATTCCAACGTCTGTCTATATTTCTGAGATGAGGTATTATGTACAGTATTTACATTATTCGGACTATTGTCCTCATCTTTGTCGCCATATTTGTCACAACGTTTCGGCCGTTGTACGCTCCGGCCTTCTTCAGGTGGTTGGAATTTCGAACCGAACCCTTTATTTCGATCACCGTACCATGTGTCCTCAAGGACACATGGTACGGTGGATAAAGGCGTTGGTTAGATCCAGTAACAGACCCAAAAAGAGTGTGAGTTCAATACCCGGTTCAGGCAGTGGAGAACTTTCAGAGGGAAAAATTACCAGGAGATAACTGATAACTGACATCCATCAAACATGGCTCGTGGAACTAGAACAGTCTACCCCAGTGATCGAAATAAAGGGTTCGGTTCGAAATTCCAACCACCTGAAGAAGGCCGGAGCGTACAACGGCCGAAACGTTGTGACAAATATGGCGACAAAGATGAGGACAATAGTCCGAATAATGTAAATACTATAAATTCCAACGTTCACAGCATTAATCCAAAAGAAGGCTTGATACCGATAGTAGTGCGATAATTATTTATTTATTATAATTTTATCATATAGACAAAACCATTTTACTCACTACAAAGATGCAACTTGGTTTCAGTGCATTTCAACTGCAATTCGACGGGTGAGAGTCGAAAATGGTTATGAACATTCCTGCTTGTAGGAAAGCCGTATTTGAAACGTCACTTCCTTTTTTCCATTTTTTCGAGAAGAAAAATATACATAAAAAATATATAGGTATTGGAGTGAAACAATAGTGCTTGTTGATAGCAGTTTGGTGATAGATGAACCGGGTATTTAATGTTGATTGGTCTGTGGAATTTTTTTTTCGCTGATAAACATCGGTCAAGAGTTTAGGCACATCATCTCACAAGCGTCCTAAGACTGAGAGGTAGGGGAGGGAAGATAGAGATAGGGGATAATATTACGTTTGTGCAGGTAAAAATTGTGCAGTAAGTTCTAGTAGTAATTGGGAATGTTATTTTTTGGTTTACTATACGATTTCTAAAGTTGAATTGCATGTATTTATGTTGGGGTTATCACTATTAATTTTGTAACCAATGAACGTGTTTTGTGGATTCAAATTTAGAAGTGATCTCTTCTAAGAAAAATAAGGAATGTTAATATAACCTTTTATAATCAACTTTTTGAAATATTCCTGGATCGTTGAGCGTGTAGAATAAGTATGGGTGTAAAACGATTCAATTGAAATTATACCAGTAATATATATGAAAAAAACCCAAAAAACAAAAAGGATCATAATTATATTAGTGCAGAGGTACATAAGAGGGGAGGGAATATATCGAAGGAGGTGATTTATAATTTTAAAAACGTTTATATTTATCGAATTAAGAATTTAGCAAGATTGTAGTGTTAGATCCTTAGTATGTCTACAGAAAACGGTTGTTTCATATCTTTGGTTTAATAATTGGGTATTATTCAAGAGTTCAATGATACATATTTTCTCATGTAAATATAAGAAGCAAGGTTCGCTCGCGAATTGCAGGTTCTGGCTTGACTTAGGATTTTCCATTTAACCTTAGGTGTTTTTCCTTCTTCCTTGAGTCTCCAAAAATATTTCGAAAGTGATGTCATATTTTGTTTGGCCATATTTGTAAAAGAGTTCAAGTGATTGTAATACCTATCCTCAAAAGTTCTGCTACTAGACCCCACATACAGTTTAATATCGTTGGGGTTCTCATTTGATGAGATATAGGCCATATACACTATGGATTTGCTTAAGCACCTGTTTAATAATGGACTTTGATCGGGGATTCTACAGTTACGTAGTCTTTTTTTCTTGGGGTGTATTAGAACTTGTATTTAGGTTTCGTTTATTATCTCTATGTAGTTTCAGTATTCTATTGTTATGTGATTTAATAATTTTATCTAGATTTCTAGAACAGCTATATCTAATTTTTAAGGTATTGCGGTTGAAGATCTGGCTTAATTTACTCTTCGTAGGGAAGTGCTTGTTAATTAGATTTAAGAATTTGTGCCCTAATTTGGTACGGACTAACTTGTTGAAAGGAGGTGTATACCAAATTATTCACCTTCCTCTATTGCTTTTTTTAGAATAATTACAATTTCTCTATATTTAATTTCGGAAGATCTGTAACCACTGTCGGTAATGATTTTGTTATAGAAAATTTTGTGTTCATTGAATATTTCCTTGCTAGAAGAGTGCTTGTTTATACGGCGTTCAACGGATGATGGAATATGTTTAATAACTGGCGTTGGGTGATTGGAATTAGGGTTTATATAAATGGGGTTAGCATTATTTTTAAGAAGGGTTGGAAATTATTTAAGTGTAAGTTTAAGGTTGCATCTAAGAAGTATACTTGCTTTATGTTAGAATTTTAACCTTGAGGTGTAAACATTTAATCACTCTATGAATCAATTTCCTCAACTTGTCAAGTTTGCTACCGGTAGAATTATTCACTACCATCAAACCATCGTCTCTATAAAATCCTATATTATTTAGACTAATCTCATTGTTAACTGTGAGATTGTATAGAATAAACAGTCCTACAAAGTCTGATGATTTAGCAGAATCCATCGATCCCATCGATACATCAAAGTTTTCGCCAGTTTTTTTTATGGTTAAAAATGAACGTATATATATATGTATATGTGTGGTATATATATATATGTATATGATAAAACAAAATCTTTAATATTACCTTCAAATATTACTCCATCTTAATTTAAAACTTAAACTTTAAGTACAAAAGAATACCCATCTAAAAATAGTCACAAATTACATTCATGAATTAGATTCAAACGGATAGAGATGTTACCTTAACAATCAGTTACAATATTGAAAGATTAATATCTGTAAACTGTTATACTTTAAATAATTTTTAATGTACTTTCTATGAATATGTTTTTAAATATACTATTTAACTCATATTAAATCCCTAAATTATTTGTAAAAGAGTTAAATATTAAAATTTGGAAGAAAGTCATAGATAATCAGGAAAAATACATTGTTGATTGAATCTGTAATTAAATGTAACATTTGTTCACTTGTTTTCTTTATTCAAAATTGGGACAGAACTTATGGGATGACCTGGTATATATATATATATATATATATATATATATATATATATATATATATATATATATATATATATATATATATTTAAACATATGTTGTTAAATATACAATAAATGTTTATTATGTTTGATCATGAGCTATTCTAAACTCCGTATTTTTGCTTTAATTTCGGGTGGAAATAAAGACAAAAATTATCCAACAGTTCGATATTTTTTATTAAGCTATTTCTCGATCTAAGCTTCGGCTCACATGAGCCATTTTCAGAGTGCTGATGCGGACATTTAAACAAAGATAAACGTGCGAGCCTGAATAGATTCGGAGGATCAAACAGTGCCTTGAAACGCGTATTGCACAACATGTGCGTGGCAATATCAGACAGAATATGAGTACTCAGAATTCACGACTTGATGGCACAGAATTCCGCGATAGGTCAACATTTCTTGGATAATCCAGAGTGCTTCATGATTCTTGGTTGCGCATTTTGGGCAAAGCTCTGTCAGTTAAGAATCTGTACATCTTAGAAGCAGAATATATTAAACTGCGTCGAAATTCTTTGTGACGACAGAAGGAAAATGTATTCGTTCTCTTTCTCTACTTTGAGTCTATATATTCCATTTTTATACTCACTGAATCTGTTTATTTTGTTTTTGTTTTTTTTACACTCCCCCGTTTTTCCTCACCTTTTTAATATTAAATTGTATCTTAATCGTAGTTCCCCGTCTCCTCCGAGTATATCTAGTGTATCGAGATTCTAGTTATATTATATTATTCGCCAGCGATTCATGTGTGTTTTTAAGGTTATTGTATGTTTAAACTATCTATAAATTTCTGCGGTATGAGACATATATATATATATATATATATATATATATATATATATATATATATATATATGATAAACTGATACATTAGAACATGCAAATTAATACTACAAAATTTCATATTTTGTTTCGACGTTTAACGTCTTATCAGGTAGTTAACAATGATGGTAACATTATTATTAAGTACCTGATGAGACTTTTAAACGTCGGAACGTATGCTGTATCAAAATACTTTTACAAACTTTGAGGGCCAAAATAAGGACAAGAGCCCACATAATCACACGTACGCAAACCATTCGTTTTTTAGTTACGTTTAAAGAAAGTTTTTGTAGATGGCGCTGTGTTGCAATGTGGACTAGGTTACATTTTTCATTCGTGAACATTTGTGGTTAGTCTGTCATCAACGTTTAACGTGTGTTGTAAGCGTTATCTGGGAATTGTCCCGTTTGACAATGGCAGGATATTCATATCGTGAGCTGGCAGATGTGACAGACGGCTGTGCGAATGGTGATCGATGCGAAACTGCTCGGCTGTATCGGATTGCGTTTCCAGACCGAAAACAACATAGTCATCCTAATTTTGTTGTTGTTTATCGCGGCGCTGCTGAGACAGGATACGTGTCAGCACAAACTATGGATCGAGGAAGACCGAGATCCTCTCGTACGCAGGAGCACGAAAATCACATCCTACATGCTGTCGGTGACGATCTAGATATCAGCACACGTCAAGTGGCCTTAGTATGTCGTACATCTCATAGTACTTATTTGAGGGTACATCAAAAGCATCTCCTGTATCCGTATCATTTGCAACGTGTGCAGTCTTTCGCCATTTGCTTATTCACCACATGAGAACTTTTGCTGATGCTTTATTGCACAAACTACTGATCCGTTGTTTGTCTCTTCATTCTTGTTTACCGATGAGTTAACATTTGGAAAAGATGGGATAACATATTTACCCAACCAACATTTGTGGGCGGATCGGATTTCCCATGATACAATACAGGCTAAACACCAGCATCAGTTTACGATTAATGTGTGGGCTGGAAATAAAGGTGACTGTCTGGTAGGTCTATATGTTCTCCCTGCACGTCTTACAGAGGCTGTCTACAGAAACTTTATTTCTTAATTACAGACCTGTTAGTGGATGTACTCCTTCTAATACGAAGACGCATGTGGCTCATGCACGATGGGGCTCCAGCACATGTTACTCACATTGTTCGCGATGCAATGGCTGATATTTAATATGAAAGATAGATAGGTAACTGACCACAATACTTTAGGGTTTTATATGTGGGGCCACATAAAAAAAATGGTTTATGCAGCAGACAGTAATAATGTCCAACCCTTCATCAATGTGTGATGTGGGCCTTCGAATCTATTCGACACTTGTGGGAGTATTTGGAATGTTCCGCCAGTCATTGATCCGACGGGTGCATACGTAGGTAGAATGAAGCGGCACTTGTTATGGGTTGCAGTATTGAGGTAAAACGATTGATCTTTTGGAAAATTGCTGATATGGAAATGTTTACCTTGTTTTAGTGTAACGAACCAGTTCCCAAAATTTGTAAAAGTATTTTTGGATTGTATCTTATTTGTACATTCAACAGCGTCTACCGTAAACTTAATAACACCAGGTCTTTCGGTCATATGTTTATATAGAATGATGTCCTTGTTTTATAAAATTTATATTAAAAATAGAAAAGAAAAAAGTAAAATTCAAAAGAAAGAATAAAACGAGAAGTAATTAAATGAAATAAAAACTGAGAAAGTACCTCAGAAATCGCTTAACGATGGACTGATTCTTTTGTTACATCTTATGCACCCGTTGCAGATTATTTAAAGAGAAAAATAATTTTAGCTTGTTAGATATTTTCAGGTAATAATGATTTACTAAAACAAGTCTTACTAATTTAATAACTCTATAGATAATAATTTACTGATACAGTTGGAAAGGAGAGAAAGGTGGGTTCTTACATTCCCCAAGGGCACTAGCTCGTTAGTGAATATAGCGAATCACACGGGAACTGGATAGAGGCTCACTGTTGTGAATATGGATTATCTCCCCTTTCATAATCCAAGCTATAAAAGCTGTACATTTCCGCTTGTCAAGTAGACGAGTAGAAAGATTCTTAATTGAATAAATTGTAATGAAAACAGGACAAGAGATACTGTCTAGTAATCTTTTATTCAATTAAGAATCTTACTACTCGTCTACTTGACAAGCGCAAATGTACAGCTTTTATAGCGTGGATTATCAAAGGGGAGATAATCCATATTCACAACACTCACTATATCAAGTCTCGTGCTGTTATCCATTAAACCACTCTCACCCGGTAGGTTACAGCACCTGCCATTGCCAAACGGTTACCTAGCTAGGTACTCACCTGTCTCGACGTTGCTTAACTTCGTTGATCACACGTAAACCGTTGTTTCAATGTGATATTGCCGTAAGTATAGGGAAAGGAAAACGAGAATAAAAGAAAAGGGGGGCGAAAAAAATAAAGATTAAAAGAAAATAAATGGAAGTCAAACAAGAAAGGAATAAAAATAGCTTGGAAGTTTATCGAAAGAAATAAAACGGGAGATCCCTATGGAAATATAAACGAATATCGCTAAAACATTTGAATAGCATAATAAAATGTTGGAGGTGCAATCATAACGTTTTTGGAGAAACTAAATAAAAGTCACAGAAATAGATATATCAAAAAATGAAGAATTATTGTATGAATTTCCAGAGAATTCAAAATAGAAATGCCGCATAAAATATCATCTGCTTTCATCTTCCATTTTGTTCGACGTTCCAAAACGTCAAAGATGAAAAAAATTGACAAAACAAAATGGCCGACAACTGGTAGGACAGGTTTCCTTTCATTCGATTCAAAATCACCATATCTTTTTTTTTCTTATTTGTCGTTTGTGTTCAATTTTACGTATATTTTGTCTTATTCCCAGAAAAAAGACGCTGAGGTTTTGCCTTTCTCTTTGATGTCGTAAGTCTTATATTTCGGATTTACAGAAGATGGAATTGTCTTTGAGGTCTATAGATGCTAAATGACGTGGCTGGAAAGATGGAAAATGTATTACAAGAATAAAAAGAAAAGCTTTTAAGAGAAATGGATTGTAAATTGAACACAGAAAAGAGTTAGAAAGAAAGAATCCAAACGAATATGGATTTTAAACAAGAGAACGAAAATGAAATACAAAAGAAATTATTTAAAAAGCAAGAAATAATTTCAGGAATGAATGAAAAGATTGAACAAGTATAGAAGGGAAGGGGTAAAGTAAAATGAAAACTCATACGTCAGTAGATTTCACATATCGGTTAAACGAGGTTTTCTACCGAAAAATAATTTTATGAATGTCATTTGACCTCATTTCGGTTTTATTTTAAAATCACGACACTTTGCGTTGAATGAAATCGTTTTCAAGAAGGCAAGTGAAGCAGTGTGAAGTGATATGGAAATCGTAGCCAGTAAATATCGAAAAGAAAATTCAAAGAATAACGAGTTCGAATGCAGTCACAGATAAATAAAATATTTTTTGTTGCTTTTCCTCCATCGCTACACTTTACAGTCCTCATGAAAAGAGATTAAATTGTCAGTAGATTTCTTTAAAACGTCCTTCCCATGATATCAGGCGTAATTCATTTTGAATGGATAAAATTAAATACTTCCGTTGTGGTCAATTGAGATAAATTTGTATACAAAATAATCGTACACACATGTCATGAAAACCGAATCTTTTTCTCTATGTACCGTGTTTCATCAAGGTGTAGGCGATCATGGTTCTCCACATTTTTCCTTAGTAATTTTTTGTATTTTTGTTATTTCTCCTAAACATTTTTCTGCTATCCATTTACTCAAGCTTACTAAGTTTATTTTTAACCATTTCGCTCCAAACAAGGCAATAAAGTCACTAGGGTGCAAGAGGTTTCTGAATGTTAGAGAATATGAGATAAATACTATGAAGAGAGCACAATAAAAGAATCAGAAGACAGAATATAACGATTGATATTTGATGTAAATTTTTGAAGATCGAAGTTGTTTGGGATACAAGAAGTCGGAAGAGAGTTCCACAAGCGAGACTTGCGATAGAAAAAAAAGCTTAGCATGGTACTTTTGGTTACACCAAGCCATTTCAACAGTAAATAGGCGGAACATTGCCGCCAATGTAATACTGCGTTGAAAGTCTAGTTACCACAGAAGAAAGTTTATCAGAACAATTACCATGAATGTTTTTATTTAAAAGTTACAAAAATGCTACGTTAGAGCGGTAGGAAAGAGGCTGAAACCGAGATGCCACGTAATTACCATTAGCATTTCAGATTCTTCTTTGGATTTCCTTTAGAACCTCGAAATATATAGCAGGAGCACTAGGCAAGATGTTGCAGCAATATTCAAAGCAAGGACGAAAGGTAGATTTATAAATATTTGTTGTGTCGTCTCTTTCTGATGTTAAGTCTACTTTTCCTTTTCGCTTTCATTTTCTTCAATGTTTCTCACATCTTCTCTCCATGGCATCCTCAGCTTCCTTACGTCAAGGATCTACTTTATCTTTGAGAAAAGTGTCCATCATTTGCTGCCATATACGAGAACTGATATCACGTAACAGTTCAACATTCTTTTCTTTCTTTCTAACGAATTTTGTTTTTATGGTTCTTTTTATTCTACGTGGCTTTCTGAAGGCATCTTTATCTTTTCCATTTTTTTTCTTTTTTGTTTCTAGCGAAATTGTCATGTCTCTTAATATTTTGCTTATCTTCTGGAAGGCTTCTTTCGCATTCCCAATGCGCGTTCGGATTTCAATATCGCACATTCCGTCCTCTGTTAAAACATTTCCCATCTATTTAAATTTTTGTACTTGCTTGATTTTCGTGTGTCTAGTTTGTAATTTGCATGTTGGGCTCTTTCTTTTGCTTGGAGAAATGTCCATGATAGACAATTCTTACTATTTAACCCTTATCTTTGTGGAAAGGGGATGGATTCATATCTTTACTAAGGTTATTTATAACCTTATTAATAACTAAGGTTAAGTGAATGTACAAAACTCGATCGGAGATGAATTCGAACTCAGCTCTCCAGTTTCTTAAATCCGAGCCCTAAACCCATTCACATTAATGCATCAAACAATTTTACTGTTAGATATTCCTGAAGCTTATCTCAGCCTATCAAACTTGTTGCGGAGAAATGAAATTTCTACAATCAGTAATATTTTACAATCACGTTTTGCCCTCCGTTCATTCAAACTCGTTAAGTACACCTTTATGCAAATTGATTGAACTAAAACGAATAATTCAGTTATCATTTACTTTTTTCGTACTTTTCCAATGACAAATGACCAAGTTCACATGTTATTACATCGTATGCCGATTCCAATCTATAGTACTTTGATTTGCTAATTGGTAAGGCTTGCCAGTGTGTTCGGGCAGCGTTTCAATTTTCATATGCTTCCTTGGAGTATCGTCCATTGCAGACATTGGTCGTAGGACAACTAATCGACATTCGAGACAATAGTGTCTGGGTGTGATAAAAATCTGATGCAATCACGGATGACGTATTATATTTAAAGACCAAAGAAATTCCATCATACACCCCGAAAGTAGATTCATATCACTGCACACCACTGCAAATGACCTAATCTGAGGAGAAATAGAAATCGATTACAAACTGTCACCCCAGGGGTCTAAAGCTGACAGTATGAAATGAAACTAAAGCGGTTGTTTCAAATAAGGATATGGGTGATCATAGCATACATCAGCATCCTATTCTTCTTGGTTCTCGGTAGTATTTTTCATTTTAATACATTTTCTTGCATCCATTTACACAAACTCGTTAAATAGGTTACTTTTTGGTTCCCCCTTTGATTTTTTGTCTTGAAGATATCCTGCGAGTACCAAATATTTAAAGACTTCCTTTCTCATCTTGTTTTTATGTATAACTTCCTCTATTCGTTCCGCGTTGCTCACATATTTTGTCCACCATATCTCTTCTGTAAAACAACATCACTGTTGCCTCAAGACTCTTATTAATCTGTGAGTAAATTGTCCAGTAACCACTGACCTATAGGAGGATTGATATTAGATAAGAGTTCAGCACTTTTTCTTTCCTTCTAAATATATTTTCTCTCTCTTAACACTTTTAACTTATGGACGTTTCCATTTCCAATTCCAATTTCCAGTCGGATTTCTCTGTCGCATTTCCCGCCATCTGCCGATCATTTTCCATATAATTAATATGTTACTTGTTTTATTTTTTAATCTCCAATTCGTAATTCTCATGTTGGGATCGTATTATTGCTGATAATTCTACATTGGGTCTTTGATGGTTATTAGTTTGTTCTTTCTTTAATTTATTATAGTGATGGGGAAATGAGTTGTATGGTGGAAAACCATTCATCACGACATGGCCTTGCAAAGGTAAAGAAAATGATTTGAGAAAGTTGTGCTGCTCCTAAGTGATGAAGATTTACCAGAATACAAAATCTTTACCTTAAATCATGGCATCGTATCTTACTCTGATCCCGTACACGCTTCGAAAATATAGAAAGTTATTTTTTAGAATGATCCAACGTCTTCCCGATCATTGTACTAATCTATTTTCATAATAGACATTTTTCACAATCTTGTATATTAAATGAAAGTTAACTGTTTCAAATCAAAAGATAAAATGACAAAAATAAACACAACGCGCAAAGACTCCTGACAGCCTTGCGGTTTCAAACATATTTCAAATTTTTTAAATTAATAAAAATAAAGAATATACAATAAAATCAGCTCCCGCCAATAAATAAACATAGGCTTCTGGAACCTACACGAAGCCTTATGAACCAGCTATCCAATCAAATCGACATAAAGACTGTAATGAGTAAAAAGGTATGAGTTAAACTCGTCGTCCTGCCTTTCTCACCAAAGCAACAGCGGACTGTGATCTTATCTTCCTACTCCACTTTCACTCTTCCTCACTGAAAGACTACATTTATTTCCTTTTCAGCCAGAGAGAATTTTCTAAATACAAACTTTTATTTTGTGATAGTAGTCTAAGTTAAGATATTGTATATTTTACGTTAAATAAATATCGTCATTATATTTGAACACGCAGCAACTGTTTCTCTTAGTTTTTATTCAACTAACGGTATCTCATGGAATCTTTCTCCCCCCAAAAAAACTGTTTTGCTTTTCTTCCTGTTTCGGATAAAAGATTCTCAAAAACATTTTCAAATAATGAAATCCATATATCATTGAATATTTTGTTGCATTTTCCCACATGCTATATTTTATATTTGCTGATTAGCTTCCCGTATCCCAGTTGGTTGCAGAAACGATTGACAGTAATCAATAGTTCATGTGATGCCGCAGATGCATGAGTGTAAAGAAAAGCTTCGTAAGGCCGAGCCTTTAGACTTCCAAATTGGAGAAATCTAAGCTGAACTGGTGGCATTTCCGATCTTGAAGCATTTTTCGAATAAACTCTATCTTTCTCTTTTATTGTGGCACTGATCGAATGAGCCATCGACTGGTCGGACTTAATCGGATGGGTGAAACGGAATTTTCCCCAATACGAAATCGATAAATCGATTTTCCTTGCACTTCGACAGAGAGAGTGGCTGCAACACCAACAACCAACTAGCGGCTTTAAGGATTTGGATGGTTGTGTCAAGTCGACTTTTCGTTTGTTCGAGTGTTGCTTAATCAGGTTCTGAAAGATTACGCAAGTAAACTTGTATAATTAAACCTCTGCAGAAATCACATTTTAAATCTTGTCCCTAGAACCTGGGAAATAGTTACAATCGTACTTTCCCAAGGTCAATAGTTCTAAATTAAAAAAGTCAAGGTTACTAGTAACGATGATTGTAAACAGTACAATTTGGCAACGCCTTTTGTACCAGGCTGATGATCCACATAAAACAAAAACAATTCTTATATTTCAAACTAATGAAGGAAATATAATTTTCATTGATATATGGTAATATACATTGTGCAATGGGTAAATTGTCGTTATTTTATATTTTTAATTTCGCGCATATGTTTTGTTTGTTTTATATTTTGTCGGCTGCACAGTATAACTGGTCAATTGGTCACACCGTCTGTGAGAAAAAGAGAACCATGAGACAATTCACACAACCAGAAATTTGGTAAAGGTATGCTATACTGCTTGACATTTATGCCGGAAGCTTCAATACGAACATTTCATATTGTTTGGGTGTCAGTTTGGGAACAGTGCAGAAGATTTGG
>OZ038500.1:94120128-94140128 GCA_964036315.1 Acanthosepion esculentum | reverse complement strand
TTTCCTGTTGTACTTTTTTATTATTTGTGCCATGTTCTCGGTGCAACTGTAGCTCATTTTTACTGAGTTTTTGTTGAATATTTTGTGTCGGGTGCTTGATTCCGGGAGTTGTTTGTGTAAAAGTTTGAAGAATATTTTTCCTACGTTTGTTTTTACGTTTTTGCTGTACGGTGGGTTGAACCATATGATATTTCTTTTCCTGTTGGCCTTTTTTGTATTCTGTGGTGAGTATGTGAGTGTTGCTGGGAATCCGCTATCTTTTAGGGCTGTTTCGTAGTCTTTCTTAGCTTTATATTCTGAGTATGAGTTCCGGTTGCAAATCTCAACATGGTCGATTTGTCAGGAAGGAATCTTCCAGTTGTTATCAATCTGGAGTGGGGACAATCCCAGTGTGCATCAAATTTGGAAAGTGTCTTAAAACCATATCACGGGTTGATCCAAGCATTGTGAGTGAAATTGTGCAAAGTGAACAGTTGAGACCGTCGATAGCTGTGCTAGTACTAAGTCACAATCCTCGTGACTGAGAATTTCAGTATGCTGGTGTCCTTCAGATTGTTGGTCATTCTAGATAACACGCTCTCTCCCATAACCTGTAACTAAGTTCTGCTCAGTTTAGTTGCAGTATAAACCACGCGTTGGCTCTGTGGGTGTTGAACAAACAGAAATGTACCTGAGCAAAAGTCTGCAATAGAATATGTTCGCCTATTGTTTGCCCTACTGAGCTATTGTTCTAATATAAAAATAATTATTTTATCAGTTATGACACAAATTATTTTTCTCAAGTTCTTTATTTTAAAATTTCTATATATTTTTCACATTTTTTAACTTTCATTTATTAAGAGCAATATTTACAAGACATTTTATCTAATATGTAAAGGAAACTTTATTTTTTCAGTTAAGGACATCTAATTTTAATATTGCCTGAGCAAATATTAATATTAAAGGCGGCAAAATAAAATGAATTTTTATGAAGATGAGTGATTTGGAGTTGAATGCTTTCTCTGGTCATTGCGAGTGTCATGAACCGTGGCTGTACTTCTAAAGAGTTTTATCTCATGATTAATTTTGTAATTACCGATTGAGACTGAAGAGAGCAACTAAATTATCACTTGAAAATGTGATTCTTTTGTGTATTTCTGACGCTGAAGTATTCGTAAAACTTTCCAAGAAGTGTTTATTTGTTCAAAAAACTAATTATTACTTATCACAAAAGTGGCACTACAATATCATTATAGATGCTACAAATCCTTCTATGAAGCACCTTCCGCAACTTATTGAATATTTTTAAACGTGTATCGACGCACGAAAACGAATGTTTTCTCAGCGGAATTGTAAGAGTTTGTTACAAAACATGAACAAAATATAAACTGTTTTGTTATGTTTTTATATACTAATGTTCACCCAATACAAAACCTAAGAGCCACTCAAGGTAGAGTGTTACTATGTGCTGTTGTATGAGCGTAAGCAAAATGATGTACATGTGGTTAAGTAACAATGATAACGGTTACCCTTCGATTTGAAGAGGTTAAGATTGTAATGTTTGGGAAAACATCATTTTTGTGGGAAAAAGGGGAACTTACTTTTTTACTAAGGGAATACAAATACAATGGGGTTGATTCACCCCTGTGTACGTGGTATGTCGGATGCCAGTTTTAAAAAAGGTCAGAACGGATGTGACTAACGTATTTAGCTCGTCATAGAAATATGAATAGAGTCGCGAGAGGCACTCAACGTTTTTTTGTTTTATTTTTTCTGGGAGAAAAGTGTTGTGGGGTGGAAAACAATTCTTCGCACATGAGGCAGCGTAACCGCTTTTGAACTCTGTTAAGATATGCAAGTAATCTTGTCCATAAAGCAACTAGAGGAAAAAACAGAAAGATTATTTTTCGACAAATCAATAAAGGAAACTCTGAAAGAACAAATCTTTCGCGCGTTTTACGCGTTTTTCATGTTTGATGAAATAGTCTTGTCCTAAGTCTTGAATTCTAAAGAAAATATTTAGGTAATAATATCAGATGATGTTTACTCTGACAACATGCACTATTCCAGCCTTGAAAATCTGAAGCAGGTTGTCATGGATACACGGGATAAATCTATTCAATCTAGGATCTTTTAATTTGACAAAGTCGGTCACAGAATGAAGGATTCAGTTTTTGAAAAGAAAATATGGCGGGTCAAACTATATGTTTTGCTAAATAAAATGTTGTCGTTAAAATGAGTTAACTTTTTGACTGCTAGCTAGACATACTTTTAACTCATGTTTCTTTTATAAACAAAACCAGTTCTGGAAAATAAAAATAAAAGTTTAACCCATAACAAGAAATGGTGAAAAAAAATTTAAAATATTTTTATAACATCTGAAGACAAATTCCACTAAATATTTTAAATCTGGACACAAATTCCATTAAATATTTTAATTACTTTATTTTTTCTATTTCTGGATAAGGTTTCTGAAATTTTTAGCATTAAACATTATCGACAAAACACATTTATTATATTATATTATATATCCACCTCGAGATAAGTTTTTCATCTGCGAAATCAATATTACTTTCGTCGTATGTCAGATTGGCTGAATCTAACTTTAGTCGTAATCTCGCGTTTCCTATTTCTCAATACTTTTATTGCAGATTTATCTGTTTCGACATAATTACTCATAATCAAATTTTCAGAATAAATGTCAACGTTTATATTTTTAATCATTCATTCAACTGAAAGACTCTACAGCCCAATGTCGATTATCTATCAGCGCTATAAACTAAGAATTTGGAAAGACAACAATAATATAGCTTATATTTAGTGAATGAAGTGCTTAGAATTGTAACGGGTATGACCAACCTTACAACACACAATGCGGCCTGGATTCTGTTTTGTAGAATATAATTCACGCCAGCAAATACCAGAAATCTAAATCGAATTTAATGTTTATTAGAAACCATTGATCTTAGGGGTATTTATTATTGGTTATCCCAATAGGTACTGTGTTCACCCTCAGAGATACCACTTCAGATTTATACTCGGTGACACATCAGAATGTTAAATATCTACGTGCCACTGAGGGTCGACCCAGAAGATGAAAACACTGAAATCTAGTGCAGGTTAACAATGATTCTATCTTAAACAAGGATATACACACAAAATGTCAGAAAACCATTTATTCTCCACAGAATCGTTTTGTGTCAGCACAACTGTCTTCCCAACTGAGCAATAGTAAGAGGGAAATCATTCAGGTACCAATATTCATACGGTGGCTTTCATCTTCATTTCCATTTAAGAATCAAGAGTACGGTGAATAAGTTTAAAAGAATAGAGGCAACAGTAGAGAGGAAAACTGGATATGGTGATTAGAACAGGAAAAAGATCATCATTTCAACTAAGAGCTGAAGAGATCAATTAGAAAATATCCAACTCAATCCAAAAGACGTTTGGCAAGTGAGAGATGATTTTCAGAAACAGTCCAAACAGCAGTGGAAATAAGACTTAAAAAAATTAAATTGTACGTGAAATATTCGAGGTACCTTATTACTCCGGGACAGAAATTTAGAAGGTTAGAGAAGGCAAAGATCATCTTGAATGAGTTGGAGATTTATTCTGAAATAATATATATATATATATATATATATATATTTAAATATGTTTGCAACAGTACAAAAGCGTATTAAGGCATAGAAAACCAGAAATCTTTTATTGTAGTCCATAATAGATTTAAAATAAAAACACAAAACACCAGTCGACCGGTTTCGCCCGCTCGCATCAGAACTGTTAACGGGGAATAGAAACTATGAAAAACAAGAAAGTCTGCAATTAATTACGTGCATGAATGGACAGGGAAGAGAAAAAATATATATATAATAAAAGTAATACCATCAAAGATGCTAGAGACACATCACAGCAAGCCCAAGCAAACAGTCTCATTGTCGCCTGGACCTGATGTACAGCGTCTCCAACACTTTAAGATGAAATACTGAGTGTGCCCTGGCCAAAACAGAAAACCATGCCACACTAATATCCAATGCACAAGTAGGATTCTTTATAAAATGATCCGCTATCGACGACCCATACGTATTTTGAATGGAATCGTCCAACGAATAATTTTTATTAAGTATTTTCTCAGGCACGTGCTGTTTAATTCTGGCATCCAATCGCTGTCTCGTTCTGCCTATGTAGTTGCATCTACAACTGCATTTGAAATAATAAATGACAGGGGTTAATATGGTAGGGCGTAAAAAAAAGACGCAACATCACTAGCCTCTCTGTACACTATCGTTATTTGCATCTCAAATTTCCAGGTGGGCCCTATTCTTTAATTCAAACAGTATCTTCTTCTAAGACACCCTATGATACATCGACGGGGTTGAATTACCCTCATATCTCCCATATTACAAAACTTAGTAGAATGTATCACTCAGGGAACTTTTTATCCAAGAACTGCCACTGGGTCGATGCCTACTGAACTCTACAATCTTAACCCCTACAAGTTTGGGGTCGAACATTTTCAATCTCCCCCATTTTTATAATTTTCGTTTCCTATCATCTACTTTTCCATTCATATTATACTCTTTATTTAATATAATTATTTTAATAGCAACTTTCTAATTTGAGTGGCTCTCGTGACTTTAATCAATGATGCTTGATAAAATCCAAAGCATAATCTGAAATGTTAGCAGTCCTGATCTGGATTTCTTTGGTTTTAACCACTTCTCCACCGACTAAATGTAGCTACTCTGTGCCTTTTTCTATAGATAGTATTGTGTAGGTTGCCAAATATGATTTAGTAACTTTCAAAGTATACATCAGCTGTGTATCTTTAAATATCAAGACTAGAAAACCTTTTTCAAGCTGATTAGTGCACTTTGCATTTAATTCTTTTGATCTTCATTACTTAGAGTCGGGGGCCATGGACTATTGTTTCAGAATTCAGAGTGGCACGTTTCTTGACTTGACGCCAATCATGGCTAAAATATTTTACTATTTAACCCATATGTGGAAGGAGAGAAGAGATCGATTCATAGCTTACCTATGCGCATTTGCACGTAAGTTAATATAATGAATGGGACTGGAAAAGGAACGCCAAGCCGCTATCATTTACACCAGCTGACATTTTGAATTATTTATATACACAAACTGTTATTAACAGAATGCGTTAGGCTTGTTGTCCATAATTCTCAGCAGGAAAACAGTTTTTTTTTTCAAGCTTATCACCCCAAGCAAGGCTGGAAGCCACTAGCACGCAAGGGGTTACAGAAGGTTTGGAGGAAGAGCAGATAGGAGTGGTAAAGGAGAGGATGTGGAGAAAGATAGTGGATCGATCAAGGCAAGGGGCTTACAGAAGATTTGGAGCGAGAGCAGATAGGAATGAAAGGTGAAAGGATGTGGAGAAGGGAAGTGGATAGATCAAGGCAACTGGAGATGTCGATTGACGTTACACTTAAATAGTTGGAGATTGTAGTTTTCAGGGAAAACAGGAATAAGGAAGGGAGTTCAACTGGCGAGATGTGCGAGGCATGAAGCTATTGGAGTAGTGACGTGGGTTTGTCTCTAATCCTTATCAGACCTTTACACAGAGGCCTAATAGCAGCAGCTAATTCACTCTCATCACAAGGTTGAAGCCATTCGCAACATTAACGTTTGTAATCAAGATGATAAGGAGTCCCTGTTCGCCCGGTTTTTAAATCAAATTGATCCTTCTCCTAGACAGACTTGTAACCAAGGCTAAGGCTGTAAAACCCGGTTCGTGTGTAAACATATTTCAAAATGTCTGAAATTTAGATCAAAATTTGCGAGCGAAACAACCTGATGAAGGCTTTTTGATGTTTTGTACTCATTGCATTTAGCTAACCATAGAGCTATTCTGGAAAACGTCTATTGATTGAGTTTTATTTAATCTGTTGCAGTTTTCAGGCTTCTTCCTTGTATCTGCTTGAAATTAAGATTATTGAATTAAGGTTGATTAATGGAATTAATTAGTAACGTTCCTTTCTTTCTGTTGTGTCTTCTTTTGTTCGCTTTCTTCTCCGAATCCCGGACCAGATAAAGAATGCATTAACGAACGAGAATATTTAGACTAGAATGTAAGCTTGGAAACAATGATGGCGTGCGCGGAGTCGAAAATGCCTACCAGCTGAACTTGAAGTTTTGTTAAACAGGCAGGAGATTTCCATGTTCTGTCTTCAAAATTAATCGCTTCTTTAATTGGAAGAGGATTAAAAAATAGCCAGCTTCTAGCACTGTGTGCACCAAGGGGTGTCGGGTAGAGTAAAAGAGAACAAATAGGTTTTTTGACCATTATTACTGAATGGGGAGGTAGATCCTCACCAGATCTCTGTTACATGAGGTATTGTACCAACAAATAAACGAAGCATTATAACGATTTTCCAAGCATTGTTTAGATGTGGCACAAGGCCGAAAGTATGATGCACCCAGTGAGGATCGAAGTCACTACTTTGTCGTAATTGGTCTAGCGAGACAAGCTTGCTTACCATTACACCGCTCCGAGGCACCCAAACGAAGCATTATATATAGTAATCATGCAGTGTAGATTTTTCTCACCTCACATTCTTTTAGTGCGATAATTCTGTTTGAATAATGATATATATATATATATATATATATATATATATATATATATATATATATATATATATATATATATATGAAGAAATATACTGTTAAGGTGTGCTATATTTATGGGATAAAGTGCTCAGTATCAGAGATAGAACGTGTATAAACATAAAAGTGGACATTGAAGTTAACACTTAGAGGCAACAGGCTGCTTCATGCCAGACGCAATCGTCAGGCCATGGGTGTTGCTTTTTTTCTCGGCTATTTATTTATACGGGTAAGTGATGCATTGTGGATAGTCTATTTTGGCGGTTATTTTGCCGGAAGTTATGTATTTCTTTATTTCTTTATTTGGGTTAAATTATTTTGTTTATTTTTATACATAAGTATATATATATATATATATATATATATATATATATATATATTGTTTGTTTCATATATATATATATATATATATATATATATATATATATATATATATATATATATAACCTGGGGAAATCAAATATTCGTACACATTAAATTTTCGATTTATTGTATTTCCAACTAATGAATAAACATATTTTCATACAATTAACTGTACTCACATGCATCACTAAATATGCATAGAAAACAGAGAAAAATTGATTTATAGAAATAAATCCATTTCTCCATTTTAATGGATGAAAATATATTTGTACATTACAAAAGAGAATATATAATCTTCATTTAATACTTTGTAGAATAGCCATTATTTCATTCTACAGCAACCAACCTCTTCTTGAAGACGCCTACTCGAATTCCAGCCAAGTTCAACACGGTAAGGCTCAGGATAAATGCTCCTAGCATTATCCAAAACAACACAAAAGTAAATACGGTCAAAACATAAAGAGAAATTAACCATTTATAAATAAGAGAACTTTGAGGATTTAGGCAAATCATTATTGTAATTCATCGAATCTTACATTATTGTAATTCATCAACAGAAAGCACGGCCATTTCGTCCTATTTTGGGAAAACCACTACCGAGATTCGAATCTTTTCAATACAACGCAATCGTCAACTGTATCAACGGGCCTCGGTGGCGAAGAAGAAACTGAATAGATTCGATATAACGCTGCTACTCACAAATTCCGTGGTGATACTCATCCAAGTATTCATAACAAAACGGATTGTGCCCCAAGAGCCACGACTTTCCTTCACCCCGAACCGCTCCGTCGCTAAGCATTGGCTGGGTCAAGCAACGATATACAAGTAGTAGAATTTTGGGGATTTAGCCAAATCATTCTAGTAATTCATCGGGTCTAGACGAAAAAAGATTTAATCACACACTGAGGGATTAAACAGGGATTTGGGTTTTATTCAGAGAGACTAATTTCTAGTGAGACCTCTAAGCAACAACAATCACATTCGTAGCGACAATAAGCACCATTTCTTTGTTTATACCTCGTATCGTTGAAAAAGGACACAGGCGTGTCTGACTTTGAAATCTTTCTCTTCGTGCTCCAATTTTGTCAAAAGTCATACATACTAATATCATCATTTTTGTTACCACTATTGTTATAATTTGGGGTTTTGTTCTCAAATTCTCTTTCACTCTCTCTCTCTTTCTTCATATATATATATATATATATATATATATATATATATATATATATATATATATATATATAGTCTTAAAATGTGCTATATTTATGGGATAAAGGGCTCAATATCAGAGATAGCGCGTGTGTAAATATAAAAGTGAACATAGAAGTCACACTTAGAGTCGACAGTGTGTTTCATGCAATCGTCAGGCCACGAGTGCTGTTATTTTCTCGTCTATTTATATATACGGGTCAATGGTGCATTGTGGGTAGTCTATTTTGGCGGTTATTTTGCCGAAAAAAAACAGAAATAAAATCAATATATGAAGTAAATAATAAACAAATTAGCAAACTATTATGACCAAAATATTAGACTATAAAAATCAAAAGAAAAAATAGGATGAAAAATATATATAACTGTTATATAACGATAAAAAAAGAATAAAAAATAAAAAAGAATATACTGCGTTACGTAAAAATCGAAAACTAAAAAGAGAAAATGTACAGTGTAACAAATAAAAAACAACAAGTAACATAAATTTATCTAAATACATCCAATTATATATAAAATCTAACAACCGATACCGATCAACTAGCCATTAGAAAAAACAAATTAATCAATCCAAATAAATACATGAAGTAATAAACAAATTAAAAACTGTTCCACTAAAATAATAGTTAGAACAAAATACAACAATTAACCCTAAAATTTAACAAATAGCTTCAATTATCTTCCCAAACAAAAAAAAAACAAAAAAACTATTAAATAAGCTATATAAACAATTTTTTACTATGTTAATAAAATACCGATCATAATAATAATATAAAATAAATAAATATATAAGATAAAAAAAGAATAAATAAAAACAAGCAAAATAATTTGACCCAAATAAATAAATAAGCAAATGAACGACTTCCGGTAAAATAACCGCCAAAATAGACGACACTCAATGCACCACTGACCCGTATATATAAATAACCGAGAAAAATAACAGCACTCGTGGCCTGATGATTGCATCTTGCATGAAAACGACTGTCGCCTCTAAGTGTTGACTTCTATGTTCACTTTTATATATATATATATATATATATATATATATATATATATATATATATATATATATATATACCCTTGGGAAATGCATTAATCCTCTTCCCCCTCCAGCTATTGGTAAATAGCAGGACAGACTGTATTCTATAGTCTTTGATGTCGAAGAACAACTCTGAATTCAAAACCTGCGGAGGGATTTTGGGGAACCTTGTGGCACATAGTGCACTAGGACTCTTTATTCGGTCCTTCAAAAAGTGTGGTTTGTTCTGCACAATTATGATCGAATTATATGTGCTGGTGTCTGGCTGTCGGTTCCTAGGAACTGAGCTCCTTGACCCTCATACGTCGGGAGTCTCCACCATATATATATATATATATATATATATATATATATATATATATATATATATATATATATATATATATAATTTTTTTAAATAAAAATAATTACTAAGAACTAATATATATATATATATATATATATTAAAATAATAAGAAAGTACAATAAGTTTTACAATCCGGTGTTCTTAGTAATTATTTTTATTTTAAAAAAATTGTAAAATTAGAAAACTATTATACAGGGAATTTAAATGACTGAACTTGAAAATTACTGTAAGTACAAAATTGATAAAAGTGAACTTCCTTGATATAACATTAGATTTAATGAATAATATATACCTACCTTACAAAAAAAACAGTACTAATCCTTTGTATGTTCACCCTAAGTTTAATCATCCTCTATCTATAATTAATCATATACCGTATCTATCGGAAACAGAATAAGTACAAATTCAGCAAATGAGAAAATATTCTATGAACATAGTAATTACTCTAATAAAACTGTCAAGAATAGCGGCTATAAATGCCCAAAACTCAATTATATAAAAATGAAAAAGCAGACAATTAAAAAAACAGAAAGAGAAAAATCATTTGGTATCCACTTCCATACACCCAAATGGCAAAAATAAATTATGACAAAAGGTCCTTGCATGAGTTGATAAACATTTTCCTAGAGACAGTAAAATCAGTAAATTTTGTAATAAAAATACCCTTAAATTAAGTTACTGTTGTACTGAAATCTTAGACATGATTATTAAGAAACATAATGCTAATATATTGAGTAAACATTTAGATCAAAATAAAAACAAAATCTAGACCTTAAAATAAAAAGCGATGAAGAAAAGGGAAAATTTTGTAACTGTATAAATCTTCAAAATTTTCCTCTCAATAATAAATGTTGTTTGGAATCATTGGTTTATCAGTGCAATATTTCATCTATTGAAGATCCAGACATAGTTAAATTCTACATTGGATGCACAAAATATGATTTCAAAAGACGTTGGAACCAAAATCAAATTTCCTTTCAAATAATAAATACAGATATCAAACGTCTCTATCTAAATATTTATGGCACTTAAAAGAAACCAATAAAACACCAACAGTAAAATGGAAATTAATAAGAAGAGGGAGAGAGCTTGTAGATCATTAAATGACTCATGTCCTTTGTGCATACATGAAAAATTATACATTAATAATTTTCTGAAAAATAATAACTTACTTAGACAAATGAAATAGCTATTTGTTGCAGACACTGTCAAATATTTATACTTGAGTTTTGATTATAATTCTTTTTAATACGAATGTAATTCTAATATAATTATTTGTAAAAATAACGTATGGTCTATTAGTTATTAGAATTAGAAAAGTACTTTAAATTTGTAGGAATAGATTTTAAATATTAAAAATACGACTTACTCATATTCAGACAATTCTTTTAAGAAATATTTCTGTATAAAATTATATATTAAGCGGCCAAATAAAAATGCTAAAAACATTTTAACATTGATAAACCCAGAGGACACGCGAAAAACGGACGTCATTTTTTGTGAGCAAGCACCTTTACCCCATCTTAACTTAACCTGATTTTGAAAGTAACTTATATTTGATACATAAGTTGTCTAAGAAAATTAAAACCCAACTACCCCATACCAAAATAATTGAATTTGCTGTAAACTTAACAATGTAAAAATATTAAGATTGTCTGTGCTTATAAATGAAGTAAATTTCTTAATAGGTTATTCCAAAAATCGCTTGAGAAATTTTAGTTTCTGTTTTGAAACATGGTCATTCCTGTGTAACGATGGAACCATATTTTTAAAATAGAAAATAATCATAATTTATATATATGTGTCTGTGTGTATGTATGTATATATTCATGTATGTATATATATATATATATATATATATATATATATATATATATATATATATATATATATATATAAATATATGTGTGTGTGTGTCTGTGTGTGTGCGTGTTTATTACTTGCTAGATCAATGTTTTTACCCCTTGCGTTACTGTACGCTTGGCCAACTTATTGCATGTTTTTGGAAGGTATTAATACCTTCATAAGTTGAACGAACTTAGGTTACAAAAAGGAGTTTGTCACTGATGATCTTCTATAAGTCAGGCTGAAATAGACATTATTGGCTTATACTGTGTTTGAGTGACGTAGAGCATCTCGCCGAAGACATTTGATTAGCTATTCTGCTGTCAACAAGACGAATAACTCGACCTGCCCCGAGACAACTGCGGCAGTGTATGTGCGCTTCGATGATTACATTGACCTTTTCAAGGACCAAAACAACTGGTGCGTAATATCTAGTGGATACGAAGAATCGATTTTAACACCATCGGTCGAATCTCTCCAGGGCGTCTAAGTGTCTAAGGTACATAACCCATGTCTCACAGGAGTAAGGTAGGCATTGCACACTGCCAAATTTGTTCACTTCTTAAGTCCTCTCTGAGACTAGACTCGATTATTTAGAGATGCAAACACATTTTTTGCCTTCTTCACACCAGCTCGCATTTCATGGTCAAGAATACAGCCTCTTCTTTTAGTGCTCCAAAGTTGCATGATGTTGTCTGCTATATTTCAATTTGTGTCCATTCACATGTATTGATGGTTCGATTTAATCTGAGATCGGTGCATGTTGCAAACTGACTGGGAAGTTTATCCATCTCAGCCTGCAGTTCATGTTCTGTCTAACTGATCAAATCAATGTTATCGACAGACAGAAGGTAGTGGAAAAGGGTTTTCGATGTCTTAGATTTAGCAGTAAAACATCAGATGTTGAATATAATTTACCAGTTGTTCGATATGGAATATATGTAGTATAACACCAAAATTGTCCAAATCGTGTTACAGCATAATGATCCGGCCTACAAAATGTTTAATATCTAAAAACCACTAATGTAATTGGGTTTCTTTTTTCCAGATTTTCAGATAAGATATGTAGCCACACAGATACCATTTTTTAAGAATCACTGAAAGATCCTTTGAGTTATTCAGCTAAAAGGAGAGCAAGTTAAATTTCTTTTGTGTCAGAGACACAAGTTTAAAAGAGAGGTCACAGTAGAGACTAAAACTTGATCAGGAGCTCCGAACAGGAAGAGGGGTCATTATTTTAACTTAGAGCTAATGACGTCAGTTAGAAATGATCCGACTCAATCCATAAGTCATTCGGCATGTGAAAGCGTAATCTCTGCGATGAATTCCAAACAGCAGTGAAAAAAAGATTTGAAAGTGAAATAGTACGTGAAGCCGGTGAGGCATCTTGTTACTCCAGGATAGAAAGTTAAAAGGGTAGGGAGGGCGAAGACAATCTTGAATAAGTTGGAAAATGATCCTGAATAATATATATATATATATATATATATATATATATATAAACATTATTTGAAATATATATATATATATATATATATATATATATATGTCTGTATGTATGTATGTTATGGATCCTTACCTATTACTACGGAATGAACTCTTCCTAACACTACATATACTACACCCCTCAAGTGAGAGGGACAAATCGAGTCGAGCCGATAGTAGTTCACTCCAATCCAGACTGACAGTCAGACTAAAACCTTCCATATATTGTATTATTATTTCGTGTAATATATCTTCGTTATTTCTACTCTTGTGTCCGTGTTGTTCTTCTTTGGTCCTAACCTGGACCATAACAGTGGCGACGAGGATATTGAAGAAACAATTTCTACTTGGAGGACATAGAAAAAAAAGTAAAAATAAAACAAATTTTTGCTATCCGTCGCCCATAACAGTGGCAAGGGCGATATTGAAAAAAATAAATAAATAAACAATTTCTACGCGAAGATAGAAGATATTTGGGGGGGGGGGCACCAATCATAACAGTGAAGGCAAGAATGTTTCAAATTCTACGCAGGAGAATTTTTTTCGTACTAAGGTTCCAGAACAACAGTCTACACTGAGAAAAAAAGGAAAAATCGTTACACAAGTACACAACTCTAGCTACAAAGTACATATTACGAAAAGAAAAAGTAAGGGAAAAAAGTGAGTTTTTTCCTCCTCTTCTCGTGACAACAGATAGCCAATATTATTATTAAATTACGGCGTAAACATGGGAGACTAAGGCAACCATATTGGAACTAATGAACAGGCAATTTGAGCACCAACAAAAAAATGAGGAAAGCCAGACTAGGCTCGATGATAAACTATTGGAAATTCAACAGAAAAAACGAAGAGAAGCAACACAAACTACAAGAATTCCTACTACGGGCAGTAACAAATAAAGGACAAAATTCTGGAAATGAAGCGGCTTTCTCGCAAAATGATATATGGAGCTCTTATGCACCGGACGAAGACCTAACCTTCGCGGCTTACTTCAGAAGATATGAAGATTCATATGAGTTTGATTGCGGGAATTGGTCAGACGCGAAAAAAGTACGTCTACTACTGAGGAAACTAGGGTCAAGCGAATACACTAAAATTGTAGACTACATCCCACCGAGGAAAACGAATGAGTTGACATTCAAGGAAGCCGTGAAACTTTTAAAGGAATTATTTAGTCCGAACACTTCACTATTCCACAAAAGGTGGAAATGTTTAAATTGACAAAAAAGGATAGCGAAGACTATATATCATTCGCTTCCGTAGTAAACAAACACTGCGATGACTTTAAGTTATCTGAACTCAGCCCTGACAATTTTAAATGTTTCATATTCATCCAAGGCCTGGTTTCGACTAAAGATGCGGAGATCAGACGGAGAATTCTAACAGAACTTGAGAGTGAGCCAGTATTGACGCTACAAAAATTGGCTGAGGATTGTCAGAGATGTATAAGAGTAAAAAAGCACTCGAAAGATATCAAAGAGTCTGGCGTCGCTCACATACGAAAAGTACAACGACAAACACGTTTTTCTCCCTGCTCAATAACAAAGCAAACCAATTATTTTACTACAAAAAGTTAAATGAACCCGCAGAAGAAACCACCACCCAGTCCATGCTATCGCTTTGGGTCTTTGCATTGGTACAAAGATTGTCCATACCGCTATAAGACTTGTATGTCGTGCAATAAAGTGGGACATAAAACTTCGCACTGTAGAACAAAGAAAGAAAACAAAAGACGAGTAAGAGTCACGAGAACTGAGCAAGCGGACGGGATAAATATACGAAAATACGTACAAGTAGAAATGTTAAACAAAAAATCAGATTACAATTAGATTCCAAATCAGATTTAACGATTATTAGCTTACAGACGTGGAAGAAATTAAACAAACCGACCATATTGAGAACAGATAAAAAAAGCCAGGTCGGTAATAGAAAAATTGAAATTTGAGGGGGAGATTATCACAGATGTGACGTTAAACGGGATGACCAATAAATTAAAGATATGTGTTCTAAAAAATACGGAAAATTTATTTTGAACTGACTGGATGCAGAAATCTGACCTCTGGGATTTACCGATAAATACGTTGTGCCAAAAAGTGGAAAGGTTATCGACCGAGGCAGAGAAATTGAAGGAGAAATTAAAGGAGAGTTTCCCCGACTTATTTTCAGCTGGCCTCGGAAGTGTAAAAAATGGCGGCCAAAATCGAACTAAAAGAAAATGTACAACCCATTTTCAAGAAGAAAAGAAATATACCTTTCGCATCATTAGAAAAAATAGACGAAGAGTTGGATAGACTCGTGAAAACCGGTATATTGACAAAGGTGGAATATAGTCAATGGGCCGCACCTACGGTTTACGTGAAAAAGAAATCGGGTGAGATACGAGTATGCGCTGATTTCTCGACGGGATTGAATGCAGTGATTAAGGATTATCATTATCCTCTCCCTAGTCCAGAGGAAGTTTTCACAAAGTTGAACGGAGGAAAATATTTCTCAAAGATAGACTTGAGCGAAGCATACCTACAAGTACTAGTAGATGAGGAAAGCTCGAGGTTGTTGTGCATAAACACACATAAAGGATTATATAAGTTCCAGAGATTACTATTCGGGATCAAGGTCGCGCCGGCGATATTTCAGCAAATAATGGACACTATGCTAGGCGGACTGGTAACAGGTTCAAGAGGTTTTCAGGCAGATATAAAATTACGGTTTTATGGTAAAAGAAAATAAATGTGACTTCTTTATGAACGCGATAAAATATATGGGACATATTATTGACGAAGAAGGAAGAAGACCCAACCTAGAAAAAGCCAAGGCAAAAAAAAAGCCAAGTTACAAAGTTTCTTGGGCTTAGTAAATTATTATCAAGAATTTATTCCTAACATGCACAAATTACGCGCATCCCTAAACGAACTGTTGAAGAAGGAATAAGTTTGGGAATGGTGATATGAATGTCAGAAAACTTTCGACAAAATCATTAAGACTCTAAAAGCAGATTTATTTTTAGCGCCTTATGATCCAAAATTGGAAATAAAAGTCGCGAGTGACGCGAATGCCTATGGTGTTGGGGCATGTATACTTCATAAAATGCCGGATGGGACACTAAAACCCATCGCGCATGAATCAAGAACGTTCCTATCAGCCGAACAAAATTACTCGCAAATCGAAAAAGAAGTGCCGAATTTTGCGGGTACGAGATTCCACAGATATATTTACGGTAGATTTTTCACCTTACAGACGGACCACAAGCCGTTATTAACAATATTTGGACCAAAGAAAGGTCTACCTGTCTACATGTCTACACTGCTAATAGATTGCTAGGATGGGGTGACGATTTTATTAACCTATCACTTTAAATTGGAGTATCTTCCATCAAACAAAATCGGGCATGCAGATGGTCTTTCGAGACTAATACCAAAGAAAACGGAGCCATTGGAAGATTCCGTAATTGCAGCTCTACGATATGAGGAAGATAGAACATCATTATGTAGTACAATTCGAGACCTTCCCGTCACATTACAAGAAATAAGAGTGAATGACAAATTTATAAAGGAAACGAAAACAAAAATTTTAGGAAAAGATAAGCATATATCAGACAGTTTTTCGTTATATGATAATGTTCTGCTATATAATGAAAGAGTAGTAGCCCCGAAAACGCTAAAAGGCGAATCCTCAAGGATTTTCACATGGGCCACCTAGGAAAGAACAGGATGAAATCCTTAATGCGATGTTACGTGTACTGGCGAAACAGGGATCAAGATATTGTACATATGGTGGACAAACGCAAGAGCTGTTCCTTAACAGCCAAGGCACCTCCGATCACTCATAAGCCATGGCCTAAGACAGATCGACCGCATTTCCATTAAGTTTGGAGAGTAATTATACCTTTTTAATGCTCAAATTAGAGCCCAATAGTTTTATAAAGATCTCGGATCTTTAATCATTTCCAAGATACAACGGTTCAGGTCTTAAGGTAATAATTGTACTATTTTCCTGTTACACCCTGTATATACCCTGGTCTTTAAATGTTTCCGGCAATATTCCCGACTAAGACTGATTGAACATCCCGATCATTGCAGCTACTATAGTTTATTTTGAGTTCAGCTATATTTCTGTCTCCGGTTGTACTCATATATACTATATCCTTGTTTTTATTGTTTGTTTTTTATTGTTTTTTTCCTCTGTTCCAAATATTAGAGTGTCTACTCGATTCGGGGAATAACCAACTTCTTAAATGAAACGTTACTTCGCCTTTTTTTATATGAGCTCTGAAATGGCTTCCTCGACCTGCAATTTTTTGGCATCAAATACGTCCATGCAATATACAAATTCGGTTTTATCCCTCAGTGGGATGCTTTTTTCCGTTAGAATAAGGATGAATGTTCAAGACGGCATATAATCTGGCATTAAACACATCGAGAGAAGTTAGTTTAGGTTCACAGTTAATTTCAGTCGACCACACTTGTCCATTACGATTATGTCATAAGAAGACCTGTTCTGGAGAGGAGAACTCACCTACACACTGGACAAATGTGACTTGGAGAAAGTTCTGGGTCAGGAAATATTCCTAATTCTGCATCGTCCAAGAGACCGGAAAATGATGAATTCCCTCATGTACAAAACGCCGCCACTCTGACCTTTCAGATACTAAACAAATGAAACGGGAGAATTTAGTCATAAAACCATGTTATGATATATGCTGTATTTATATCGAAACCTATACATATGTTTTGAAAACACACAAACACACGCACACACACACAAACACAGACACACTTGCACAAACTAGGCTCTACCTCGACATCTTGTCTTAGAGTCCGTTCTTATTAACATACAAAGTCTGGCCCTGTGTATGCAGAGAGAATGAAAACATAATTTTGCCCTTTTCGGGGAATCATTCGCAAATTTTACGACAAGCTAGGAAAATACTTTTACCTGTTTCCTCACCTTATTTTGGTATTATTTTAAACACAGTTATTGAATATTGGGTGTTGCAGCAAAATCCGACACTTGACAAAAAGAAAACGAAATAGGCAATAAAAACAAAAGTTGTATATGCCCGACAGTTTGACAACTAACTAACGTTTTTCTCCAGGATGGAATATGAGCGCAGAGCAGCGGTAGTAGCTTCTTTTCGCATCGGGAAGAAACCTGCGGAAGTGATGGCCTGGTTTGGGTTCAAGTAGACCATGGACATGGACGTTTGGAGGAAGTGGAAGGCTTGTGAGAACAAGGACGAGTTTACTGCCAAACGAAAGACCCACACCGTTCGTTCTTCGGCCGTTAGGACCGACGAGTTCGTCTCCGCATTCAGGGAGACATTCGCCAATAATGGAAACCAGAGCTACGCCAAGATTGCCATTGACATGGGCTGTCACAAGTCGACGATCTGCCGAACGATCAAGAAAGACATTGGTTACTCCTCCTACCGCAAGTCCCACCACATGCTCATAAAGAATGCCTCCACGGTGTCGAGGTAGGTCAAGACGGCGGCGTTGCTCAACGAGCTCAAGCACGGGTCCGCCGGGATGCTGATGTTCTTCTGTGATGAAAAGAATTTCATTCAGGACCAGACGATCAACAGGCAGAACGACAGTTGGATCTGCAAAGACATCGAGGAGGTTCCCGTCCTTCGCATCATCCCCAGCGAGATGGACGTCATGCCTGCGTTCATCTTTCAAAAGGGCCTGAGAGTCACTGCCGAAATCTACGAGGAGGTGCTGAGGAGCTCGGTGAAGCCCTGGATGGACGAGATCGCCGCCGGACGCCTCTACGCCTTCCAGCAGGACTCCGCTCCTGTACACAAAGCCACGCGAGACTGCTCGACAGTGTTTCTCACCACTGGTAGCCGGACTTGTGGCTGCCCTCCTCACCCGACTGCAACCCCACTGACTGTTTCTTCTGGGGCGTGATCGAGGCCAAGACCAACAGGCACGCCCACAACACGGTCGACTCTCTGAAGGCTGCCATCGTGGAGGCCTTCGCCGCTCTAGACAAGGACATGGTCGCCAAAGCGTGTGACTCATTTCGCGCCTGCCCTGAGATGGTCGCCGCCGCCGCCGCCGGCGGCTACATTGAAAAATAATGTAGTTTGTATGTAATTGTTGCTAAATAAACTGTCGGATCTCTGCATATACAACTTTTGCTTTTATTGCCTATTTCGTTTTATTTTTGTCAAGTGTCGGATATTGCTGCAAAACCTTGTACAGTCTTTTTGAATCATATTTTATTGTTCTCGCGCCTTAATAATGTTTTCCTTGCTGCATCACACTAATTAACCCCTGTAAATTAGTGGCTTTATTGCCTTGCTTGGCTACTCTCTCCTATTTTCCTGGGATATTTTTTAAAGATGTGTCGGCCGAAATATGCTTAAATTTTAATCATTTTTGTATTCTTTTTATTAATAAAAATCCAGAGAAAGATATGCGATTGAACCTGATACAGTCGATCTCTCATAAACGTGCCTGACTTTTCTACAAATACTTTCACAGTAACTGCTCCGACGAGCTACTTTCGCTAGTTCCTAAACTGCGTAGATTTAAGCTTGCTACAAGGTTGGCATCTCAGTCCCACCCTTTCACTGTCTAAAGTGTTAAATCTGGCCGTCTCTTCTACTCAAAAAGCTTCATGTCTCACACTTCCCGTCTGTGGAACTCCCTTCCCCTTACTTGCTTCCTTGATAGCTATAAGCTCCAACTATTTAAATGCAATGTCAATCGACATCTCCAAATCGTTGTTCCATTCCCCGTCCTTCTCTTCATCCTTTCCTCTTTCACACCTCTTTAATCTTGCCCCTACTTTCTACAACCTCTTGCGTGTTAGTGGCACCTCCGCCTTCATTGGGATGAAAAGCTTAAAAAAACATTAATTATGATCCCTATCTTAATCAGACAATTATGAAGGTCTAGTTGGGCTGGCCATGTGGCAAGGATCAGTGATGTTCGCATAGCAAAAGTTATTCCCTACAGTGAACTCCATATTGGTCATAGAAATATTGGTAGACTTTGGCTCAGGTATAAAGATAAACTTTACGTCAACATTCTGTTCTTTTGAAGATGTAGCTATGAAGAGATTAGAATATCGTTTCAGTTGCCATTCAGGAATAAT
>OZ038500.1:94077628-94115128 GCA_964036315.1 Acanthosepion esculentum | reverse complement strand
TTCAATATATTTCTCCTGTTCTTGTAAATATTGACGGTGCAAATCTGAAGTGCTCTTAAAAAGAATCCAATGATCATTCCGGATTTTATTTGGGTCTTATGGCTTAAGAAGTATATGAAGTCGGCTAGATTGAGAAAAAAAATTCTTTCAAAAAATTCTTCCCAAAAATTTTGAAACTACTAGCATCTCTCGTTTCGTGCGCATGTGTAGACGTAGCAACATCAAAAAATCTCAGTCCGATGAAATTCTAACGGATGAAACGCGTAAAAAAAACCCTTTCCGGTTTGTCATATTTTTCTAAATACTGTTTGTTGATATATAAAATTATATATCGTTATATCATATATATATATATATATATATGGGTGGGGTGCGTGTGTGTGTGTGTGTGTGTGTGTATTCAAGCACGAAAGGGGCTGTTAACTCTCTCCGTAAACATTTCTTATATTTACCCATGATCTATCCTGGATGGTGATGAATTGTACCCTATAAATGTAGCATGGATTTAAAATCTTGTGGTCAGTTTCTTCATGCGTGGAATTACATTCCCTAATCCGTTTCTTTCCACTTAAGCAGGCGTAGTGTTAAGTCAAACAATCCAACACGCGTGTCTTCTGTTCACTACCACAGTCAACATGCTCTGTCGCCATGTCATGCACTTTCGTAGTTTGAATGACAGTTCAGATTTGCATAGGTACAAAAAAAAGCCTCATGAAAGTATTCGACACCGAGATCTATCGTTTCTTAAATATACGACACGTAAAGAAACCGTTTTCTGTTTGGGATACTTTACACGTTAGACAACCAATAACCTCTACTAGTATGTTTCGGAATGAGTCTGGTATGTTTGTCTATGGGCTCAAATTCCACATAAGTAACTGTGATCCTGATCAAACCAAATTCATAAATAATTACATCGTTCACACTAATACATGCCTATCCAGATGACTTACGTTACACCTATCCGACTACTGCTCCATTAGAACTCTTTTAAACACTCACACGCACAAACCTACCAGGCTCCATCTGAAACATACTTATAGAAAATACTACTTAATACTTTTGATTGCCTACAATATATATATATATATATATATATATATATATATATATATATATATATATATATATATATATATATTACGCGAATCATTCATACGAAAAGCTTACCTATTTCCCTACCTGAAGATGATTGTATGAAACAATTGAAAGCTCGTAGTAAAAAAGACCTTATAAAACTGGAATTTATAAGCAAGGATCATACAATTCATTAACGGATTCGAGGTTAATGTATTTTATTATTAAAAATTGTTTGCGAGAGTGATTCTTGCCATTTATATCATTAACTTCATTATCTGCTTTTGGTATGAATGATTCGCGTAATGTAAATTGAACCTGCACCACATAATTGATATATATATATATGTGTGTGTGTGTGTGTGTGTGTGTGTGTGTGTGTGTGTGTGTGTGTGTGTGTGTGTGCGTGCGTGCGTGCGCGTGCGTGCGTGCGCGCGTCCACGTGTGTGGGTGTGTTCGTTTGGAAATCATAGATAGATAGATAGATAGATAGATAGATAGATAGATAGATAGATATGAATAGAGTGAAGATAGATAGATAAATAGATAGACTGAACTGTAATCATACTAAAGGCAGGCGAAAGGGAAATATAATGTGTAGCTCTTACATTCCTAGAAAAAAAAATGTAGAAAAAAGAAGGCACATACTAAATGCAAATGGTTCTTTGGTGAAACAAATCGCAAATCGAAATCTGACCGCCGAGAAGATTTCTAAGTTGTTCAGAAATATGCATTTATCTATTTTGTTGTTTCTTCTCCTTTTCTGGGATTTTGGATATTTTTGTTTCTTTCCTCTTTTCATTCGCTGATTTCTTTTGATGTCAAAACTTGCTTTCTGGCCTGTTTTCATAGTCTTATCATAGCGATTGCTGTTTCTTGAAATGTTTACTTTCTTTTCTTTCTCTTTATTGTCATTCGTTTATTTTTTCTTCCATAAAATCACGCCCTGCCCTCCTTTTATGATTTCTTATTTTCCTCCTTTTTTTTTCTTTGACTTTCTTTTTTGTCTTTCTTTCGTTGTATCGGTTTTCTCAATCGAATTGTCTTTCTATTCCTTTTACATCTATGCATTTTTCGTTTTCTTTTATCCCTTAAGCATCTATTTATTTTCAGACTTCTTTCTCTTTTTCGTTCGTTCATTCTTCGTTCTTTCCTCCACTCTTTCATTCATTCTTTCTTTTTTATTTTTATTTCTTTCTTCCGTTCATTCCTTCGCTCTTTCATTCATTCTTTCTTTTTCTTTTTCTTTCTTTCCTTTTTCTTTCTTTCTTTTTTCTTTCATTCTTTCTTTATGTCATTCTTTCTTTCTTTCTTTCTTTCTTCCGTTCTTTCCTTCGCTGTTTCATTCTTTCTTTTTCTTTTTCTTTCTTTCTTTCATTCTTTCTTTATTTTTTATTTTTGTTTCTTTCTTTCTTTCATTCTTTTTTATTTTTCGTTCTTTCTTTCTTTCTTTCTTTCTTTCTACCGTTCTTGCCTTCGCTCTTTCATTCTTTCTTTTTTATTTTTCGTCCGTTCTTTCTTTCTTTCTTTCTTTCTTCTGTTCTTTCCTTCGCCCTCTCTTTTTTCTTTTGTTCTTTTTCCAATTTTTCTTCCCTCATACTTCCTTACAATTTTCCAGCATCTTACTATCGTTTAGCATTTCTTTCCTTCTTTCTTTATTTTTCTTACATTCTTCTTTGTTTACTATTACATTTTTCTTCTTGAGCCGAATTCTGTCTTTCTTTCTTCATTTCCTTCATTCTTTCCTTCCTGATTTTTTCTCTATTCATCTAATTTCTCTTCTGTTCACAAATATATATTTTTCGTTAAAGCCTTTCATATTCTTTCATTCTTTTTTCCCTTCTTTTTTCTTTTGGTTAATTAATTCTCCTATTTAATTTTTTATACTTTATTTTCTTACTTTCTTTCTCTTACTTTTGCTAACTTTCATTTATGCCTTTTTCTTTCTTTCTTTCATTCTTTTTTGTTATTTCTTTCGTTCTTTCGTTCGTTCTTTCTTTCTATCATTCTTTCTTTTTTCGTTTGTTTGTTTCTTTCGTTTTTCGGTCTCTATTCTTTCGTTTTTTCATTGGTACTTTTCTTTCTTTCGTTCTTTCTTTGCTACTTTCTTTCCTTCTTTCTTTCCTTCTTTCTGCCTTCGTTTTTCTTTCTTTATTTCTTTCATTCCTTTTTCTTGCTTTAGTTCTTTCCTTCTTTCGTTCTTTTTTCTTTCATTTTTCTGTCTTTCTTTCTTTTAATATCATTATTTCAATCATTCTAATAATTTTACTTCTTTCTCTCTTTCTTATTTCTATTTTAATGTTTTACATTTTTCCTTTACGTCGTTTTCCCTTTCTATTCTCTTTATTTTCTTCCTTTTCATTTCATTGTCTTTCTTTGTTTTATATATCTTACGTCAAATTCTTTTTAATCAGTAGGAGTTTTATTTTGCTTCTTTCCTCTTTACACATATTTCCTCATGTCTTTTATTTTTCACTTGTCTTTGTATTTCTTTCTTTCTTTACTTCTTACTGTCTTTCTTTATTTACTTCTTTCTTTCCTTCTTTATTAATTTATTTACTTCCTTCTTTCTTTCCTTCTTTCTTTCTTTATTTCCTTCTTTCTTTCCTTCTTTATTTACTTCTTTCTTTCTTTATTTATTTACTTCTTTCTTTCCTTTCTTTCTTTCTTTCTTTCTTTACTTCTATCTTTCTTTCTTTCTTTACTTCTTTCTTACTTTCTTCTTTCTTTCCTTCTTTCTTTATTTACTTCTTTCTTTCCTTCTTTATTTATTTACTTCCTTCTTTCTTTCTTTATTGACTTATTTCTTTCTTTTTTCCTTCTTTCTTTCTTTCTTTCTTTCCTTCTTTCATTCCTTCTTTATTTCTTTATTTATTTAATTCTTTCTTTTTATCTTTCTTTCCTTCTTTCCTTCTTTCTTTCCTTCTTTCTTTCTTTCTTTCTTTCCTTCTTTCTTTCTTTTTTTCTTTATTTATTTACTTCTTTCTTTTCTTCTTTCTTTCCTAATTCATTTATTGATTTATTTGGTCACTTGACTTTTCTTCTTGCCCCACTTCCTTTATATTCTTTTTCGCTTTCTCATTTTCCTCATCGCTTCTTCGTCCTCCATTCTCCTTCTAATTCTCTCTTTTCTTCTATCCATTCGTTTTATATTCCTACTGCCTTTTTTCTTTTCTTTATTTTAGATTCTGTCTCTAGGTTAGCGATTCTTGAACCTTTTAAAGTCGGGGCACACTTGAAATCCTACCAATAATTGTAGGCGCACAATATACAAATTTCGGAAAAATTATATTATAATTAATTCAAATATTGCTGAAAAGAAATAATGCAATAAAAATATATTAAATGAAACATACCTTAAGTTTACTCATCCTTCAGTTTGGAATAGAATAAGTACTAAGAATAAGTAATCCCGATTGACGTATTTACGATAAAGTAACTAATTTATCACATTTGCTTATACACAAATAAGTAATAAATTATAAACGATAAATCCGAAAGTATAAATAAGACAACTTTTAAATAAACAATTCTGATCCTCGTCACCATTTTATGTCACGTAATAAATCTTTTAGTAATCAACTTTCTTGAAGTAGACATGGAGGACCGACCAGCAACTCCTACCAGTTCAATACTGCAAAACAAAAGCTTCCTATCATTGAAGCTTTCCTCGAGAGCTATCTGTAACGAGACGGGTACTGCAATATAATAAAGTCAATATATTTATTTCTTATATCTGGACGCATATATTTCTGGAATGCCAGGGTGCACCTAGACATCTTCTAGGGCGCACTAGTCCGCCCAGCCGTACCATTTGAGAACCACTCCTCTGGGTTCTATTTCTGCTTTCACACCATTTTCTTTCCCATATTGATCATATTCATGCAGTTGATATTACATTTGACTTCAAAGAAATACTGTCTTTTTAGTTCCATCTCGGCTTATTTTTTAAAGTAATTTTTGCAGTTCACGTCATTATTGTAACGTAATGGCATCATTCTCGGATTTTTTTAAATTTTCTTTATTGCCAAATGTTTTTTTTATACTTATTTCATTTGTTTCTTTCTATTTTTCATTTTTTTTCCTTTTGATTTTTACATTTTTCTACGTTAACTTTTATTTTCTTTAAATACATAAATTTATTTATTTCTCTTTTCTTCATTTCTTTCTTTTACCTTGCATCTATCCTCTATGTTTTCCATTTCAGCCTTTTACTTTCTTTCTTTTTTTGCTATATCTGTTCTCTATTTTCCATTTAAGACTTATTTTCTTTCTTTTTTCATTACTTTTCTTTTTTCACTTTTCTTTATTTTCTTTCTTTCTTTCTTATTTGTCTTCTTTTTCTTATTTTATCTTTATTTTTCGTTCATTCATTTTTATTGTGGAAGTGTTTTAAATATTTCTCCATATTTTTCTTTCTTTCCTTATTTCTTTCATTATTTCTTTCTTGCTTTCTTTCTGGCTTTTTCTTCAGTATTTGATTGTTTTTCTTACTTTAACTTTTCTTTTTCATTCATTTATTTTTAATATGAAAGAATTCTTACTTCTATATTTTTTCATTATTTTTTCTTTCCTTCTTTCATTCTTAATTTTCTTTTCTTTTTCTGTCCTTCTTGTCTTTCTCGGTTTCTCAGGATTTCATTACATATCTTCCGAATTTCTTCTTATATAAGTGCTTTCGTAACTTTTAATTCCTAAAACGCCAATTATAAAATTAAAAAAAATATCATTTAATATCATGAAGAAGGGAGTGGAAGCAATAGAAAGGAGTAAAATTGTGGACAGATATTTGAGAAAGAACAATTGTCATTATGAAAGCAAACTTAACCCTCTATTATTCAGATAAATATTGTTCATTTAAACAGTTACGTTTTCTGGGAACGAAGACTTGGAGAATTTGACAATCATAAGCTATAGTGAAAACAAAGACGCTACAGGAAAACAGAGAGTAACATATCTAACAGCTTTGTGTAAATGTAAACACAGAACATGACATGGTGTGGGAGAGTAAGGGAAGAGTAAGGGGACAAAATTACTTAGAGCTACAAAGCATAGGAACATGTACAGAGCGATGTCAGTCAACTTTTAACAAATGTCTCTTCTAATCGACCTAATAGATGCCAGTCTGATGAGCAGATAAAAGTATTCACTAAGATGAAAATGCATTGAAAGTGTATTGATCTCAAAAATCTTGTAGATAAACCTCATGTTGGTACATAATGTGACCAATCGTCACAAGTACAATACAATCACAACGAGGTAAACCACTTAGTAGAAAAATAAAACAAAAGAGAGATCCAAGGGTACGGGACTAATTTCATATCCGACTAAAGGCTTCGATACGAAAAAAGACACTCCCTGGTTGTGGATCTGACAAGATAAATGTATTGCAGCTTTTCTGAAGAACATCGCAATGTACAAATCTTACACACTTTTTTCAATTTTATCCCAACCTAAAGACGACTCACAAGCCAGGGAATGTTAAATACGTTGGATTTAAAACGAGTTTTCACTTGGTTCCATTATCCCCCCACAAACGTACATTATTATAATATTATTATAATATGGTGTTGCAAATTATATATATATATATATATATATATATATATATATATATATATATATATATATATATATATATATATATATATATATGTGCGTGTGTGTGTGGATGACAACTTTTGTGTGTTCACCCATGAATCGGAAGTTGATCACTTCTTCTCCCTACTCAACGGTGCTCATCCTGCCCTTAAATTTACGGAAGATAAGGAGGTCAATGGTTCATTGCCCTTCCTAGATGTTTTGGTTCACAGAACTCCTTCCTTGTTCATTACTTCTGTTTATAGGAAGTCTACTTTTACAGGTCTCTATACCCGATGGGACTCTTTTTGTCCTAAACGACAAAAGATCAATTTGATTAAGACTTTGACCCATAGGGCGTTTATGATCTGCTTGGATAACACCTTGAAAGATAAAAATTAGCTGTCTAACTGGTATCTTTGTGAACAATGGTTATCCGTTAGACGTTGTTCAATCGGTTATTCGTGATTAGACTGCCAGGTTTAATAAACTCCAGCCTGCTACGGTTGGTAAATGTCCGGTCTATCTCCGTTTACCGTGATTGGGTAGGATTAGTGAGTCCTTCGCCAAGCAGATTTCATGGAGTTCACGTGAATGTTATTTTGCAGCGAACGTTCGTGTTGTTTTTCAAACCAGATCTGTCCTTTCATCTGTGTGTAAAGATGTTTTATCCCCACCACCATATTAATTCTATTATTTATTATTTCAAATGTAGTTGTGGATGCGACTACATAGGTAGAACGACACAGCGGTTGGACGCTAGAATTAAACAGCACGTTCCTGCGAAAATATTTAATAAAAAATTTTCGTTGGGTGATTCCATTCGAAATACGTATGGGTCGTCGATAGCGGATCATTTTATAAATAATCCTACTTGTGCGTTGGATTTCAGTGTGACCTGGTTTTCTGTTTTGGCCAGGGCACACTCAGTATTCCATCTTAAGGTGTTGGAGACGCTGTACATGAGGTCCAGGCGACCGGCTCTTTGTAAACAAAGAGACCGTTTGCTTGGGCTTGCTGTGCTGTGTCTCTAGCATTTTTGTTGGTATTACTTTTATTATATATATATATATTTCTCTTTCCTGTCCATTTATTCATGTCATCCATTACAGACTTTCTTGTTCTTCATAATTTCTATTCCCCGTTAACAGTTCTGATGAGAGGGGACGAAACCGGTCGACTGGTGTTTTTATTTTAAATCTATCATGGCCTATAATAAAAGAAATTGTTTTTTATGTTGCAAACATATTTAAATATATATATATATATATATGTTGAAACTTGACTAATGCATGGAATAATAATGCAACACAAAATGTACTTAGAACAAAATGTATTGACACAAGAAAGTGTACACAATATTTACATATAGTCTTTTGTATATTCCTGGGAAGACCGTTCCTGGAGAATGTGTTGACTAAGTCGCAGTCGGGCAGAGTCTCTGGTTGAATCTCTTTATTCGCCTCCCCTGTCTTATCGGTACCAACCATATTTATATAGTCGGTACTCCACTATGCAAATTAGGTGGATCTTACCACAACAATATATATATATATATATATATATATATATATATATATATATATATATATATATATATATATCGCTGGTGCTGAGTGTTAATAAAGTAGTGCTTGTTGTACTATTTAATATATATTAATAAATAGACACTTGATTGTACAGAGATGATGGTTTAAACCACCTCCGTAAAAGAAGTCCAAGAAATATAGACCGATTGAAAAAGGAACTGACTAAATTTCTCAAAGTTCACCAACGAAAAATTACCACAATTGGACATGTGTACTGGTTATTACAAACCATATACCAATGATATACATAACAACAGATACAACAGAATCCAATTACCCACGCAGTATTTTAATTAATTTCCATAAATCCTTCCAAATTTCCAACAATAAAGTAACATATGTGAATAATCTATAAAAACATTAGAACTAAGCAACAATAAATAAATAAAAGATTTTTTTTTTTAAAGTAAAAATAAACACCTTAATAAGTTATGGTTAAACTCCAATTATAATCCTAAAGTTCAAACAAATATTCGAATAATTTTCATAAACTTACTTCATAAATTCTTCAATCCCTCTGCCAAAAATGTAAAGATCGGCGATAGTTGCGTTGGAATGATCGAAGAAGCGACATCCAATAACATAATACTAAATAAAAAATCTCGAACAAAAACAACAACGTTAATCAATTTACAAAAATTAAAAACGTTATTACGTTGGATATTAAAATGAGAATCTTAAAACATTGAAATAAATATAACTTCTGAAACAAGATAAATGAAATGATTGTCACATGTAGTCACATATAAATACCTTTGGAATTAGGCTGATCCAGATAATTTTTTTACTATGGATTATAAACTTTCCTTTTTTATTTTTTTCTGTTTACTTAACTTATATTAAACATATATACACTTCTATTATAAGTCTATTTTCCGTTTATTTTAATACAATTTAAAAGGAATTAAAATTAATACAAGTTTGTTTTAAATTCCAGATAAAACCTTTAATACTCGTTTATTTTAAATATAAAAGATAACGCCCGCCTATAATAAATACAAAATAATTTTTGTATTTAAAATAGATTTTAAATCTAATCTTTTTTTAGTCCTGTTTATTTTTATACAAAATAAAAAACAACAACACAAACAAACATTAATATCCTTTTATGTTCATTATAAAATAAATCCTGTCTATTTTAAATAATAAAATCTGTTTAATAGATATAGATCTCTTTATTTTAAGTGCACATATAACCAAAAACTTTTGCTAGTAAAAATCTTTTTATTAAAAAGTATTTCTGTCATTAAAACCTATTTTTACACAAGTTAGGGTGCTAACTGTTTGCCCATAGATGGGACCCTAACAGGTGCTACCACCCCAGGTCAGTGTGAAATGGGAACACCAGCAATTAAGAGGTGGTGACACGCTCCTCAAAACCTCCTGATCAGAGGCCTTGCTGTTGGACGTAGTTTATCGTCTTACCCAGGACGCGGATGTAATTTATCGCCATACACAGGCCGGTAATTTCTTATATATATATATATATATATATATATATATATATATATATATATGTGTGTGTGTGTGTGTAACGAAATTTCTTATATATATATATATATATATATATATATAAATATAACAAAAAATATATAATAACAAAATTGGACCCCCTACCACCCCTTGTCTAGATGAATGGATTTCTAGGTATCCTTGGAAACCCTCAATTATGAATCTTTGCTGTGCCTTTAACAACCGTAAAATTAAAAAAAAAATAAGTTACTCCAAAATTCGCTTGACGAGGAAATGGAACTAATGTCTTTGGTTTAATAACAAAATTAAATTCAAGGGCTTTAGCTTCTATTTTTGAAACATGGTTATCACAGTGTAGCGAAAAACCCGTATTTTAAATCAATTAATTTATAATATTAATGCTCTGTTAATTTACATTGAGCACTATTGTGTAAAAATAAAAATATCTATAAGAACACCGGGTTTTATATCTTACTGTTCTTTCTTTATATATATATATATATATATATATATATATATATATATATATATATATAAATGCAAAAGATTATGTGTGTGCCACGCTCTTTTCAATCAAACGGGTACAACTCCCTAACTTTTAAATATCTCATCTTCTATATAAAGAAATGCGAATGTTTGTGTGTCACTCTTTTAAAACTTTACTCGTAGACGACGTAGCCGAAGATATCCTACCATTTTGGAATCAGGATGACTTCGTGATCAAATTAATAACGTTCTCGGCTGGATCCGGACCCGAAATCCTGCAATTTTAGATTTCCAATTTTTCATTACTGTGATTGTTTTCCGCGAATTTTTAGTAGATTTTTTGCAACGACTTCTGTTTGTAAGATAACGCTTTTTAGAACCTGGAAATAAATTTGGGAATAATTGAAATTCATCCAGAGAAAGTCTCCCATGAATTAAAATTATTTTTTTGTACGGAAAGTAAGAATTTTCTATTTAAATCAAAATGGCAGCAGTATGACTTGCAAAAAGAAAAATCTCCGTCAACGAAGGACCAGATTGCAATCAAAAGAGCTAAGACTACAGCGAGGAAAAGAAAGTCCAATGCTGAGTATATGCAAAGACTTAGGGACTCTCAAACCTCTGAACAAGCTGAAGGCCCAATCAATTGCCCTTCGATAGGGCGGCTTTTAGCCTAGTATACATATATATATATATGTATGTATGTACTGCCACACAACAAATGTAATCAAATATACAAACACATATATAATTTTAAAATATTTTAAATAAACCCATACATAAAATAGACACGTGCAACCACTTAAAGTAACGTTTATCGCAATAAAGAATAATGTTAGATACAAAACCTTTCAGAAATACACGCACATAGAATTCACGTATTCATGTATACATACATATATGTAGATCCATAGCTTCATACAACAAATACATATACAAAATCGCATATTATAAATTTGCATAAATAAACACACGCATAAAAAAGAAAAGAAATACATATATATATACACAAATACAGATATACATACTAACAGTTATATTAATAATTATATTTAACAATTATATATTCATATATTAAAATTCTTTCATTCAAAAATATATTTTAGCACTGATCACTATTATATATATATATATGTGTGTATATGTATATATGTACGTGTATGTACATATATATATATGTGTGTGTGTATGTATGTATGTATGTTTATATATATAGTGTGTGTCTGTGAGTGTTGCGTCAGTTATTTAAGAACATATTTTTATTTTAGGCAATCAGGTAATTTTACAGAATTCAGTACTTACATACATCGTCGATGTTGGTGGAAGTCGTTGCCATGTATTGAGGTGCTAATCAACATTTACTTCTGTGTGAAATGAACCCTGTGTTGGGTCTGAAGAGATGTCCGCAACCACCGTAAGATAGTGTAGGAGAGTTCAGGGGATGGAGATCCCTGGCTTATTTTTTGGCTCTCTTCGTCTCTTCTATTTGTTTTCTGGTGTTTTCAAAGGATTTGTTTTTCGTGGGTCTACCTCTTTATCAATTGGTTATTTCTTCAACTTCCGTCTCCCAATTTATCGAATCGATTTCTCGTAAGGTGTCTTTGAGTCAATCACTGAATAAACGACATGAAGCTCCACGTGATCCCTTTTAGATTCGAGCTCCGAGAAGAAAATGTGTTTGCTTAGACGTATGACAGGCATTCGGGATAGGTGTCCGTCCCATCGAAGTTGGTAACGAGACATGATGGTTTCTAGGCACAATGATTTTTCTAGTTCCAAGCATATTCCCTATAACTCAGTGTCAGTTAACTCCCTTTTAACTCAACGCTCCGTGTTTCTGTTCACCTCTGTTATAGCTAATCATTGAACTCACAACCCTTTGAGTCAAGTTACTGGATTGGTCTAACGCTTTTATCCACTGGGCAATGCGTTAGGACACATCAGAGGTGAACAACAGAGGTGGTCACAAACCTGGAGAGTTGAATAAAGAGAGAGATAATCTGAGATATCCGTAAGAGATATGGCACGTGGAACTAGATGAATCTACCATGTTGGATGGAATAAAATGTTTGTTTCGAAATACCAATCATCTGAAAAAGGCCGGAGCGTACAACGTTCGAAACGTCATGAATATAACATGCATAAGGACAACAGTCCGAACAATGCAAATAGTATAATTAATTGCATTACCTTAACTCACAAATACACACAGATATATCCAGTGATTATTTATTATAGAAAATGATTTTCCCTGATTCTAAAGCAAAAGATTAAATGTTATATTTCTGTTTCTTCTCTTACTGCATGCTGGAAATGTTCTTGATATGGAAAGACTGAACCGTATGCATACCTCAATCGCTCACTCTGGATATAAAAGTTCTAGGAAAAGATTCATGCAAGTTAAATGTCTTCGCTGTCTTCTTCATATTACAAGGTAACCAAAAATGTTCTGTTCGTTTTTTGATTAGTCATTGAATGAAGTTGAAATATATACGAAATTCGTGTCGCCATTGTCTACAAATTTGGACAGCCAGAAGTAGGAACATCAGACGTTATAAAAAAAACACGCGCAACGTGCCCGGCCATCACTTATAAGCCGGGCAGCTGTGAGAAGAATGGAAGTGTCTAGAGATCTCGTTCAGGGCTGTTTGCTTTACGACTTCAAAGTAGGCTTATCAGCAGCTGCATCAAGTCGCCGCATATGTCAAGCGTTTGGGTATAGTGCTGTAGATAAACGTACTCCAAGGTGTTGGTTTCGAAAATTCAAGTCGTGAGATTTGTCTCTCCATGATGAGCCTTGCAGTGGACGACCACAGGTCTTGAATGACGCAGTCCTGAAGGCGGCCATTGAAGAGGACAGTAGTCTAACGTGTGGTAAACTTGCAAGACAGTTCAAAGTTTCTGATGAAACAGTTAGACTTCACCTGCACCGCCTGGGTAAGACGTACAAACTGAGCAAGTGGGTTCCGCAAACGCTGTTGGAGGTCCACAAGGGACAACGAGTGGCAGCCTGCGTATCGCTGCTTTCTCGCCATCGTATCCCATCCTTATTCAATCGAGTGCTTACCAGTGATGAAAAGTGGGTTCTGTACGAAACTCCCAAGCGTTCCAGACATTGGTTGTCTCCTCAGAATGCTGTCCCTGACACCGCAAGACCGCCTATGTACCCACGCAAAATTATGTTTTGTGTCTGGTGGACAGGTCGTCAAGTGGTTCATTATGAACTGCTACCAACGGGCCAAACGGTCACTGGAGACCTATACTGACAGCAACTGAAACGTGTGCAACGGGCATTGCGCCAGAAGGAGCCAGCACTGGTGAATCGCAAAGGTTTGCTTTTCCTCCATGACAACGCCAGGCCGCATGTCGCGCGAGTGGTCAGGAATACCATACAGCAACTTGGGTGGGTGACTTTGTGACATCCACCTTATTCACCAGAGCTTGCGCGATCTGATTACCACCTCTTCCACTCCCTGGATACTCAACTTCGTGGGAAATCCTTCACCAATGAATCAGACTTGCGTAAAGCCCTCACGGACTTCTTTGTGTGAAAACCCGCGGAGTTCTACCGCAAGGGCATTGAACAGCTGGAGACACGTTGGCAGAAAGTACTGGATGCCGATGCCGATTACTTCGAAGACTAAATATAAGTTACACATACTGTGAAGCGTTTTCTTTTTTTCCTTTAAAAACGGACAGAACTTTTTTGGTTAACTTGGATAATCATCTAACACTAAACGACCTCGTCCCGCTGCAAAATAGTCTTGGCAAATTTAAGTAGAATATGCAGAAAGTTAAATTGTGCTGTTTAGACTCGACAGTCTCATGGAAATGACAAACTTGGATCGAAATTCATTAGAGCACATACCACTATAAATAATATATATATAGATAGATAGATAGATAGATAGATGTGTGCGTGTGCATGTGTGTGTGTGTGTGTGTGTGTGTGTGTGTGTGTGTGTGTGTGTGTGAGTCTCATTAAATAATTTAGACAAGTCTACTTACTCTTAATAGAATCATCTCGTAGTTACGGACTAGTTTCTTAGTATGTGACTCCCAACTCCTCCTCTGTCCTGGTCAGGGCACCGTTTGTGACACCCGTACTGGTCGCGGCGCACTTGTGACACCCGACTTCTTTTTCAGTCACGACGCCAAAATGTGACGTCTGTCCTTTGTGACGGGCTAACCCTGGGACATCGGTTGAAGTCTTGCTGGGTTCTAGTACCAACTTGTCGTACTCGGCTCGCTTCCAACGCCTGGTCACCGAAGCAACTGCTTTGATCTCGATTCAACCTACCCACGTTGTGATTTGATCTTAGGTTGACGAGATCAATCAAACGTCGGGCCGTAGTGCCAGCCGAATCCGGGTCAAGGTGATACTGCACAATAAATGTAGACAAAAAAAAAAACAAAAGCACAAACAACAACTTCAAGGCGAGCGACTGGTTAGGAATAGTGATTAATTTTATGTCGGTTTGTTGAGTTACAGGAGTGCGTCTCTCTCTTTCTCTCCCAGCCCGAAGAAAAAAAAATGTGGATTGTAACACTTTTGCGTTCCTTAACTAGTTCTGGATATCTGGATGGCGAATATAAGTCAGACTTCTATAATTTGTTCTTGGTTAGAAGTCTAAGTCGGAAGGCATGGAATCGTGCGGTCACCTGTGCGAGGCGCGTCTCTCTCTTACTGTACTAGCTGTACTCTTCTGACTCACTGTCTGGACTCGACCCGACTCTCCGAACTCGACTGGATTCTACTCAACTCGACTCAGAAACACCCGTAGATGTTTGCTTATATGGAAGCCGATCAAAACCTGGCGTGGGGTCGGACGTGGTGTGGCCACCACGTTGATTTCAAATCCCCAATAAGGATTTTCTTTGTTTTCGGCCAAAAATAATTATCATTTTCCGTATTTTGAAATCTTATTCCACTCCCACCCTCTTCTGCTCTCATATGGGTATCTCACCATACTTTAGAGGGCGTCAACGGTTTTCCCACTTCCTCGCAGTAACATCTCATACCTATCCTATCAATGGGCGGTGGCAAGCCTCCTCTCTGCGTCACATGATCATCTCCGCCTGGCTATTCGGCCAATAGGCGTCAACTTATAATCTCAATTTTTATCCAACTTCACGGGATATGTTTTTTCTCAACCCAGTTTCTCCGTCAACATTAAGTGGACAATTCTTTTTTTGGCGAAATTGGGTTAATTAAAATACCCTAACATAGCCTTCGTTATCACAAACGAACTTAAACATAATGCAGATGTCCTGTCCAGGCGACATCTCAATCCAGGGCCCTCTGTGCGGTCGGCATACGACCCATCAACTACTGATAACACAAGTTCGTCATCCTGAAACAGCCAATGTTTTATCTGCCCAGAAGCTCTGGTATCCCTCAAAAAATGACCATCAAAATTTTCCTCATGCCACCACCCAAAACAACATCGCCTTTGTGGGTGACATTCTTTCCTTCTCTTATCATCTAAGTTGTTAAGTCTTGTCCCTCTGTTTCTTTCTCTTCTTTCTCTCTTTCCTTCTTTTGTCCTCGCAGATAATTTGGCATATCTCAGCATCACACTTCCGCGAGAAAGTAAAGTGGTTATCTTGAATCGCACTTGAAAATAACAAAACAAAAAATCTTTTTTTTTTCACCGATACTCTGTTTGGGAAAATAAAAGAAAAAGAATATCGCTCAGTATGTCTTTCGTTATATCTATCGGTGTAAATAATCGCTCAGTATGTCTTTCGTTATATCTATCGGTGTAAGTAATCTCTCAGTATGTCTTTCGTTATATCTATCGGTTTAAGTAATCGCTCAGTATGTTTTTCGTTATATCTATCGGTTTAAGTATCCCCGTAATTAACTTATGTGGTTAATTAATTGATTAATTAACCTGCCGTTCCTAAATAGTGTTACAAGTATCCTTATTAAAATTTACCATCTTGATGCATATTCATTTTTCGACATTAACACAATGCCGTCATCAGGGTCTTGTTTATTCTAAGACGAAAATGGTTGTGGTCATCATTTTTCTAATTATTTAATGAGACATGTCTTCGTGAAAAATGCTGCTAAAATATACGCAATACTTATTAATAGAGAAAGCAATTTACTAAGAGGAAAGATGTATAGAAAGTTCCAAATAATCCAGAGCAAATTTCACCTTTCTTGTCAGAAATCCTGATGAAGAGGTGTTCAGAGCCTATTTGGTTTAAGCTTAACACAAGCACAAATGGAAATTATAAAGCATGTTTCACTAAGACGGATCAAAGCCAGCTGTAAATAAATCAGTGTTATTGGTGAAAAATTACTTATTTCTCTATTGGTTAATGTTAGTTAAGTCATTGCAAGTATGTTCAAATCCATCCACTTTACATTTTCTAAAACTAAGTATAAGTCTTTTCAGTACTACCAAACCAAAGAATTGACTTAAAAACTGCCAGAGAAACCATTATCTCTAAGCAACGCTTTAGGCCGATGGACTATGTGTTTCTCTCAAAAAAAGTTTGTATTTATTATATGTGAATTAGTATGACTTATTGATAAAGTCAGTGCAAGATGTTTTCGCTGTTTTCTTCTTCAAGTCTCACTATTACCCACAGTCTACCATAATACTTAACCCAAAATATACGTCTGATTTCTTCAAACTTCAAACAAAATATCAGGAAATTGAAACAATGTATATCTGAATAAAGTTTGAAACAATATTTCATCTTGTACCATCTGGGCACTGATTATATCATTTGGACAACCCTTATGGAATTTGGGCGACGCATGTACCATTTGTCCAACGCTTATAAAATTTGACCAAGACTTTAGGCACTGCTTATAACATTTTTAGACGACGTTCACACCATTTGGTCAAGGCTTGTACCACATTGAACAACGCTTAAACCATTTGGACAACGCTTATACTATTTTTGGACAACGTATCTACTATTTGGTCAAGGTGTATACCATTTAGACAACGCTTATACAAAGTTGACAAGGCTTGTACCATTTTGATGAACACCTATACAATTTGAACAACGCTTTGATAAAAGCTTATACCATTTCCTGACAAATCTCATACCATTTGCCTAAACTTTATACTATTTGGATAACGCTTACATAATTTAGCCAAGGCTTGTATGATTTTGAGCAATGCTTATGCCATTTCGACAACGCTTAATAGCATTTGGGCAACGCTTATACCAATTTTCAACATTTCTTATACCATTTGGCCACCGCTTATACTATTTATATGGTATATCTTTACGTAACGCTTAGGCATTTTACGCAATGTTTACTATATGAATGGATCAACGCTTATAGCATATGGGCGACGCTTGTGGTATGTGAGCATCGATTATACGATTTGGGGTATTATTTTTTCAAAATAGAGGAACGTATTTTATGGATGATACAGAATGTGAAGAATTCATAACAAATAGAATTGTTTGGAAAAGCACTACACCGCAAAAGCCTTTTCAGTATTCTGTCAAGAGGATATAATATTCTGGAAGTACTTATGCGTTCACTGGAGGCATTTGCTTTTGTTTGACTGTCTTTATAAGATTTGGAAACGTAAATAGTTATATTCTGCATCTATCTCGAAACTCAAATCGATAAAATTGGCATCAGTTTCAGATGGAGTACGTAAATATATCTGGACAATACTTCATTATTTGATCGGTGTTGTTTATCTGCAGATTAGTGTTACATCCCAGAATAAAAAAAAAATTGAACGCTTCAGAAACCAGCATGAAAGAACAAAATAGTCAACATTTGGCATACAGGTCTTCTTCACAAGTTGAATATTTATGGTGTCTCCTGACGAATTTTGGAAATGATTCAGTCTTTCGTAACAAAATGTGAAATGAAAGTCATCCTGAACGGCGACTCTTCTAGATCATTTTTGTATTAATGCCAGTGTCCCTCCAGGTTTCTATTCTTAGGCATACTTTGTTTTTAATTTTCATTAATGACCCACCTGATGGCATCAGCTCGCGACCCGGTATCTATGCGGATGGCACATTCATTTACTCATATCTTGATAGTAAGTTTGATCATTTCGATAAGGTCAAAAACGACCTCCAGTCTATTGTCAAATGAGGCAAAAAGAATGGCTCGTTAACTTCAACGGCTCCAAAAAAAAGATTTTTATTGATCACCAGAGAGGGCATTTTCTGCTTTCCATGACGAACTAACGTCTCGGCTGACATGAAGTGGAAAATGTTGTATTCATATTTAGTTAGCTGCTGAGAAAGTTGCTTTACTCTGTTGTGGTAAACAATTTTCCCTCCAAAATCTATCTTAGATATCTATATGTCTACCATATGTTCATTCATAGAATATTATTGCCGAGTATGGCCCGGTGCTTCGGCTATATACACCCTTGTGCAAATTAATTGAAATAAAACGAATAATTAATTATTTACATTTTCGTATTTTTCCAATGAACCCAATGCAGATGTTAGTACTTCATATGTCCATTCCACGAAGTTGTTCCTTGCGGATTGACAACAGGTTCTCCGATTGGATTTAAATCAGGAGAGTTTCCAAGCCAGTCTATAGTACTTTGATTTGCTTACTGGTAAGCATTGCTAGTGTGTTCGTGCAGCGTTTCAATTTTCGTTCGCTTTCTTGGAGTAACGTCTATCACAGACAATGGCTGTAGGATAACTGAACGACAATTGTCTCTGGGCGTGATAAAAATCTGGTGCAATCACGGATGACGCAATACTTTTCAAGGCCAAACAAATTTCATCATACACCCCGAAAATAGATTCATATTAATGTACACCACTGCAAATGATCTAACCTGAGCAAAAAGTAGAAATGTATTACACCCGTTCACTCCATTGGGTCTAATACTGACCGTACGTTGAAGGAAAGGAAACGAAAGTGGTTGTTTCAATTAATTTGCACATGGCTGTATTGAGAGATTCTTGATAGAATCCAAAGAAGAATCAGCAATATTATTGGTCCTGACCAGACGTTCCGGCTTCAGTCACTATCTCACCACGGTAAAAATGTTTCTCTGTACCTTTTCTGTAAATAATTTTTATTCATACCTGTGTTTAAATGCAACAAACAACCATATTGTGACAAACCAAAAAAAAAAAAGAGGAAACACGAGAACAATAAAGCATTTACTACATGCTCGACCTAGAATATAGCAATTATAAACGAACTAGTCAAACAAAATATCGATTGGCTAATTGAAGTATTTTACCAAATTAAATAGGTTTCGCGAATATATGTTCCACTCCCCAAGTAGAATAATAGTACAAATGATATTGCCAACGATGATTGCTAGTGTATTCATTTGGATAACCCTCACAGATAGAATCCGCTGGAAGCCACAATACCGGGCAATGTGTTCAAATAGAGTGGCCGGAGGCTGGAGCAAGCAACTACATATCGAAATACTACAGCAGATTGAGATGAGAACAGACTTTAGTGTAAAATACTACAGTTGTGAAAAACAGAAGCAAAAAAACATGAATAATACAGCTACCGATAAATAGTTAAAAATCAAGTAGATAGAACGAGACAACCAAAAATCTAAGGTCGAGAATTGATTGAAAATAGAAAAGAAAGAGAAAAGAAAGAAAGAAAGAATGATATAGTATGAAAACACAAAGTAACAAACTGAAATATACAGATAGATAGATAGATATATAGATAGATAGATAGACAGACATGAACAAATAATATGGTAAGATGCTGTAACTTGCATTTATCATTTATCAGACGAAAAATAATATTATGCTTTATAAAATCCGCAGTTTTGATTATATTTTCCCTTGTGAATAGCACGGAATCGCTACATAGACGTATTATTCTCTCGAGGGCATTCAAATAAACATTCTACTTCCCGCCTAATCGCGAGAATCTGGGTCAGCTGACCTGTTTTTATTGCACTTTAACAACTTTCGACCTGTGTTTTACGGACACAAGATATTTTTGTTGTAAACAGGTGTTCAGGAATATCATTTTATTTTCATTTCTACAATGTACTCATTTATTAAGTTCAAAAGACTGTAACGTTATTGTTTGATAATATAAACCACAGTATTCTGATCATTCCTCATTCGTCTTAGAAACATTTAAATATGATGTTGAATAATTAACGTTTGTGTTACGCATCGGTGATACCAAAATAAGTCATAGATGGAAGTTTAAAATCTCCACTTAATGCAATAAACGACACTGAATATAAGTAAGAAATGTATGAAACAGATAATTTTACTAATTCTACCCCAATGCAAGGACCAAGAGCCACTCGGTTTATATTACTTACTGATTGAGATTGATGCACGTAAGAGGAGGTAACATTTAATGCAGATTTACAAGATCTGGAGAAAAGACAACGCTTAAAACTAGACGTGAAAAGGTTAAGATTCAAGTGATCAGGATAATATCATATTGGAGGTCTGCTCGATGGGGTAGCGGTTCTGATTAAAATAACACTGAAATGATTTTTCGGAAACTAATATGGTCTTCGAAATTTGTATTTGCCATGTCTAATCATAACATGGTGAACACGGTTCTTCTCAACATCCTACCTTTGTAGGACTAATCAATGTGTGTCCGTTTATTATTATCCTTCCAGTATCTGTTCTACTATCCATTTAAACAACTTAGGCTGGTTACTCGATTTTTCTCACTGTCTCTCTTGCCTTCAATGTGAGTGTCATATTCACCAAACACTCGTTTCTATTATGTATGGCAGAAATTCCAAGTGAATATTTAAAAATCTAAGTATTTAGTGGGCAGGGTGTTGAATTACCTACACAGAGATTTGATGTGTTGAAGGCTTGTAAATGACCATCTACAATTTTAAGAAATACTGATATCAAACGATTGATGCGAAACGAACCAAAATACATGACACATCAAGATTTTCGTGAAAGACTTGGTGCATATATCCCTATGCTACCAGCTCTATTCCATTAGGCTTGACACATGCTTGGGCAGCAATTGTACAATTTCTATGCCCTCACGCTAGAGGGAACCGGACGTCTAGCCACAGTGATAAGCTGTGATACAGCGAAACAGTCAGTCTGTGGATGACAATATATATATATATATATATATATATATATATATATATATATATACACACAAATATAAAAAAGCGAATAGATATGACCCAACACGATAGTAAAGCAATAAATGATTATTATAAACTGTCAGATTAAAACAAATCATTGTTAATTACCTGATGAGACATGTTAAAGCAATTTTGTAGTAGGAATTTGAATGTTCTAATGTAACAGTTTATAATATATATATATATATATATATATATATATATATATATATATATATATATATATATATATATATATATAGTGATAATACTAGCAGCCAATATACATATATATATATATATATATATATATATATATATATATATATATATATATATATATATATATATATATATATATATATATATTTCCAATAGGATAGAATTCAGGTAGACCTCAGTGTACAAGACAGAGCAAGAATATAATATAAAAGGCTCAAACACTAATATTCCATGGTTATAATTTATTACATTGGACTCGTAATCACAATCCAATTCATCAGACCTACAAATTCAAAAAACATTTTTTTTAAGTTGTAGTTCTGGCGAATGGGACCGTTTTTACGATTCCAATGCAATAAATTATAACCATGGAATATTCATGTTTGAGCCTTTTATATTATATATACACACGCACACGCGCGTGCGCACACACACGCGTACACACACAAAACACACACGCACATACATATATATATATATATATATATATATATATATATATATATATATATATATATATATATATATATATGAGTGTGTTTGTGTGTTAACGTTATATACTTTATATATCAAGGACAATATTGGGGAAATTTTATGACAAATTGGAAAATGTTTACTTGCGACGCGTTTCCTCCTTCAGGACTTTATCGGACTAAATTTGTTATATTGGTAGGACTACACATGCGTACGGCAGATGGGTGCTGGGGAGTTAAAAAAAATTAAGTTGAATTAATTTAGAGTATTTTTCTTTTTCTTCCCATCACTTTTGTAATTAGATATTCCACACTTTGATATTAGAAGATCTGCCAGGAATGGTGAAATATTGTAAGAGCCAAGGTGCCAATTTTTCTGTTGATGACCTTATGATTAAAGCACTCTCTAAGCATTTACGTCGTAGTGAATTATTTTCACTTTTCATCAATTCCTTCTATTACTCATATTTCATTTATTTAACTACAAAAATAATAATAACAATAATTAAAAATAAATGTTCTCATATATATTATGATAATTTTATACTTTTATTGTTTTCAATGTATTTATTGATTTATATTATTATCATGTAATCAATTCAACGAAAGTAAAAGATGTTCAATACATGAATTGATAATCAATAAGTGAGGATTATTAATATCGGATATTTTATTTCATGCAATTATCAATAATTTATTCTAATAATGTTTGTGAAATCTTTCAAACCCTCAGCTAATCATTATTTGAGACTTCTTTTGCGCCGGTCACTAGTCGTATATAACACTTTGTCGAAAAAGGTTTTACATATCTCGATTTTTATTTTGAAGCATTCGTCAATACAAAATCCGGTGGATTCATTTTATGGACAGCATTTTCATGCCACAATTTTTCCATCGGATTTAGATCAGTCGACTAAGAGGACTATTTCATTTTTCTCAACTTGTTCTTCTTAAAACAATGAGAAGTGGATATTATCACAACGTCCAGGGATATCACATCTACGGAACGAGAACACTCTATCGCCGTAGATTTTAAAAGGATTCAGTCCAAAGGTTACTTGGGTCGACAAATACCTTATGAATGCCGGAGAGCATAACGCCGAAAAAGATGTGATAATATCAACAAACATGTGGACAATAATCCGAGTTTAAAATAATGATGATTATCACCCCAAAAATTAAACATAAGTTTCGAGTCATTGGCACGTTGCAAATTGAATCCTTCCTAGATAAGAAAGAATGCCCCGACTGTTTAGCAAATGCATTTGACCCTCAATCAGGGTGCATTTCACGATACCTACTGTGCTAAGGTATCTGATATTCAACGCATACTTCTCTTTTGAGATTGCACGTTTTATCGTTATCTATTTGTTATATAGAAATAAAGTGTCGCTTCGGCCACTTGAGTTTGAACATAGATCGCCAGAGCGTAAACAGGCGATTCCATTATTGAATTAAGTAGAATTAAGTAGATCACGTGATCATTGAGGAAACGCATATATAGGTAGTCGCGTACAAGATTGATCGTAATTTCTAGTCCATCTCTATTACTATCCAGATCCGTATTTCTACTCTGCCCTCTATTACTATACGGACCGCTATTCTCTACTCTATTCAATATAAAGTTTCTCTATATTATTTCACTATACGGATTGATGCTCGAGCGAGTATTATCGAGAAAGTACCATTTGCGTGAGTGTCATTCGAAGGCGTCTGGCACCAGCATTGTTCAACGGCGTTACTCTAGTTGTATCTACAATTACAAAGTCTCTATTACAAGGAACATTACGAAAGTGACAACGAGTATTCGTTGGCATCATAAAAGTGACAACGAGTATTCGTTGGCATCATAAAAGTGACAACGAGTATTCGTTGGCATCACAAAACTAGTATGCCGTATGAGTGCAGAAATTTCTTGTCTGACCAAATAGCCATATTACAGTAACCATTCAACAGTTCCAAATATTTGTTTAACAAATACTAATGATCTTTACTTGTTTTCTTTCATCGTAATTTGTTTTGAACTCCGTCCAAAAAATCCTTGAAGTTTCAAGGTTCTACAAATTAATAAAACATGTATATACGTTTCAGCATTCTTCAAATCTGTTCAAGAGTTTCAGGATCGATTTCTGATTGGCTACAATTTCTTAAGGTTTTTTTTTTTGGTGGGGGGTGTTGAAATCTTTCTGAGACGACTTAATCTTGTAAGCGTTTATATGGAACGATGTTTTCAGATTTATGAAAAAGTATAAAGTCAAGCATTTAGTTCCGTAGAAACATAAACTAGGTACATTCTACACTACACCCAAATTTACAGGACCCTCCCAAATTAATCACAGACAAAGCCACCAACCTCTCAGTCGAGTACATTATCGCAAACCTAAACAAAATGTACGGTATGACCTTAATTCGCAAGACCCATCTGTCCGGTCGAATGATAGTCTTGGGAATCAGAATTCTGACACAGCACATCACAGGTTTCATTGACCACTTCATCAAATATTTACTATCCACAAAAGTCGTTCTTTAAAAAGTCCTACTTCATATTGTATTTCTCTTTGCAATTCTAACATCTTCCTCGTCATACTTCTATTTAGTCAAAAGGCTTACTAGTATACAATAAATATTATTAGTTTTATTATCAATGTTATTATTTTATTGTTTGTTTATCTCACGAATTTCCTCATCTTCCCATTATGTCCCTCTCTCTAATCGATTGGTTATTTAATAGGTGTATTTTAGATTGGCACTGAACATAGACGTGCTACCTGTGTGAATTGAATACATTACACTGGCAAGTAAATACAGTTTATTGTTGCTTTTGTTGAATACATTGCTCAATATCTTAAAAGTATAATATCTTACGGTCTCCAGAACTTATTAAATCGTGACAAGCCTATGAGTAACTAAAACTTTTACTGTGATCGAGAACATAAAAGAATCCTTCTCACTCCCTCTCTCCTCTCCCCCTCTACATACCTCCACGCACACGCACACACATACATACACACACATACATACATATATATGTGTGTGTGTGTATGTGTGTGTGTGTTTGTGTGTGTGTGTTTGTGTGTGTTAAGGCAGCTTATCTTCATTAAAGTATGTTTCGGTGAATAATATAGACATATTGTGTCTATTTTTATTTTAATCCTCTCAAATTTACGAATCAATTTCTTAGTGTTGTTACTTTACTGATTAAGAAAGATACCGTAGTTTTTCTCGATTTTTTAAAAATTTTACTAAGTACTTTCAATCGCATCCAATATCATCTTCAGTGGTAAATTGCTAAGACAAAAAATAAGTGGAGTTGATAGTTGCGATTTGTTTTAATGCAAACTGGCCCCTGAAGATAATCTGGGATTAGGTTGAAAGAACTTGGTAAAATAAAAAGAAATGAGAAAAACTATTGCGTCTTCTTAATCAGTTTAATAACAGCACTAAGAAATTGCTCTATGAATTTGAGAGGATTACATTGAAAATAAACACTGGATTATTCAATCGAGCATAAATATATGTATATGAAATGGAGTAAATCCGATAAATACATAAATTGTAAGGGTACATCTTATTTAAGCAAATGCGATGCAATAATTAAACTAATTAATTACATTTAGCGGCATGAATGTCCGAGAAACTTCATAGAAAATATGCGTTCTCCGACAGGAATCGAACCTGTATCCCACATGGACTGACGTGTTGTTAAACATTCAGCCACAGATAACCTTCAGGTTAGCAAAGTCCAAATTACTGCTTATATATAAAAGGTGTATTTGGCCACTATCCACTGAGGTTACCGAAAGGCAGAAACCAAGATAGCATGACGTCTTGTTCTCCTAATTTTCTTAAAGTTAAAAGCTCCAAATATTAATTTTTTATTTTCTTTATACTCGTATTGAGCAATATTAATACAACTGTTTCCTGGTTTAATTCAACTCTGCCCAATAACTGGCTATATATATATATATATATATATATATATATATATATATATATATATATATATATATATATATATATATATATATATATATATAATGGATATCAGTTATCAGCTATCGCTTTTCCCTCTGAAAGTTCTCCACTGCCTTAACCGGGTATTCAAGTCACACTCTTTGGGTCCTGTCACTGGATCGAACCAATGCCACGTGTCCATGAGGACATCTGTGAATGAATTTCTGGTTATTATAAACTTAATGTCTTCAGCAACCATTTTTACCAGTGCTCATATTGCAATTTTTGCTGTTATCATTCCGTGTTTTTACCAGAACTCATATTGCAATTGTAAAGGTTAATTTAGTTTTTATCGTTTATTACGATGTCTACATACTTATTCAATGATTTATCGCAGCTGACACATTATATTCCCCACAGATATTTGAATTCTTCACTATTGAAGATTCTTTCTTGTCGCTAAAAGTTCTTCATTCAAAAACGACGCCTCGTTGTGGATTAGTTAAAAAGCGTTTTATTGAAGTATATTAAATTAGGTGAGTTAAGTTCTACTCGACACTTAGAAACGCATCGTTAAGCCAGCAAATAAAAGAAGCTTCCAATTCCGCATCTGAATTCAAAATCCGAACAGCATGCCACAATTTACCTAATGTCTTTCTATCCCTTGGGGAATCTAATAATTTAGGGAGATCAATGAATAGTTCAGTGCTGGCAAAAGGCTTAGAAAAGTAAAAACATTGGCACAACTGCAAAAACAACATAGCGAAGAAGAATGTGTTCATTTTGACACTCTCGGGAGATAGGTAAAAGGGTACATCGAGATGTATATCTAGTCCAATACTTTTTAACCGCTTCTTCAGTGCTTCCAATATTCCGTAGTTGTCAGCAATTATTTATAAGGGAACTTTCGCTAGTGTACTGTGTTCAATTCCCAGAAATAGCAAGAGCATAGTTAGTACCAATGTAAATTAAGCTTAATATATAACTAATTAATTTATGTCTGTATATTTCCCCCTCACATTGTAATATATATATATATATATATATATATATATATATATATATATATATATATATATATCAAGTATGTGGTGCAGTTCAATTTACATAATATGAATCATTCATACAAAAAGCAGATAGTGAAGTTAATGATATAAATGGCAAGAATCACTGTCGGAAACAATATTTAATAAAATACATTAACCTCGAACGCGTTGATGAATGTTATGATCCCTGTTTATAAATTCCAGTTGTATAAGGTCTTTTTTTACTACAAGCTTTCGATTGTTCATACAATCATCCTCATGTATAGCAATAGATATGTCTTTTTTACGCACAATTCAAAATTTTAAAAAAATCATTTAACGAAACATCTGTTAATAAAAATATGTTGCCAAAATATACGCATTTGAGTCACTCTCAGTCACCGTGTGTTTATCTGAATCTAAAAATAAACACGCTAAAATTCACCCTCATCCCGTACCGTACGCTGAGGGCTTAGTGGGAGAAGTTCGGACTGACGCAAATTCAGTCGGGTTTCGATCCTAGCTAGAGGCAACCGGACGTCTAGTCACACTGATGAGCTGTGAAACAGCGAAACAGTCTGTCTGTGGATGACAAAAATATTAGCTCCTGAAAAATTAATTTCGGTTGAGCCCTCTGGTTTGAGGTGTGAATTTGTAAACAGTGACTATTTAAGCTAGTACTGCACGACTCTTCGACAGAATATACGCATTTGAGTCACTCTCAGTCACTGTGCGTTTATCTGAACCTAAAAATAAACACGCTAAAATTCACCCTCATCCCGTACGGTACGCTGACGGCTTAGTGGGAGACTGACGCAAATTCAGTCGGATTTCGATCCTAGCTAGAGGCAACCGGACGTCTAGCCACACTGATGAGCTGTGAAACAGCGAAACAGTCTGTCTGTGGATGACAATATATATATATATATATATATATATATATATATATATATATATATATATATATATATATATGAAGATATTTCTCATAAAATAATTTAGGCCTACATCAAGTATCTTGATGAGAAAGTGATGGTAACAGGATTGTGCACCATGCCACATAGGGAGGAGAATCGGTTACGGCTGTCAGACAGTTTCTGCGACCACATCACCCCTTGCATCTGGCCACTCCTCAGACTGTAAACCCTCTTGTTTGTTTTGTGCGAGACGCAGCTGAGGGAGAGAGAGTAGCAAAATCCCTTGTAATATCAAAGATCAAGTGAAGGCAATGATTATGGCAGAATTCACAAACTTAAAAAGGAGAGAGTTCAAAAGATTTGCAGGAAATTCCATGGTTGAAGCCGGTGGCGATTTTATTGAATAAATCTCTTATTTAGTATTTCAAGATATTTTTGTGAAAGTTTGTTAAATATGTCTGTTAACTTAAGATGACAGTGCTATTTTCATTTTTGGGTATTTAGCCGGCAATTTATCCATCACACAGTGTACCTATTTTGTGTGGACATGATTACGAGAGGGAGTGATATGTACTTTATGTTGTAGTTTTGTTGAAGATATATTTTGGAATATATTTGATTTAAGAAATTGTAGTTATATTTCATGGATTAGTGTCATGAAATAGTTTCATGTTTCGCGGCATGTCAAACTCTATTGATTATTTAATGCCGAAACCAAAACATTTTCAAGACAATTTTATGCATCCAAATCCAGATAAAATGTATCGTTGATTATTTTTGTTTAGGGGTTAAGTATTTGCTTATAGCTGTGACACGAAGCGGAACTACTAACCCGGGCCGGGATAGACCTCGGAACAACAGCAATTAAAAGGTAGTTGCACGGTTCCTCAAAACCTCGAATCTTCCGATCAGAGGCCTTGCTACCGGATGTTGTTCATCGTCATACCCAGGACAATATGTACACACACAGACAAACACACACATGCATATAAACACACACACACACACATATATATATATGTATATGTATATGTATATATATATATATATATATATATATATATATATATATATATATATATATATATATATATATATATATATACATACATACATATATATATATATATGTGTGTGTGTATATATATATATATATATATATATATATATATATATATATATGGTTTTCACCCATGAAATGATGCCCTTCATAGGGTAAAACGCTTTTGAAGTAATTTAATTAATAATTAATAAGAGAAATATCAAGGGAATGTGGAGGATGAGGCAAAATTTCCTATTTCAGCCATTGCAGCGTTTGGACAGTTGACTGAGAGGCGCGCGTTGTCGTGCAGTAAAATTGGCTCATCCCTCCTCACATGTGCTGGATGTTTCTCTTTTAATTTGTCGTGCATAAATTCAATTTCTCCTCAATACGAGGTCGATACTATTGTTTTCCGTTGTGACAAGGGTGAATAATGAATAACCCCTTTGAAAGACCACCATACAACAATCAGTAACTTTTTAGGGTGAAGTGAAGGTTTAGGGCATTGTTTTGGTGATTCACTTGCCTCAAACCATCAGATTAATCTCTCCCTCTTGTCTTACTTTGTCATTTCTCATCGCATGTAATGATTTCCCAGGTTCTACTCTTACGGTAAGATTACTCGACATTGTTTCATCATGATCATTTTCATTCGGTTTATGAGTAACAATAAACTGAATGAAAAAGACTCAGGTATTGGTCAATATTTATTTTTTAATTTAAGGAGTCACTTCCTTAAACGACCGGATCAACAACCAACCTAAAAATGCGTCATTTCATCTGTAACAACCCAATACACACACACACACACACACACACACACACACACACACACACACACACACACACACACACACACACTCATATATATATATATATATACCTAACTGTGGCTCCCTATGTGTGTGTATGTGTGTTTGCGCGCGTGTTTGTGTGTTTATGTGTGTGAGTGTGTGCACAGACAGATTGATAAATAGAAATAGAATTTGACATATATATATATATAGATATGTAAATATAGACGGTTACTAACAGGCTGAGACAGACATAGATAGATTGATATAGAGTCTGATATATATATATATATATATATATATATATATATATATATATATATATATATATATATATATATATATAATATCGTAGGTGGAATGCTGGTGTTAATAAAATAATATAACATTAAAAGTATACATTTTTCCTCAGATGCTGGATTTCGACTGACTGTTTAAAATAGATAGATAGATAGATAGATAGATAGATAGATAGATAGATAGATAGATATTAACAGATGGACATACATACATACATACATACATACATACATAGATAGATAGATATGAACAGATGGACATACATAGATAGCTAGATAGATATGAACAGATGGACATAGATAGATAGATAGATAGATAGATAGATAGATAGATAGATAGATATGAACAGATGGACATAGATAGATAGATAGATAGATAGATAGATAGATAGATAGATAGATAGATAGATAGATAGATAGATAGATAAAATATATGGCCAGCGATAAAAATCTTGTCGGCATTAAATAATCGATTGATGTTGATATGCCGTAAAACAAACCAAACCAATATATACTGAGATAGATAGATAGATAGATAGATAGATAGATAGATAGATAGATAGATTTATATACTGGGTTTCGACATAGCTGCCACTGCCCTCTCTGCAATGATTCCTAACAGGAAAAAAGTCTTTTAAAAGTTCTGCAACACTGGTTCCTAATTTATTTCGGGTAATTGCTTGTCTTGTGTTCTCAGGGCTGGTTTCATGCACTTTCCGTCACTAGTGATCGAAGACTTGTTGCTACATTGCTTATGACTCCAGGTACAAATCACGACATCTTGTTGACGGCGACATTTAAATTCAATCTGATGTCCCACTCTTAATGTGACACTTTAGCCAACTTTGTGATCAGTAGACGCGGACAGATGGCTTCTTGACAAAGACATTAAGTTACAGATGAGTCAATGCAATGCAAAATGTCTCCTTCGAGCTGCATGTTTCATTTGACTCCGTTCATGCATTTAAAGTATATATATATAGGGGTTGGACAAAATAATTGGAACAGGTGCAAATTACATTCCTATATTTCAAAGACCAATTATATTAAGAACTTCGTAATTGCAGGTTATATCTATTGTAAATACGTTTATTTATCTAATTTACTGTCTTTGTCTTATTTATTTTTAGAATTTAGTAAAATTTAAGCTAAATGCGTGAAGTTATTTTTTTAGACGAATCCAATTTTTTCTCTTTTTCCAACTTCAGGGCGAGTTTATGTGTGGAGGCAGCCCAACCCTGACCGTCTTCTTCCAACAGTGAAGCATGGAGGTGGACCAGTGATAGTTTAGACCGCCGTATCATGAAAATGTCTCGGTCCAATAGTTACCCTGCATGTTAGATTCAACAGGAAAGATTACCTGAACATTTTGGGATATCATGTTCATCCAGTGGCCCAGACTTTATTCCCTGATGGTGACTGCATCTTCCAAGCCGATAATGCTCCAATACATACCGCTCGAGTGGTTAAGAATTGGTATGAAGAGCATGAAAGTGAGCTAGAACATATGGAGTGGCCTCCCCAATCTCCTAACATCAATATTATTGAACATTTCTGGTGCATTTTGGAGCAACAAGTTAGGAACCGCTTCACCGTCCTGTCTTAAAGAGTAGGTGTTAATGGGAGAATGGCTGAAAGTTCTTCTGGATGAAGTCAGGAAGCTGTAAGATTCCATTCGTAGACGTATTAAAGCTGTATGCGAGGCTAAAGGAGGACCAACTCCATATTAAATAAATTGTTTTTGAATTTAAGAAGTGTTTCAATTATTTTGTTCAACCCTTGTATATAGTTGGATTGATGTGAGTTTGTGACCCTAGGTTTCACGCTATCGTCAGACAAACAGATTAATTTTTATATTTTAGATTTATATATGGTTGGGTATATCGGTGTTTTTGTGGTAGTGGGAGGAAAAATTGTCGTCGGAACGCCACTCATACGTACGCAGACATACATACACGCACGTTTCCGCATTGCAGCTCACACAAACATAAACATATATGAATAGTGTGGGACTGGGCGTATATGCGCTTTCATTGTGTCATTGCGTATTCAATGTCGGATTTTGTGGCGGACTTCTTTCGTCAGTCGCATTGTTAACGCGCAAACCGTCTATTTTGTTCTCGGAATCATGTTTTCTCTAATGCACATATGTACGTATGCACGTGCGTTCACACATCTTCTATCCACAGACTATTGTATCATGAATATATGGAGGGGGTCGCGAAGGATCCTTTTTGTGACGGGCTCGACTTGTTGGCATGAGAATTGTGCCCTTTCTGGCCTTGGGCGCCAGCGGTGAATTGTCTGAGCAACCCTGAGTTTTCACTTAGCTGGCGATTGACTCGGAACATGCTACCTCTCAATGACGTACTCTTCAGATGGGGCCAGACAGATTTGCCAAACTGTCACCGGTGTGGCTTTGGCTTAGAGGAAACGGCTTAGCACGTCTTCTACCATTGTCCTCAGGTGCGCCCTTTCTGGGAGTATGTCGGCGAGTTTACGGCTCGTATCTTTCCCTATCAGCCCGTGTCCATCGATCTTGCATACACGTGTGACAATGTTTCGCCTCCGTTCTCCGTGGTGAAGTGGATGGTGTTTTTTACGTTGCTAGACGTGGTAAGGATGGTTGTGTGGACGTCGCGAGATTAGGGAATCTCGCTATTCGCATCAGGTTCAGGTTGTTTTCTCTAAGCATCAGCTTAGGGTAAGGATCAGATCTGATAGAAAGCGTTTGATTTCGACAGAATTCAGTGAAAGGTAGGTGACTGAGGCGAGTCTGTTTCGTGTGTACGGGACTGGACTTGATTTTCTCTTTTAAATCCCCTTAATGCAACGAGGCAATTTCCTGTGAACCATCTCCTGGTTAAGTTAGACAATATGTTTTCCTAGTTAATGTGAATAGGTGTTGTTCCCGACCTGTTTCCCGCATTCTATTTTGTTATGACCCATGTCGAGATTCCTAACCTCCCCTACTTTGTTTTTGTCCCCATTTTTCATCCCGACGGGGGATCAGCCTTTGAATTTCCCCCTTTCCTTCATTTATTTTTACCGTTCCCATTTCCCCTAGTGAGTGTGTTTCTTGATTTTGTCTATCGAGAGAATACATCGGCCACTCTTATTATTTTGAGGGATGGACGGGTCCTACTAACATTGTTTAGTTTTAGTTTTATCCTTGTGCTTCTTTTTTAGTTTCATTCTCCCACACCATCATTTAATAAATCATGAAATGTTCATATAAATAAACTTTATGGACAATGAAATGAAATCTTCCCATTATGGAATGTTCTATAGGTCCCCCTGTGAATATGCGGTATTATGGTGTATGCAGGACTGAGTGGTGATGGCTGAGTCGGTGTGGTGAATGGATAAATTGTAATGAATGAATGTGTCGTGATTCAGATTAACTTAGACTAGGATAGCTAATGAAGACCAGCCTCTCCCTTCGGCCTTGTACTACAAATTTGTATTTTTACGAAATAAATAATATTACCGGACACAGGGATCCGTCCCTGCGCTGGTTGTATCACAACATGGACCGGTTATGACCAGCTTCGACAAACTATGAATAGCTAAGACGAGCGGCCCGTGTGTCTCAGTGAAGTGTGGGGGTCAAATAAATACAAATTTCTCTCTGTCACTCGAGTGGTTTTTAACACCCTACTAATCATCTCTCAGTTGCGTCTCTGAGAGGTGCCGGTGCTGGAGAACATCTACCCGAGGCCGCGCACTCTCATTGTACTAGAGAGAGGGATTTTTGTTCCTAGCCCGGGTGTACGCGCTCGGGTTCCCCACATTAAACCGACCTTGTGTCACAAGCTGATCTCGGGGCGGGGGTGAATAAATACAAATTACACTCTCCCTTTCGAGTGGTTTGTAGCCCGTTACTTATAATATTTCAGTTGCTTATCTGCCCTTGGGTAGAGTGCACTCTGGGGCGACTCCGTCAAAGGACAGAGTCGCAACTGAGAAAAATTATACTGATAGGTGCCGGCCCTGGGGAACAGATGACCGAGGCCGCGCAATCTCATGGCACTAGAGATAGGCATCGAGGACAGCGCAACTTACGTTTGCGGGGGCTCGGGAATTTTTGTTCATAGCCCAGGTGTACGCACTCGGGATCCCCACATTAAACTGACCATGTGTCATAACCTAATAAAAATTAATCTGCCGATTAGTTTGTAACACATTATTTATCATCTCTCAATTGCGTCTTGGTTACCGGTTAGAGTGAACACGGGGACGATTCCGTCAAGGGACACAGTCACAACTGAAGAAAATTATACTGAGAAATACCGGCTCTGGGGAACAGCTGTCCGAGGCCGCGGCCTCTCATTGCACTAGAGGAAGAGATCGGTGCACGCACCGGGGCGAGCGCAACCGACGGTTTCGGCGCCTCGGGAATTTTTGTTCCTAGCCCGCGTGTACGCGCTCGGGATCCCCACACTAGACCTAACTTGTGTCTTAACCTGACCTCATACCGCAAATTACTCTATCGAATGGTTTGTAACAACCTATTTATCATCACTCAGTTGCATCTCTCTCTCTCTCTTTGGGCAGAGTGAACTCAGGGGCAACTCCGTCAAAGGCCAGAGTCCCAACTGAGGAAAATTATACTGAGAGGTGCTCGGCGCTGGGAAGAAGCTGCGCGAAGCCACGCCCTCCTATTGCACCCGATTGATGGATCGGTGCTCGCACCGAGGACAGCGCAACCGACGGTTACGGGGGCTTGGGGAATTTTTGTTCCCAGTCCGGGTGTCGGGACTCATTTCCACACGTTAAAAACATTTCGTCTTAGTGGGGAGACAGAGCAAATACCGTGTTTAAATAACTATTTTAGTGTGTAAATTACTCTAAAGTAGTTTGTAACACCCTATTTATTCTCTCTCTTTTGCGTATCTGTCTTTAAGCAGAGTTCGCTAATGGCGGAGGGCAACAATCGAAAAGACAGAGGCGCAAGCGAGGAAAATTATACTATGTCCTGGAGAACAGCTGCTCGAGGTCGCTCCCTATCATTGTACCGACGTATGCATGGGCTCGGGAAATTTTTATTCCTAGCCCGGTTGTACGCGATCGGGTCCCCAGCTTAAAAACTGTCCTTGTGTGGCATCTCGTCTTAGTGGGGAGTCAGAGTAAATACCGCGTTTAAATTATTATAAAGTAGAGCTGGGGCTTTTTAATCTCAGAATTTGTGGGAGAATTGAGCTCCAATTTCGCATTTATTCACATAGATTCCATAATATATGCTTTACTTAATTAGTTATTATGCGTCTCTAACTCTTCAAATGTTGAATGTATAACTAATTCTAAATTCTATTGTCCCATCTTTACACTATATTAATTTTATTTTATAAAGTGTCCTCTGTTCTGTCACCCATGAAATAAAAATAATTGTTTGTATGGAAAATAAGGACCTATATACATTAAATCGTCTTTAAATTAAATGGCAGCAGAAGAATTATCGTTGAACTTTTAAAAGGTAAGCTTAAACATTAATTCAACACTTAAATGCCTGTGATCAATTTTGAGTTCTTCTGTGGTTTATTGATGCCTAGACTCCTCGCTAGCTATTGTGTTGATGGCCAAACCGGGGGTCCTCCAAAGGATCTAGGTTAAATGCTGCTTGATAGGCTCCCCACATTAAACTGACCTTGGGTTACAATGCGACTTCATGGTGGGCTGAGTGAATACCAAATTACTATGAAGTAGAGCTGGGGCTTTTTAATCTCAGAATTTGTGGGAGAATTGAGCTCCAATTTCGCATTTATTCATGTAGATTCCATAACATAGAGAAACATAATAGCTAATTAAGTAAAACCTAACTCTCAAATGTTGAATGTATAACTAATTCTAATTTCTATTTTCCCATCTTTACATTATATTAATTTTATGTTATCAATTGTCCCCTGTTCTGTCAACCATGGTATAAAAACGGAATATAGGGATCTACGTTCATAAAATCATCTTTAAATTAAGTGGCAGCAGAAGAATTTTCGTTGAACTTTTAAAAAGTAAGCTTAAACATTAATTCACTACTTAAATGCAGCGATCAATTTTGAGTTCTTCTGTATTTCATTGATGCTTATCACATTTACTCACTAAGAGTCCTCCACATGAGCTAGCGTAAATACCACTAGTTTATAATAAAACGTGCATTCCAATGTGGATACAAAAGGAAAATAAGAGTTACAACCCTTGAACTATGAAAGCAACGATAATAGCTAGTATAATATATTAATATATATTTTTAACCTTGCATAATCTGGCAACCCTTAATCTGAGCTCAACGAAAATCGTTCGCTGAGTCTAACTTTTCTAGGGCTTTTGAATGAATTATGAATCATTGAAATCGGACCAGTGGAAGTGGAAAAGTTGCTTGGACGCCCACACGCACAAGTACACACACATACACTTTAATTTATATATATAATATATGTGGTATTATAAATATTTATGATATTATATGTATGTGTTGATATGACTTTTTCTCTTGTGTGACTGCGTGTAGATTTTTTCAACATACATGATTGTTATGATGATAAACTTCAATTAAAATAGAAATGTCGTCGTGAATGGTTGCTTAGAGCGATTGATACTAAGACAATTGGTAGCGTAGGTCGCTTAGGATTTTTGTCAAATAATCTAACTATTATAAATAGAGAAGTTACGTTAAAGGTTTTCCCATAATCAGTATTTAACTAACCAAACCTTATTTTTCCGCCTTTGTGGAATAGGTTGATCCATCTTATTTTCACAGCATTCTGTCGGACGTAAAGAAATTTCGTATCCCATTCAAATTCCTAACATTAAAATTATAACCCGACTTTTTTTTCTATCTCTGGATAAAATTCGAATATATAAGTATATTATAAGCGCAATATGAAATTCAGTACTTCCACAGAAATTATTAAACTAATATACAAAGGCAAAGGTAGATATTATCTCAGTCAATTACTATACCTCTACTCGAAGACTAAGCTAATTTGTCTATACATATAAATCTAGGTGTAGAATTCAAGATATACGCACATATATTAACAAAATGTACGTGATTGTATACCAGCTTTCATATTGTATAACACATGATGAATAACTACGCAGTGTTAACTCCCCAGTTTACACGCCATAAATACAATTTTACACTTTCATATTGATCACATGAGAGTTACTTCATTTAGAAGGCTTGGAAAATAAGATAGGTTTCGTTATATAAGCCTTAATAATTTTAACAATTTGCCCAACAACATATTCAGATTATTAGTAGGCATCTATGCAGGTGATAAACATGATCTCTCTTCTGAGCTTGCTCTAAGAGATCAAGGGGAGAAAACCCGGCTTGTATAAATCAATACCTCCAAAGCAAAACAAATAATATTTCGTCATCACTGACCTGAGCCTTATTTTTCTTTATCATAATGAAGGGATTTATTCTAAATGAGGGTCCTTGCTTTGAACCCCTATTGGATCAAGTTTAACCACACCTCTAAT
>OZ038500.1:94042628-94072628 GCA_964036315.1 Acanthosepion esculentum | reverse complement strand
ATCGATGATAACTTAGATAAATCAATATATATGCTCCAGGACTATATATCCTATTAAATCAATACATTTGAATCCAGATGATATTTACGTCAAATCAACACCATCTGTATATCGATACATGTTAGACCAACTCAATAAATCATTACCCCAGTGATATATTAGATCAGGTCAATAAATCATTACCTGGTGATATATTAGATCAACACAATAATAGGAATCATCATGCATCATGACAAGGCAAGGCCTCACACAGCAGCCAAAACGGTGCAGACCATCAACAAGCTGGGCTGGGAACTGCTCCCTCATCCCCCTTACAGCCCAGACCTTGTCCCTTCAGACTTTCACCTGTTTGGTCCCTTGAAATCGTTCACGAGAGGCACGAAGTTTAAAAGTGACGATGAAATCAAAAGTGTTGTGAGCGACTGGCTGAGACATCAGTCCAAATATTTTTACGCTGAAGGAATACGGAAGCTTGTGCACAGATGGGAAAAGTGTGTGACAGTGATGGCAGACTACGTTGAAAAATTATAAAAAAAATAATCTTCTATCTATATTAGAAGACCTTATACCGAAAAATTCACTTTATTTATTGAATGACCCTTGTACATTCATTCAATTAGATATTTGTGTCTTTTACCTGTCCATCACCGATAATCTTCTAACGGTGTCTATAAAGCTAGTTAAAAATTAATACCCTTTTAACGATCCGGAAATAATTTATAAAGCAGACACAAAAACCTATATTTTTCCTCAGTGATTTTCTGTGGACCAAGAAAAATAACCCAGAGTTTAATGTTGCTATAGATGCGTATGATTCAGCAGAATGTAATATTGTTGGAATTCTCTTGTTGTTGTGACTTAGATTTATGTTCGACATTAAGGTCACCGGATTATACAGAGATGACGGTGGAATTCAACTCCGTAGAACTAGCCCTCGTAATATGGACCGAATGAGAATAGAAGTTAATTTCTTTAATGATCACGATCTAAATTTTACCACTACCACCAATGCTAAAGGGGTCCGATTTCTAGATGTAACATTAGTTCTGAATATGGTTATACAAAAGAACTATTTAACCATAGATATGTTGGTAAAGATTCAAAGCACCAGCAAAAAATTATAGATAATTTACTTAAATCAGTCCAAGTTAGAGTAACTACCATCTCTAGCAACAAGGAACTATTTGATAATATTAAAGCGAAATACGTAAAGGCTTTGGAACTAAGCAATTATAAAGTAAATTTAGAGTATTTGAAAAAAGTCAAAGATGGTAAGAAAAAACAGAAACACTGTAAACGCAACATTTAATTCACTTTTAAATGTAATGTCAAAAATAATTTCGTAGAAAATTCGTAAATAAATCCATTTGCATTTAAACCATTCACAAACAAAAATAACATTATAATCAGTTATAGGTGTGTTATTAACATCCATAGATGTATAGCAGTATAACAACATCATATTAAATAAACATCTTTCCAAAAAAGACAACGTAAATGTTTCTAAAAATAAATGCAACTACCGGAAGAATACGATCTATCCATTAAACAGTCAATGTATAACGGATAATATTGTATATCGAGCGAGGTAAAACGGTAAAAGGGATAAATATAACCTATGTTTGTTTGAGAAAATGATTATCTAAAAACACTTGAATAAGCCGGGATGATTAAACAAGAGAAATGAACTGATGGTTACATGTAGGCATACAAATAAATATCTCCTTCAACACGTACATCCAGATTAATTTTTAATTATTAATACTATCACGGTTTAGTTTTTAGTGTTTGTTTATAATTTATTATTAATAATTACTGTTTAATTTTTAATATTACTTTTTAAAAATAATATTAAGTAAGCTCTTTTTAATTAAATAACTGCTGATCCATTACACTCAAATATAATAAAAATATCATTAAAAATAGATACAGATATTTTAGGTTCAGATGATAATCCAGCTATTTTAAGTATTTTAACTGCCAAATATAATGTTTTGAGAAATATAATTAAAACAAAGTAAGGAATTTAGTTATTTTTTTTTAATTTAAAAGGCTTTTTGAAGGGCTATAATATTTTTTTAAAACTATGTTCATAATATAAACAACACATAACTGTGCCTTATTTTTAAATTCAATTTACGTAACGATCACCCGATACTCATCACCTGAAGCATGGGTTTTGCATAAAACTCGGAGTCTTATATATATATATATATATATATATATATATATATATATATATATATAATTATCGCATGATGTATGAAACAGGGGAACCACCAAATGTTGATTCGTATGTTTTAAATTTAGTAGACAAATATCACGCGCTCTTCCCATATGAATATAAATATTGCAAAATTTTTAGTTAATTACCTTTTCCTCACTCTCTCTCTCCACACACACACACACACACTCACACACACACACACACACACACACACACATTTAGATAAATTTCGTTCAATAATATGGAAACGTTCTGTCTATCAAATCTTTATTCATTTATTCATTTTTCAAATTATCTCATTAGGGATTTTGTGTTAGCGATGAATTTTCCAAAGTTTATAAATATTGTTATTTTATAATATTTTCTTCACGAATACTTTCGAATGTTGCTACATGTTTTTTTTTTATCATGGCGTTCTCACGTTTGACAGAACCAAATTCAAGTGACTCAAGATTTCGGCTATTCTATTATTTATTTTTTAAAAATTCCTATCACGAAAGCGCTCAGATCAATAGAACTTTTGGACAGTTTTACAAAAGGAATGTCATTACTATGACAAGAAAAATGATTGTCGAAACACACACACACACACACACACACACCTATATATATATATATATATATATATATATATATATATATATATATGTGTGTTTCGACAATCATTTTTATATATATATATATATATATATATATATATATATATATATATATATATATATATATATATATATATATATATACCTAATAAACCTGAAGTTTACTTCCGTTACTTTGATGAAACCTTTTGTCTCTTCGATAACGAGATTGAAGCGGGCCATTTGCTTTCGTCAGTTAATAATATGTATCCAGCTTTAAAATTTACACAAGAAAAGGAAAGTGATTCTTCTCTTCACTTTCTTGATGTTTTGGTTAGCAGATCTTCGTCGGATTTTGTTACATCTGTTTATCGTAAATCGACATTTACTGGTTCATATATCCGTTGGGATTCGTTTTGTCCTGTCAAACATAAAATTAATTTAATTAAAATCTTTACCCATAGGGCGTTAATGATCTGTTCTAGGATTAAGTTGGATGATTAACGCAGGTTTATTACCACTTCTCTCTGAAACAATGTCTATACTTTGGGCCTTGTTCTATCAATAATTAAGAATAAAATTGCTGAATTCAATAAAGTTAAACCTGCTATAGTACAAAGATGTCCTGTGTACCTGCACCTTCCTTGGCTGGGTAATATCAGGGATAGATATGCTAAGCGGTTTTTCCTTAGCGGTTCGCCATAATCGTACAACCAATTTCAATATGGACTTATTTACCATTCTTAGCAAGTCCCACTCGAATTGCCACTTAAAAGTGTTGGAGGCCATTTATATTATATCTTTGAAACTCTCTCCCTGTAAACAGAAGAATTTCGTACTGGGACTCCAACAAATTTCCATCTAAGCATTCACCCCAGTGCATATTGCCCATCTCTTTTTGGTGATAATTCTATTATAATTTATTAACCTCGACTTATCTCAGTTGAGTGAGGTTCGAAACTGGTTAGTTTGCCCGTTTTTCAGGTTTACTTCTTATCTGTTATCCTCATATGTGGTAATAAAAGTAAATTTTCTTTTTCTGGCGGTCATAAAATTGTGTACCACAAATCATATCTTTAAATATATATATATATATATATATATATATATATATATGTATATATATATATATATATATATATATATATATATATATATATATATATATATATATATATATATATATGTTTATATACGATGTGTTTCGAGATAACCCATTAAATTTTAACAAAGATATCTTATATAGGGTTTGGTCAATGGCGCTCTTCTTAGGATTTCCCACATCTATCCCTGCGTTCGTTTCACTTTTTTTTATAAATGACCGTGCAGTTTCAACGTATATATACGTATATACATATATATGTGGGATTACAAACGAACCCACATATACAGCCTTGTTTTTTGACCTATTTATTTATTTATTGCCATCTGGTTGTGGTTATATTTGGTTTTATCAATAAATACTGTTCCATATTTTCCTTTCTAGCCGGCTTTACCCTGAAGATCCGTTTAGGTGAAACCTAGGTAGGTTTGCCTGGCTCTTTAGGATTATTTTACCATATATATATATATATATATATATATATATATATATGTGTGTGTGTGTGTGTGTGTGTGTGTGTGTGTGTGTGTGTCTGTTTGTATGTGTGTGGGTGTGTGTGTATATATATATATACAATATTCCATACTCAATACTCATCGGATTCACTCTCGCGTGGTCATGTGTGACGTCATGAGCTGTTGTGCGATTTTCGCTTTCAGCGTCTTATATGCACGTGTTTATCGTTGCTTGGAAATCATCCATTTAAACAAAAACAGACTATCATCAATTTCTTGTTCGTGTATTGCTTAATATATTGTGTAATTGTCATCTTTGATAATGGCTTATGTAAGCCGAAAGCTTAGATTGGATTAAAAAAATATGTATTTAATATTGTGATTTTCTTTTCATTGTTTAATGATAATGTTATTAAGCTTATCAGACGATATGAAAAGAACTTACATAAAATATATAGACAACACTTATCTATATTATTTATTGAAACATGTATGAATATATATATATATATATATATATATATATATATATATATATATATATATATATATATATATATATATATACGATACATTACGAAATAATCCATTTCATGTTAACACAAATACCTTAAATAGGGCTAGGTCAATGGCAGACATTTTAGAATTTCTCGTACTTATACCTGCGTTCGTTTCACTTTTTTTTATAAGTGTCCGCGGAGTTTCAACGAGGGTTTTAACTTGGGAAACCCAAAATTGTCTTAAGCCAAATATGTGCCGAAAAGCATATGTAATGTAATGTTTTAATTTATTTTTTATCTTTATTTTACGTTTTCACAAAACCCACATGAAATGAATCTATTTCGGCACAAATTCTAAATTTGAAGAACCCATAGTTCGATCCTTGTGAATCTAATATTCATCCATAACACTCGCTCACTCAACGAAACCTTATTGCCGTCTGAGTCGCTTCAAGATTGAGAGATTATTCACGCATGCGCAGTAAAGATCCTTCTGATTTGTTCAATTTATATCACAGCCATACAACAGAATCAGATATTTTTAGGATATATTCACCAAATAGAAAACCCAAAAGTCATACAAAATGTAGACGGTAAATGAGTGAGGTTGCTTTAGGGATAAAAGAGGAGCAAGTGCTGTTTATAATAATACGTTGTCGGTATAACTGATCACGCTTCCCTTGAGCAGGCTAAACATTTTTATTGATCAGGAGGCTGACCCAGAAAATAGCGGTTCTCTCGAAGAAGTTGTTGTTTCAGTAGAAACGTCCTTACAAATGGAATCGAAATGGAAATAGGATTATTGCACTCTGTGTACAGGATATAGCGATTCCAAGCTGGAAATATCTGAACTGATGGAGCTAACCAATATAGCTCTCCTGAATGGTTTGTAATGACAAAATAGCGATTTGCTTGCGACGTTTTGCTTTTGGTAAATGTTATATTCCGTGCTAATAGGAATATATACTTGAAAAACACGATGGATAAACGAAGTAAAGGCTTATTGCAAAAACCAGTGCAATAAGAATAAAGGTAACAGTTATACACAAGGTCGTCGCAATTCAATCCAGTAGTGAGTGCTACCATTGGAAGGTCGGTAGTTCTCGCTAAGTCTGCTTCGTGCTCAACAGATCTCAGCTAGAATTATTTACCAGGCTCCCCACAAGTTACGATGTGGCAGAAGGCCGAATTTCATGTGGAGCAATCCGAGCCCGTAGTCTCGACCAAAACTTCCCCGTAACCCGGCGTAAACGTGTTCGGGTTTGTCTACCTGCACGGACGAGACTCTGTCCATCGGCATAGCCTCGTCCGGGGTCCTCTCTGCCTTTGGCAGAGAGTTCGACCAGCACAGCTGGAAAAGTATCTAGCAACTGCCCCAGGCAGTCGCATGAGGTATAATGCCGAATTTAATGTGGGGTTTCCAAGTCCGTAGTCTCAGCCAAAAAATCCCCGTAGACCCCGCATAAATGAGATGGGGTACCTGTCTACCATCCCAGACGAAACTCTGTCATTCGGCATAGCCTCGTCTGGTTTCCTCTCTGCCCGAAGGCAGACAGTTCGACCATATAGTTTAAAAGATTTCAGCTAGAATATTTCTGCCAACCACCCCACGCGGTCGGATGTGGCACAAGGCCGAATTTAACGTGTGGTATCCGAGACCGTAGGCTCGGGCAAAAATCCCCCGTAGACTCCGTAAAAATGACATAGCCTCGTCTGGGTTCCTCTCTCCCAGAATGCAGACAGTTCGACCGTATAGCTGACGTAACCCAATCACAAGATAAAAAAAACCTTTATGAAGTCGTCAAAAAAATAAATTGTAGTCCGGTGCGACGCGTTTATGTACGAACAGCATTTTAGAAAAAAAAATCTTCAGACCCTTAACGGTGTACAATGGTGCAAATAATTCTCTGTCGCTAAGACGGACTAGATAATGTGCATATAGGAATGTCATCATTCGCCTTGAAATGGACACCCCAGCCCCGCGTTGGCTTGGCCTCATTCCGTGGATGACTGATATGTTGAAACAAATTGTTAACCCTTACGCTCTCTATTGGAGTGGTCGCTTCAGCCGTTTCCATTGTAATTAATTCTACGAATGAATATGCTTATAAAGGTGCGTAAACTTCAAGATTAGTTATTCAAAAAAAATTTCGCTTGAGGATGAAACAGAGCATTTGGCTCTTGTTTTTGAAACAAGAGAACTCATGTAGCGAAGGAAGCATATTTTTAAAAAATAATTATATATATATATATATATATATATATATATAATTATTTTATATATATATATATATATATATATATATATATATATATATATATATTGCAAGGAAAACGTAAAATTTATTTCTTATAGGTATTATGAAAAATAAAAAATAAAAGATGAAAACACAAACAGGACAGACCAACCGGTTTCGTTCCCTAGCTCATCAGGGTCGACTGGGAACATAATAATAATTTATTTCAAATTACTTTTACTCACACAAACACCCTACATACAATTAAAACATTAAAAATGAATGAATAATTTGTATGAGGGAAGACAAAAAAAAACGCAAATACGCGCACCGAAAGAAAAAAAAAATAAACAGGAGGGTAGGGAAGGAGGAAGAGGAGGAAAAGGAAGGGGAGGGGGAATGTAAGATTGACGAACACTAGAGTGTAATAAGATATAGTCCAAGGAGACAGTCTCTTCACTTACAAAGAGACGGTTCCCTGGACCGTATGTACATAGACTCCAGTGCCCGTAAATGAAAGGGACAGTGCCATCCACAGACAGACTGTTTCGCTATATTACAGCTCATCAGTGTGGCCAGACGTCCGGTTGCCTCTGGCTAGAATCGAAAACCGGCTGAATTCGCGTCAGTCGGAAATTTTACCCTGAAGCCGTTGGTGCACGACAGAGAAATGTTTGGTATGAATCCGAAGCTTACCGTTTTCAATAAATCCGTCCCTGTGTCTTTCTCTAACTCGACATCATTACTAGTCGAATCGCGTACAATTTGAAGGATTTCCCAAAATGTACAAGTTACTTGTTTCTCCTTTGTTGATTTGTTTTTGTTTCCCTGCAGTGACCTTTGTTGTCATCGAAATCAGCTGTATTCTGACATTAAACCGTCTCAGAACAGTACGGAATAAATCATTCCCTTCCTGCAAAAGTTTGAAAATGTAAACTAACCTCAGTTCCAGTTCCTCTCGCTGACATTGATTGGCTTGATCATCAATCAGCAGACTATAAAATGATATATTGCAGAAGCGATTGATCTACGTGTTACCCGCTTGTCTTTCTTGATATAGGGGGCAACGGATATTTGATTTAAATTGAGCAAGTAATTATCGCTCGGATTAGAGAGAAAGCAAATGAGACAAAGGATCAGAAGAGGAAGATGAATCGGGGATGAAAAGATAAAAGGAAATGGAAAAGAAAAATGAAGAAAAGAACAGAAGATGTAAAAATTAAGCAAAAAGAGATAGAACGGGCTGGGAGGAAATAGAAAAAGCGAAATTGACGTTGAAGAGAAGAGATAATAGAGAAGATGATATTGAGGAAGTGGAGGGAATGTAAATTTAGAAGAAGCAAGAGGAAATCAAAATTTATAGCGAAGAGAACAGAGAGAATTGCGCTTTTGTTGTATTTCTTTCTTTCATTTATATTAGTATTTAGATGGCAAATTAGATACTTGTTTAAATGCCTGCACTTCCCTCATTATTTCATTCGTCTTGTTTAGTAAATTGTTTTGAGTCTTAAAGTTGATGATTGTTAATTTTTCCTCCGATCACAGTTTAAAATTTCTGCTAAAGCTACTGTGTAGGCTGATTTTTTTCTTTTTAATAATTTTCCATTTGATTTCTGTAATCATGTTATTTTGTTTTACGTTCCATATGTATTTTGATAGTTTTGTGTTGTTTTTGTACATTTCTACAGAAACAATACATATGAAACTAATAACAAAATAACATCCGACCGGGAGATGGTTGGAGCGGGTCCAGGACACTGCTTTCTGACCCTCCCTAACTTATCAGAATTTGCCTTTTCCATATATATTTATAAAGTTTAGAAATTAAACTAATCAAAATTTACGTGCCTTCGTATATTTTAGTAATTAAAATCGATATACTGAACTATATTTTATTATTCAAATATTTTTATTCAGAATAAAATTGAGATATTTGATATTTTTCTTATTTATCATATATATATATATATATATATATATATATATATATATATATATATATATAAAAGAGATAATTTATAGTGTAACAAATAAATAACAACAAGTATAATAAATTGATCTAAATACATCCAAATATATAAATAAACTAACAACCGATACCGATAAACTATCCGTTTAGAAAAAAACAAATAAATATAATCAATCCAAATAAACAAATTAAAAACTGTTCCAACCAAAATAATAGTCAGAACAAACCACAACATTCAACCCCCAAATTCAACAAATAGCTTTAATCAATAATAAATAAACAAATATATAAGAAAAGAAAAAAAACTGAAATAAATAAAAACAACCAAAACAATTTGATCCAAATAAATAAGCAAACAAACGACTTCCGGTAAATGACCGCCATAATAGACTACCAACAATAAGCTATATAAACAAATTTTTACTACGTTAATAAAAAACACCGATCAAAATAAAAAATAAATAAATAAATAAACATATGAGATAAAAAATAAAAATTAAATTAAATAAAATAAGCAAAATAATTTGACATAAATAAATAAATCAACAAATAAACGACTTCCGGTAAAAGTAACCGCCCAAATAGACTACCCACAATGCACCACTGACCCTTATATATAAATAGCCGAGAAAAATAACAGCACTAGTTGCCTGACAATTGCATCTGGCATGAAACAGACTGTCGCCTCTAAGTGTTGACTTCTATATTCACTTTCATATATATATATATATATATATATATATATATATATATAATTTATTGATTACTTTCCATTATTTATCTTTTAATAATAATTATTAAATTTGCTGACGATACATTTACTCAGACGTCCAGCAAGAAACATTAAATAAGACTAAAAAAAGTACTTAAAGTAACCTATTATTATATTGCCTCTAACAACGACATATACGTGTAATTTCATTATCAAACTTTTTCGACCGATATGCTCTCCGGCTATCTTCCGGTGGTCCTTGATCTGGATAATCTTCAGGGAATATCGAACGGAAGCATTTATTAAGTCTAGGATCACAATTTTTGCTGCATATATGAAATGTTTAACCTTTCTTCTTTTCCTTTCTCCTTCTTACGGCCAGATCCCATTGAAACTACGGCTCCCGTGCAATGACATAAATTAACCAACATCGATCTTTGTCAGTACCTTGATGTCCGACCCCTTGGGAATACCAGCAGCTGTAAGCTTAGATCTGAGGGTGGTGTAATCGATAATGACTCTGAAATATTAATTGGAGAGATGAGTTCTAATTCCATATATTCCCTTCCACGCCAACACTATGAAAAAGGCATGAATCCACCTCTCCCCTTACAGCTAAGTGTTAATTAGTAAGTATTTTATCATTAAAACAATATTTTCTATTAAAAAAATTCTTACAATCTAAAAATATTTTCTGGCTTTAAATAAAACCTGCAAAGGGGTGATAAGCCGTAAAAACGAATCAATAAATCAATAAATCAATCGTTCTTTCTTCTTTTTTATCTCAGTCTGTGCAGGTCCTTTGTAGCAGATCGGCTTTCTCCAGATTCATGGGGAGAGGAATGGGTCATTACTTTACCGCGCTGGCCCAGTGCGTTTTGGTATGGGCGGATGTGACACGCTTGGATGATCATATCTCTTTTCGATTTATGATCCGCTAAGGTTATTTGGTAGTAAATGAATGTAACGAGCACGGCTGGAAATCGAACTCTGCTCTACGACTCTTCGTTACACCAACTGATATTACACACATATTACAATCTTTCAGCACCTGATATTCCTAAGCGGTCACCCATCAAGATGTTGACAAGGCTCCACATTGCTTAACTTCTGTGATCGGACGAGAAACGGTGTTTCAAAGAGTTTTTTATCATATTATAAGTTTCTCTGCTAATTTTAATAGCGCCTATATATCTGATAATAGACAAGTAAAGAACTGAAGTAATCAAGGCATTACTTCAACATTAATTCATGGATGTCTCGTCCTTCTTCTCAGAAGGCAAAGCAAGTAAGTGAACATCGATTCCTTGCGTAGTTTCTTTCTAGAATACAACATGGGGAGTCGCATTCTCTGAGAGTTTTGTTTCTTTCATTGTGTAACATCTTCCATATATTTTCAGAAACCCTATCAAGAACCCTATCAGTTACTGACCACTCGCTGAACGACGCGGTCCTTGTTTCTATTAATCGTACTCTCGATTAGATGTTCGGTTCATATTCTTCGCAAGTACTTTCGGTGAAAACATTCGCCATCTTCAGGCATAGATGATATGTTTTTTTCCCTCAATTTCGGGTAAGAAATTCCAAGACGAAAATGAATGTGATACTTGTCGAAAGATGTTTTATTAAAAAGTGTGCAGTTAAGAATATTTTTGAAAGTGCAGTAAGGGGTGGGGGCGCTAGATTTTTGAATATTGTAGTAATTTCAAATTTCGATTAATGTGTTTTTTTTCAGTCGATGTTAGATGGACTATTGATCCAATAATTAGAGCAATGTCTTAAAAGATTTCAGATATTTTTATTACTGCAGATCGAAGATATAATCAAATTAATAAATAGTGCAGCTTAATTAATATCGTAACATAGTCATTAATTATATTAACTGTATTGATTGATTCTTTGATTGAATATATATATATATATATATATATATATATATATATGTGTGTGTGTGTATATATATATATATATATATATATATATATATATATATATATATATATATATATATATATATATATATATATATATAATTATTCGAACAGAATTATCGCATGATTACTATATATAATGCTTTGTTTGGGTGCCTGGAAGTTGTGTAATGGTTAGCAAGCTTTTCTCGTTAGAACAATTAAGACAAAGTAGTGAGTTCGATCCTCACTGGGTGCATCATACTTTCGGCCTTGTGCCACATCTAAGCAATGCTTGGAAAATCGCTATAATGCTTCGTTTATTTGTTGGTACAAGACCTCATGTAACAGAGATCTATCTATCTATCTGTCCCAGTCTATTCATATCTATCTATCTATCTATCTATCTATCTATCCCAGTCTGTTCATATCTATCTATCTATCGATAGATAGATAGATAGATAGATATGAGGATCTCATATGTATATGCACATATACTTGCACGTACGTATATGTTATTTCACAGCTATTATAAAAACAGTGCTTACTTTTATATAAAATCGCTATTAAGCATATATTGATGAATATACATAATATCGCTTGGCGATAGCATGGAGTTTTATGCGGATACATAAGATTCCAATGCAGAATATTCAGTGACCGTTATCAAATTCGCGTTCTAGTGGTGTTGATTTAAAACTGTGTGTTGAGATTTGTTCATTATATTATTGATGTCTATAATATTTAAATTAATTATTTATAATTTATATTGATCAAAGACGAAAACTCAATATATATATATATATATATATATATATATATATATATATATATATATATATATTGAGTTTTCGTAAATCGAAAACCAAATAGAGTAAATAAAATATACCAAATAAAAAATAAGTAAATAAAAACAAATAAAAATTAATACAAATAAATAAATAAATGAACAAATTAACCGTTAGGACTTATAAAAATAAGCATAAATAAGAAAAAACAAGTAAAAATAATCAATCAAAAACTGTCCCCGCCAAAATAACATAATAGACTACGGCAAGCATCTAAACATTAGACGAATAAAAAGCTTTAATTATCTTCCCAGACCAAAACAAACTATTAAATAAGCGACCTAAGGAAATCCTCCCCAAATTTTTTTCTACGTTAATAAAACATCAAAAATCGAAAAGAATATTACAAAATGAAAATGAAAAACAAGTAAAATAAATTAACCAAAACAAATAAATAAACAAGCCACTCCCGAAAAATAACCGCCAGAATAGATTACCCACAATGCATCACTGACCTATATATATATATATATATATATATATATATATATATATATATATATATATATATATATATATTTCAATGAAAAATCCCACATTCGAGGCCAGACGATTGCGCCTGTCGCTTTTGAGTGTTGACTTCAATGTTCACTTTATATATATATATATATATATATATATATATATATATATATATATATATATATATATATATATATATATGTGTGTGTGTGTGTGTGTGTGTGTGTGTTATTATATGGAACCTTAAAGTAATCTGCGTATTCATTTCGACATTCCAACCACCTGAAGAAGTCCGGACCGTACAACGGCGGAAACGTTGTAATAAATATGGCCACAAAGATGAGGATAATAGTTCAAATAATGTATATATATATATATATTGTGTTTTTATGCGTTTCGTTAAAACCGACAAACAAGGTGTATATATATATATATATATATATATATATATATATATATATATATATATATATATATATATATATATGACAATAGGAAAACTGTAGTAGTTATCACCTGTTAATTCCCCTCTCCAAGTTCTTAACAGTAGATAACTGATAACTGACATGCATTAAACACGTCACGTGGAACTAGAACAGTCTACCCCAGTGAGAGAAATAACGGGTTCAGTTTGACATTCCAACCACCTGAAGAAGGCAGGTTTAAATAACAACATTTATGCAAACGTGTGTATGTGAAAGTAGGAGAAATTTTGTAAAGAAAGTCGCGTAAGATTGAGTGAGACGGCTGGAAAATGACATAGGAAAAATCTCAGGAAAAACGCTTATGTGACATTGTGGAACGGAACATGTTTTTAAACTTGATTACATTTTTTTATGTTAAATTTGAATTATTTACAAGAAAATTACATGGTTTTTCAGAAATTTCTTAACTACACATTATCTGGTATATTAAAGTCCACTTTTTCTTTTTAATGTATGCGTAAATATCATATTATTTCGTTTGCCCACAGAACCAGCTTTCATTGATTTCCTTTTCCTTTTCTCTATTTTTTCTCTTTTTCCATTTCATTTGATTTTAACTTTCATAATTGATGTATCTATGTTTTCTGTAGTGTGTCTTTTAAATTAGGTCAACCAGTCGGAAGTCATTTTTCAACTGAAAAATAATTTCTATTCGTCACAATATAAATTTTTAAAACATTTTCTCTATTACCTGCTCTCTTTGAATGATTTCATCATCTTCCCTTCCACAATTACACATACGCTTTTTTTTGTCATTCTTTCTCTGCCTTTATTTCCATCCATCTCTCTTTATCTTACTTACGCGTCTTTCGTTCAAACATTTACCTCACTTTCACGTATACACTTTAACATTTTAAATTTTGTTATTTAAATCTGGAGAAATATTTCTTGTTACCCTTTGGATTTGAAGGGCTGAAGAATTGGGGTCGTTTTTACGAGCCTAATGAAATAAATATAACCTCTGTTTCTGAGATAGAGCTCTCCCTAGATTTATATCCTTTTGGAAATATCCATACTGATCACTAATATCATTACATATATATATATATATATATATATATATATATATATATATATATATATATATATACATACATATATATATATATATATATATATATATATATATATATATATATATATGTATATATATATATATATATATATATATATATATAGATATATATGCCTGACAATGTACAAAGTATAAAAGATGAACTGCTACTACACGACTATATATATATATATATTATTGTCATCCACAGACAGACTGTTTCGCTGTATCACAGCTCATCGGTGTGACTAGATGTCCGGTTGCCTATAGCTGAATTATATATATATATATATATATATATATATATATATATATATATATAGGGAGAGAGAGAGAGGGAGAGAGAGATAGTTTTATTAAAACGTGGCAGGCATATGCGTAATTAAATATTTCACTTTCAGCAAACAATCAAACTAACCCGAAAGATCTTTAATGGAAATGCTAATCAAAGATTCTATTTTGTTTTAGATTTTTAAATGTTTTGTTCTGTCGTCAGTAATTGGACTGTGTCGTCATCAAAATCAAGAATAGTCTGTATTTGCTTGGAGTGCAATTCAAGTTGAAGAAATTAATTGTATATTGTATGTCCTGGTAAATGAACAGATGACGTTATTAAATAAATTATAATATTCTGCCACAGACAGTCCGATGATATTTTCAAGTCCGTTTTGGCAACGCCTGAAACGACGCCTATGCCAAACTGTATTGGCTACTGCATTTCCCTTGCACAGCATCGCTTGTTTGAGATGGGAGGCGTACTGCATGGGCAACCGCCAATCTCTCATCATCTCTCGCGTCACTTCTGAATGATGGACATGGGCATCGAGAGATGGGAAGACGTTGCTTAGGATCGCTCATGCTGACGACGCTATTTACACCAAGAGATGCGGCGAGGAGCGGAGTAATAAAAGTCTTACGCCGAGGAGAATCTTGCTGGGCAAAAAGGAACAGATCAAGGCGACCTCGGGTAAAACGTCTTTACATGCATTCACGGCAGTCGAGACTATCACTCGCGTGAGGGCCTGTATATCCATAACAGATGATGCAACGCCATCAGCAGCTGAGGCATTACTCTTTGGACACGGATCCAAGTTTTCTCAAAACCGACGGATGCTGTTTTGGTACTAAACACTTTGTCTTGAGGTCACACTTTAACATAGTATTTTGGGTGTTATTTTTGTTTTACATACATACATACACACACACACACAAATATATATATATATATATATATATATATATATATATATATATATATATATATATATGAAGAATAGGATATATACATATCTATATATCAGAACAATGCTAGATAAATGAATGACAAAATAGTTCTGTGCAAAATTTAAAATTTAATTTTCCCACATCTTCAGCACATGCTCTCCATCCATTTACGTCTATTTCACAGCTTCCCTTAAATCTATAGAATAAATGCGAATGTTAGTTTGTCACGCTTTTTCAATGAAAGGGACACAACTCTCTAACTTTCAATAGCCTATGATATAGACATTTGGGATTTCCAAGCTTTCATTATTGCGATTGTTTTCGCTGATTTTTTACGTGAGTTTTGCAACAATTTTTTTCTATGTGTTATAATTTGGAAATACATTTGGGCATAATCGAAATTAATTGCGAAATTCACTCAGGAAATAAAGATAATTGTTTGTACGTAAAGTAAGGACCTACGCACATGAAATTGAGTACCGCCAATGCTGAGTATATGAAAAGATTAAGGGACTCTCAATTTCTTAAACAAACCGAATGCCTAATGAAGAGCCCTCCGCACTAGCTTAAATGACATCGTCCGATAGTGCAATTTAAGAGTTATATATATATATATATATATATATATATATATATATATATATATATATATATATATATATATATATATGTATATATACACACACAAGTATAGGATTGGTGGTGTATACGGAATAAATTCCAATAACCAAAAAATACTAAAATACTTAAAAGAAAGCTCAATATAGTGTAGAGCAAATATAATTATTTATTCGAAAATTATAACATACAAATGTTATAAAATCACTAAAAAATAGCCATTTTGTTTCAACACTTCTGTCGTCTTATCAATTGATGAATGTTCTACATTCAACACCATCTCTTGATAAGACACCAGAAGTGTGGAAACAAAATGGCTATTTTTGTAGTGATTTTATAATATTTTTATGTTATAATTTTCGCATAAATAATTATATATATATATATATATATATATATATATATATATATATATATATATTTACATCAATAAGCACGTTATTTTTCTCGATGAACTAAATTTTTTGAAATGAGTTTGTTATTCAATGGTCTTATAAAAACATTTATATATGTATATATATATATATATATATATATATATATATATATATATATATATATATATATATATATATATATACACACACACACACACACACCACACATACACACACAAACACACACACACATATATATATATTTATATATAAATATATATATATAAATATATATATATTTATATATATATATATATTTATATATATATATATAGAGAGAGAGAGAGAGAGAGAGTTAGTTACTTGAAGTTATTTGGTAATCCTTATGGATAATTGCAAGGAAGAAGATATTAATATTTGATTATTTTTACACAGCTCTCTGGATTACATCCTCGTTGGAATTATCCATACGTATTACCATATAACTTCATTAACTATCTATTTGCTCCTCATCTCAATACGTTCAGCTCTCATTGGATTATTTCCCACCGGATTACTATAAGAGTCCACATTTTCATCAAAATAATGGAAGAATTTACTCCAGAATACTCCCTCAAAAACATTCCCTATCCTCTTTGCAATCGTTCTCTCTTTTCTTTAACGGAAGAAAATATCATTGATCTCATAAAAAGAATGAAATGTAAAATCTACTTCCATTTTAACCCTCACAACTAACCAAAGTGCCGGAAAGAAACCTATAAACTGAAATCCCAAAATACTCCACCTAGTAATAAGTTGTTAGATCCGTTCGAAGTCGACATTTTAATTACAAGATCTCTTTTTAAAATAACATCAAAGAAGTTCGAATCCAAAATTAAAAAAGACATTTTAATGATATCGAGAACTCAAAGAAATTATGGATTAAAGCTAACAAATCCAAAAACATTTAAAAAACTGAATACCTCTGAATACCACCATCTCATTCTAAATAAGAACTCTAGCTTCTATAAAAAGACAGGAACATTAATTCCTTATCCTCAATAAATAGTGAAACTGCAAACTTCCCTGTAAATACGATATTGATGATAGAGTAGGAACAACTCATGCGAAAAATGCCTACATACTATTTAAGTACCGTAAACCCAATTTCAAAATTAATCTGCACTCATGCTTGATAAATACCTCCAAATCTGAGTTAGGTCTGATTTTCAAAAATATACTTAAAAACTAACCACATCTATATTAGAAAAATACCCTGTAAATCGTTAGAAAGATTCCCCGGATAACATTAAATGTTTATAGAATATAGACTCTGAGAGAAACTCTTCATTTATTCAATTCGATATAATCGACTACTACCCATTAATTCCGGATAACATTAAATGGTTACAGAATATAGACTCTAAGAGAAACTCTTCATTTATTCAATTCGATATAATCGACTACTACCCATTAATTCCGGATAACATTAAATGGTTACAGAATATAGACTCTAAGAGAAACTCTTCATTTATTCAATTCGATATAATCGACTACTACCCCTGCATTTCGGAGAACCTATTAGAAAATAGCTTAAGTTTTGCAAAAAATTATATTGTTGCTACCGATGAGGAACAAAAAATGATAATGGCTTCCAGACAGTCTACACTGATATTTAATGACTGCCCTTGGGTTAAAAAGACTAAAAATTTTCGACGTTCCTATTGGAGCTTACGATTCAGCCAAAATATCATATTTAGTGCATATATATATATATATATATATATATATATATATATATATATATATATATATATATTAGATACTTTACGTAGATTCTTGGAACCCAAAAATGTAGCGCTTTACAGAGATGATGGACTCATTGTTATACCTAATAGCAATGGTTCTCTAACATCTATGTTACATGAAAAGATCATTGAAGCCTTCCAATTTCTAGGATTTAAAATTGATATATAATCTAATTTAAAAATCGTCAATTTCCTTGTTATTAAGTTTAATCTCCCTAATAAAACATCCAAACCATTCCAAAAAGAAAAACAAACCCCCATATACATCAATGTCTACTCGAACCACCCCCAGACCTGTTATAAACCAGATTCCCAACACCGTCAACACTAGAATCAACAAACTGTCTTCTAGCGGCAAAATATTTAACGAAAGCTAATATAAATATAATCAAGACCTCAAGAAGAGTAAATTCCCAAAAAACATTAACTTACCAAAAAAAAAAAAACACGATTGACAATAATTCTAAAAGTAGGAATAGGAAACATATATGGTTCAACACTTCATTCTACAAATTATCCAACATTAATATAAGATTTCTTCTTAAATTTAATAGAGAAACATTTTAATAATGTCAGTACACTGAACATTGTTTTAATCGAATGAACTTGAAAGTTAGTTACTCATGCGTGAATAATGTGGATAAAATTATAAATTCCCACAATAAAAATCTTATTAGAGAGTTCCTTATTAATCAATAAGAAAGGAATAATTCTACCTGTAGTTGCAGGGTAAAAACTGAATGCCCAGTGGGAGGAATATGTACGACCAAAAATGCGGTGTATGAAGCCACAGTCTTCTCCAAAGAAAATATAAACCAGAAAAAGTTTTATATTGTTATATCCGCTGGCAATTGGAAACAGAGTTTTTATAACCATCGTCATTCTTTCAGTAACGAATCCCTTAAACATCAAACAGTTCTGTCTAAATCTTATTGGTATCTTATGGAAATCGGCGCCACCCCGGAATCGAAATTGAAAATTATCTCCAGGTCTCGAACACTTAAAGACAGATGTGAGATCTGCATCAAGGAGAAAATCTTTATAATTAAATATGATATACCTGTGGACCATTGCAATGAGATTATCTTCAAATGCAGGCACAAACATCGAAATCAAGTAGCAAACTACACTTAATCTTTAGAAGAAACTCCGGATTTTTAATTATCAAGACATGGAATAATACTTGGTGTCTATATGTAGGATTAATTGTATATTTGTGAATATATTTTTATGTGTAAATGTATTTGTATACATATATGTATATATGTCTATTTATATATGTGTGTTGATGTATGTGGGTGTGTACGTGTATATATATATATATATATATACATATATATATATATATATATATGATGAAAATTTGGAAAAGACAAAGTAAAATCCGAATATGTGAGTTTACTGTTTTTTTATTTGGTTATTGTTTTTGTTATTCTGTCAACGTCAGACGTTTCGGTCAAATAGACCTTCCTCAGGACATGGTTAATGGAGACATATATTAGATTTAAGTTAAATGAAGAGACGATATATACAGATATATATATATATATATATATATATATATATATATATATATATATATATATATTGTTATATGTTTGTTATATATACGCATCCATAAACACACAGACATACACATAAACATAAACATATATATATATATATATATATATATATATATATGTGTGTGTGTGTGTGTGTGTGTGTGTGTGTGTGTGTGTGTGTGTGTTTATGTATGCGTATATATAACAAAATATATGCATCTTCGGATTTTGTTGCCGGTCTTTCCGTTCTCTATTTAATTCTCTACCCAGAGATTTACATTTTTTTACTTGCTTGACGATGGTATATATAATTTGTAGTTTGCATGTTGGGATGTCTCTTTCCCTGACAACCATACATTCTGTTTGCTGCAATTGATGTATAGTCCTTTCTTCTCGCTTTCCTTAAACACCTTCTGTAGTATAATGTTGCTTAAATGGTGATTAGATGATAGGACTACTGACTACAAAAGCAGCCATGAAGCTTCTATCAGGCGAGTATACATCCTTATTCAAAGATGGAATACCAAGAACGTGAGTGTTGTTTTCATATGCGAACTTTTTCGGTTCATTTCAATAATCCCTATGAGCTTCTAATATTAAAAATATTTTGGCGTTAAAGAAAAAAACACATTAGATTTTGACAAACCTTGTATATCTGATGAGCACAATATCTCAAATATCTGTATAATAATTATTATTTTACATGTTAATATAGGGTTGAAGGAGGCTGGCTGGAGTCGTGGTTAGCGGCTCGGATTGAGGAATTGGAGACACGAGTTCGAAATTAAGTTGTGTTCAGTACATTCACTTAGGTGCTAATATTCTTGGGTAAGCTCTGAATCCATCTCATTGTCTTCTCTTGGTTTATTCCTAAAATAATATGGATAATTAGCAGGTCAGATTGCGCTCGATAGCATTGATTGGCAAACCACCCCGAAGGAAATCTCGGAAATCACACCAACCTGGAGAGAGTAGGTCTGCAACTCTATTTCCCAGAAAAACATTACTGCTTATATAAATCCATCGCTTACTCTCCCCAGCAGTGTGTAACTAGCAGGAGAATTTCGAACGTATAACCTTGTTTTGCAACCCGTCTAAAAGGAAAACAAACCAGCCTGGAGAGAGTTGGTCTCCAACTCTCTTACCCAGGAAACACTGTTGCTGAAATGAATCCATATATTCCCCCACCCTAGTTGTGGGTAACTAACAGGAAAGATTCGGCCATATAGCCTTGTTTGGAAACCCATCTGGAAGAAGGGAATCTCTGAATTTAAAAGAAGCTGGAGAGATTTGGGCTTCAGCTCTCTTGCCGAGCAAACACAATTGCTGAAATGATTCCATCACTTACTTCTCGCCCCATCTATAGCTATGGGTACCTAACAGGAAATATTCGGTCCTATAGTTTTCTTTGTCAATCCATCTAGAAGAAGAAAAACTCTGAATTCAAACCAGATTGGAGAGAGTTGGTTTCCACTATGTTTGCAGTAAACGTGATAGTCCTACGATTCTAAGGGGTTATGTGATTTGTAATCGTGAATATAGGGTTACTGACATTTTTATATCATTAATTCTACATAGTTTTCTACTGTTTCGAATTTAAAATTATTTGCAGCAATATTATTGCTGCCCAGAGATATTTGGCTTCCATATTGTTTTTCCATTTTCAAGTAGATCTATTTTCATGATCGATTCTATTTTTATTAATATTTGAATAGACCAAGGGCCATTGAATTACTTTCTTTGAAACTAATTTTGTCGAGTTGGCCTGTAGTTAGAATTTAAGAATGTGGTGTATCTTGCACAGATATACTCTTTAGCTTAAAGCTTCTAGACACCAAAACCTCTTGTATAAGAACTTTGATAATATTTTTAGTCATATTCACACGATAAATTTGGAAATTATATAAATTTTACTGCATATAATATTAACCCAAAACAATACTTCACTCCACCATTGACAGCTTCTAATTTGTCTTCGCTGTATAAATCCACGATAGACCAAAGGTATAATTTATACTGTTGTTGACACAATGCAAGGCACAAGAGCCACTCGTTCATCGATCTATATTGACATTTGTCTCTCTTATTTTCCGTTATATTTTAGTTCAGTATTAAGATTTTTAATATATATTTATACGTAGGCTGCGAGGTTGGTGGAATGGATAATGGCTCGCAATGCGAAATCGGAGAGCTGAGTTCGAATTCAAGTTGAGAGTGAAAGGTATGAATTCATTTCGTCTCTCCCTGGGTATGGGTAAATGACAGACAACCAGGCTAAGAGAAGAAAATCTCCGAATTCAAACCAGGTTGGCGACACACCAGAGCCGCTACGACTGAGGTGAATCTGGCACCTTCTAGTGGGTTATGAAAGTCGTGATCGTGGTTTATTCATAAAATATTATTTATATTTTCTTGTAATTCAGAAAACAGCCATTGTCAGGGAGAAACATTTTATACTATTGTTCAACAAATGTATGTCCCGAGGGCAAAGCAATCTTGAAGGTTACTGAATAATGCCTTTATTAGTGCATAAATGGTGAAAGTAAGTAGCGTATATTGCGAGGCTTAACGGACAGATAACGTTTGACCTGAAGTGCTTAAGATATCGAGATTTCAGATCCGACTGTTTCGGGAAGGGGGAGGCAGAAAAAACTATAATTACAACTATTAGCATTTAAAACGAATCCCAGCGAAGAAAGAAAGAAATGATGACGAATTCTTACTTGTTAATGTTGTAATCTCGTAGTGGCAATCGTAAGTGTCAAAATTGCAACTAAAAACACTATAAGTTGCCTACAAGTATTTCTCCTTGTATAAGTAACGATATAAAATAAAGAGTTAGGACTCTTATTAACAGTTTCGAAAACACGTCCAGTCAGCTTCTAAAAAGAGAGAAAGGTCGTAACGAAGGAAGAAAAAGTAGTCTTTTAGCATTTTATATCTCTTCGAATACATATGCAAATTTTGACCCCCCTCCAATCAGATGGGGGTCGATTGGAACTCATTTCTATAAATATTGTGAATACGAAATAATTCCCTTATTTCGCCTCTTCCACAAGAGTTTCGCTAAGATTAGGGTTTCTACACGTAATGGTGAGATTGACCGTTTCCATTGACAGAAGAGTTACCGTTCCTGTCGGTTGAAATTTATTAAAAAAATTTTCTTCAATCTTTCAGGTAAATAAAATGTACATATGCACTTAAATATATAGACTTGCGCGCGCACACACACACACACACACACACACACACACACACACACACACACACACACACGCACGCGCATGCGCGTCCGCCTGATACTTTCGAAAGCAGACACGCAGAGAGACGCGCGCACGCACCAATGTCGGGATTTCAAGTTCGACCCTTTGTGGAAAGGGAAGGTGGAAAAACTATAATGGCAACTATTAGCATTTAAAGCGAAAATCAGCGAAGAAAGAAAGAAATGATAACGAATTCTTACTTCGGCGTAATCTCGCGGTGGCTATCGTTTGAGTCAAATTGCAACAAAAACCACTATATGCTGCCTGCAAGATATTCTCTTTGTAGTAGTTAACGATTAAAAAATAAAGAGTCTTATTAAAAGTTTCGGCAACTCGTCCAGTCAGTTTCAAAAGAGGGAGCTCGGTCGTAACGAAGGAAGTAAAAATATTATTACTACCTCCTTTGACGAACTATTTTTGAACTTTATATCTCTCTTCGACCTAAGGTTTTCGCATTCCATCTATATCTTCGTTTAGAAAGCAAGGAAGGAAAACAATAGAACTACTTTCTATCAACACACTTGACGGTGATTAATTATTTTCCCTATACAGCCCCTTTTCTCACAGTCCGATAGGTTACTAGACTATTGTTTTTCTATCATAATCGCCATGGCAGATGTTCAAACGAACTGCATTCCTTAGTTGCACCAGTCCAGGCTTATGACGTTCCATGCCGCAAGTATTTTTCCCATCGTATTTCGTGAGTAAGAAGGAAGTTATTTTCGAAATCCCTTAATTCTAGGGAAGTCTGTAGTTCATATGCCATTCGAACTTTCTGTTCAGATAGTCTAAATGTTGTTGTTTTAATCATTTCATCTCATTCAATTAGTCTGTTAAGTGCCATACGTCATACACACCTTCGCGATCATGTCTCTTCCTATTCATAACTGACTAGGCAGAAGATTTTCCCACAGAAGGTTGATACTTTTTTTCCTGCGGTAGACTTGTTGTCAGCTAAGGCTATAAGGCACAGTTTATCCTTCAATTCAGCTCTTAGCTGGCGACAGACGAGATTGATACATACATTTCCCAGGGGTATTTATGCCTAAGTGAATGTAACGAATTTCATGCCAAGCAATGCAATAAAGCCCCTAAGAAGCAAGTGGTTAATGAGTGGGAGATATTATGATAAAATAAAAACACTATGAAGGAGAGAGAGAGAGAGAGAGTGAGAGAGAATAACAGAGGAAGAAATAAATAGGAATTAAGAAGACAGAAGATAATGATTGATATTGCATTGACATTGTTGAAGATCGAAGTTGACTGAGAATCAATAAGACATCAGCCAGAAGTGGGAAATCCGTAGGAAGAAACTCTTAGCATAGAACTTACGGTTACATCTATAGATGTCAACTCTAATATATTAAGACCTAATTGCTAATCTAGTACTACGATTAGATTCACAAAGTCGAGGTGTCAAAGAGGAAAGCAATTATGACAATAGTAACAGAAAAAGCAGGTGGAAGGTCGTTACGGCGGTGGGAAAATAACTGAAGATGAGATGCCATGTGGAATTGCATATTCTTCATAGGGTTTTATCAAGAATCTCTAAATACATAGTAGAAACGCTAAACCAGATATATATATATATATACATTTATTTATATATATGTATGAATATATATATATATATATATATATATATATATATATATATATATATATATAGATAGATAGATAGATAGATATACATATATATATATATATATATATATATATATATATATATATATATATATATATATCTTTGTATACATATACATTTGTGCATTTTGGCAGCATTCCTTCTTTCATGCATGTTCATTAAATATCCATTAAGGTATTATATTCCGGATTAATCAAAAATAGCAAATAATTATATAGGCCACAGTACAACATGTTTGACAAGAACACTTACACTACATCTTTCTGATAATAGCTCAATTACGTCAAATTTAAATACTCATGGAGACCTAATGTACCCTATTCGTAACATACTTGTTGATAACACAAATGTAATAGCATCGTCTACATGTAAAAAAGGCTTAAAATTATGGAAGCCTTATTAATAACAACAAAAAAACAAGACTCAATAATATCAACAATAAACATTGACAAAATATCTTGACCGTGTTTTGAAAATGAAACATTATATAGATACATACATACAACAATCTATTTCATGTTAACAGTTAATATATTTCAACCTTGAAAATGGCTAAATGTATAGCCGAAAGCTCTCGGAAAGAAAGAACAATTAGACAGTTTTTTATATAATTTATCCTCGGAAAAGAAAAGAAAACATTAAGATAACATGAGAAATTGTATAAAAAAATAGATCACAGCACCGTGTCTGTCATATTCAATGAAAGGTGCATATATATATATATATATATATATATATATATATATATATATATATATATATATATATATATATATATATATATATATATGAAACTATCTTCAAATACCCACATGTATACAAACATAACTACTATTATCAAAAACATTCAATGTATGTATATCTAACTGCTTGAATTTCCACCGGATTTATGCAGGTGTTTCTCAGCGCACATACATTCTTGACTTCCACGCTGAAATCCAACAGTGATGCCCCGGGGTTCATTCAGATCTATCCATTATTCGTGCGAACAAAGGACCATTGTAAAGAAAGCGCCACAATCCCTCACCACATGATTCTAAAGGGACTTCTTAAAACTTCATTTTCTTCCTGTCTGCAACACAGTAACGCTTAAAGTTCGGCGGATGTCTATTTTGGTTAGGGTGACCGTACATCGCCACCCATTATTCATGACATTCTTTGATTATTTCTCATAATTTATCTTTTGCTGTCACCAGACGTGGAAACTCCAGTTAGCAAAATATTAGTATCTGTCTATATTTCTGAGATGAGGTATTATGTACATTATTTACTATTGTACTCATCTTTGTCGCCATATTTATCACAACGTTTAGGCGGAATGTCGAACTGAACCCTTTATTTCGCTCACTGGGGTAGACTGTAGTCTAGTTCAACGTGTCATGTTTAATCGATGACAGTTTTCTCCTGTTAATTCCCCTCTCCAAGTTCTCCACTGCCTTAACCTGGTATTGAACTCAGACTTTTCGGGTCTTTTTGGGGTGCAAAAATTGCAATATGAGTCCTAGTAAAAACGAGTTGATGACATTAGGTTCATAATACACAGAAAGGTTCCTCAAGGACACATGGCACAGTGGATAAAGGCGTTCGTTAGATCCAGTGACAGGATCCAAAGAGTGTGAGTTCAATACCCGGTTAAGCCAGTGGAGAACTTGGAGAGGAAAATTAAGAGGAGATAACTTTAAACGTGAAATTAGAACAGTCTACCTCATTCCAACCACCTGAAGAAGCGTACAACGGCCGAAACGTTGTGATAAATATGGCGACAAAGATGACGACAACAGTCCGAATAATGTAAATAAAGCACTTATCGACTCAACGTCCGGTTTTCTCTCGCTTAAAAGAAATTTGGACCTGGTGCAGAAGTAACACAAAATTAGGTTCACAAAACTGTAATGATTTCGGTTTTTTTTTTCAGTAACATTTTATTGTCTCGAATTATCCTCCTTTCCGCTTTCTAAGTTTTATAATCTGTTTTATCAATGTAGAAGGATCTTGTGTTTTATCCGTGGAATTATACTTCATAACTCCGATCATTTTCTTTTTTGTTGTTAGGATTGGGTACTAGGCGAATTTAACGTAATATGCGTTATCCACTGGATATATAATTCATGTTGTATTAATTGATAGTGAGTCCTCACGCCATAATGGGAATTACGCACAGCATTGTTGTCGATAAGTTGATGTAATATAACACGTAGCTCGATGCTCATTGAAGTGGTGTTATCACTTAGTTAATTGTAAATGGATAATCTAGAAATAACATACCTGTCTTAATAATACGGTTGCCGAAATAATATGACTGCTCGATGTTCCTTAGATGAATGTTGTTCCAATAAATGTGACTCCTCTACAAATGGATGCCCTTCTTTATTGTCTTTTCTCACAACCCAACGTATCTGCGATCAAGGATCTAGATTCTCCTTCAAGTATCTACGCAAAGGTAATTTCAGCATAAATAAGGATGGAAAATCTTGTTGCACCAAATGTGTCTTTCCTAAAATTCAGTTCTGTCCTTTGTGGAAGGTAAGTATAAAAACATTCGTAATGCGCATCAATCTCTGAAATCGAGGAAATAACGTCTTAAGCACTACCACAGTTAAATTTTGGTTTTTACCAATGAGATCACCTCTTAGTAGTATGATAGCATGCATTTTCTTAGAATATCTTGAATCTAGTCCATTCCAAGATATTTTAACCAAACAATGAACATACCTCCGAGATATTGATCATGCACTATTAATACATCCCCGTGATTCTGACTTACCTGGTCTTGTAGATAAACTAAACAAAGTCAAACATACAATAGAATGTTCATGGGAAATGGAAGAATACAATCCATTACCTTTCTTAGATATCAAGCTGCACCACGTTAACAACAGTTTAATATTTAGTGACCACCGAAAATCAACAATTAAAAATATCATAAATTTTTATTCCCATTCTAACAACAAAATTAAATCCGGAAAAATCAACGGATTCTACTTAAGATCAATCACAATTTGCAGCCCTCAATATTGACACGATGAGCAGAAATAGTTTGAAAATACATTCAAGTTTATTTAATACTCTATTTCATATTCAATACGAAACAAAAGGCTCATAAAATATTCAAAATAGAAAGGCGTCCCCTATGGTACCTCGACATCATGAATGTAAGTAAAAGCCATAACAAAGAAATTAACCCATCTTCTTGGAAAAATCAGTCCTTCACATATCAGAAATTCAGGCAAAATATTTGAAAAACTAACTCAAAAATATGACTGCCAAACTCATGGCCACTCTCGATATAAAATCATTTTACACTAACGTCCCGGATGAAAAACACTTAAATCTCTTAAGGAAGCATCTAACACAAATATAAAGCTCTTTCTTCTAAAATAATAAAAATCTGCCGCCACCAATCAATGCTATTTTACATTTAATAATAATTTTTATTGCTTCTTAGTGGACTGATAGCATGTAATTTTTTTCCTTTTTGTCCCTTTCCAAAATATTTTACCTAAACATACATTTGATATATTGATGATGTTCTAGTAATATTACTCCGTGTTTACCTGATCTTCTAGATACACTAAACAAAGTCGAATTTACATACGAAATGGAAAAATATACTTTGCCCTTATTAAATATCAGGCAGCTTAAAACGTAGTGACCACTGAAAATCAACTAAAATGATCTTATAATCTATTCCCATCCTAATAATCAAATAAAATCCGGAATAACCATCGGATTCTACTTAAGAGCGCTCGGAATTTGCTGGCCTTCGTGAAGAAAAGAAATACACTGGAAACACTTTCGTGTCTCTTCAATACTTTATTTTTTGATATTCAATGCGAAACAAAAAGCGAATAAAATATTCCAAAATAGAAAAAAAGCTCCATCTGACAAAGCTAATTAATCAAAGAATTTATTGAGCTACTCACTAACTCTATCATAATTACAATTGAAAAGAATTTATCTCAGCTCAACATTGATCACAACTACATTTATAACAATAAAATAATTAAACAATAGTAAACAAAACAATAAGCTAAAACGCGACGGAAGAATGTAGTCTATTACTCGTAATAAATGTCCCAAAAATAGGAGAAACCTCAAGGAATTTAAATAAAAGATTATATGAACACAAAAGAACAGATCAACACATTAACAGACCTCAACATCTATCAGAGAGATGAAGTTTAGTTTTTTTATTATTGCATTATTCCAAAATATTCACATATCAATAGATCGCTATTCATGTCAATAACTGGGGACATATTAATTTAACAAATTAGTAATTAATGTATATCATCTAGAATATCGTATTTGATAAAAGTTAAAAAATAAATATAAATACGTAAAAAAATGCATATATTGTCGAAAATTCCTTTTTCCACAATATACGTTATTTGTGTGATGTTATAATGCTTATTACCAAAACAATAATAATACTGAATAATTCTTTTAATCATTAAAGTATATTTAATCACCTCTCCCTAATAACTGTCTCGATCTGTAAATACATAAGTTGACTCACCGTAACGAGACTGGCCACAATTTTTATATAAAAAATGATAAACCGATTAAAAGAGAAAACGATTCACTAAAACCAAGATATTTAGAGAGTTTGTTTGATCACAAGATCATCCACAGAAAATTTGCAGCCAGGCTCTTAAAATATTACACCATTCCTGGCTTGTTTTCTATTATCGCATTGTAAGATATCTAATAACAAGAGTGATGGAAACAAAAAGAAAAAGAATATAAATGAAATCGGCGAGATTACTTATCCAAAACACATGAAAAAAAGTTTAAAATTTAGAATTCCCGGCATCATTAGTTCGTGGTCAAACCAAGGTCAACTAGTTTAGTCCGTCACACGAAAACTGTTCTCCACTTTGTTTGGTTCGGTTTCGGTTTGGTTTCGTTTGGTTTACGGCATATCAACACCTCAATGGGTTATTTATTGCCGACAATATTTTTATTGCTGACAATATGTTTTTCTTCAAATATCTATTTCT
>OZ038500.1:94025128-94040128 GCA_964036315.1 Acanthosepion esculentum | reverse complement strand
GAAAGATAAGGACAATAGTCCGGATATAGTATAAATAATTAAAAGGTTTTAATTTGTATTCTTTATTAAAAAGTAAACCCTCACCGTAGTGTATGTGATGTTTGCTCTTTATATCTTGTGAAAACAGTTAAATATAGTTTGTTGATTATATTCCATAAAAAGTCTGTATTGTGGGCATATCTCTCAATGTTCATTATTAATTTCTTCTTTGACTCAGAAAAATGACTTATTTATGGTCGCCATAATTCGTACCGATCTTCTTGCTAAAAGACTTTAAAACAAAAAAAAAATATATATATATTCGATATCACTACCAAAACATATTTTACTCATGTGTTTTAAAACGATTGCTTTTTATCTCCAGCCATCAATTTTATTCCGGTATCTAGGTAAAATATCCCTGCGTAATACAACATTGAGCAACTGGCTCGTTTGAATGACTGATTGGGAATGTACTTTTTTCTTTTCAAAGATGTAGTCCAATTATTTTTCTACATGACTACATTTTGTTTCACGAGATTTCAAACTATCATTGAACTGATATAGGAGGTTTCTACAGATGAGGCCTGCCTACTTCATCGTATATATCTCGTTTCGCTTTAGACAAAATTTGTTCTTGACTATCAGTTTACAACATTGAAATGATTTTGATGTTCCTCAAAGAATTCATTAAATCCAAAATCAAAGAAATATGCAATTTAAGTGGATGGTTCTTTAAACACGTAATTGCATATTTATTGGTAACTGAATAATGCTGAATTATGAACATATGTAAATAGTTTTGACCAAATTTGCTATAAGTTATGCATCATTTTTTTGTGGATAGGTTAGGATGATTGCTTTATATGTCAAATCTTGTTAGCTTTTCAGGGTGTCCATAAAGTTTGTGTGCACTTTAAGAAAATTCCGGTAAATTTATAACTTTATTTGTATTTGCGATAGAAATAATTTGTAAAAAGGATTAGAAAGAAGTAAATCTATATTTTTTAAGTTTTTATTGAAATTTTATTCAAGTTTCCACATGTCCTCCATCATTAGCAATACAAAGGGTAATACGATTTTGCAGTTCACAGAAAGCATTTGCCAACTGATTTACAGTAATGCCTGAAATCACATTAGTTATTTTAGCTATACTTAAAACTAGGTACATTAAACTTGATAACATTTTTTAGAGATTATTTCTATCGCAAATACTAATAAAGCTATAATTTTTGTAAAAGTGCACACGTACTCTATGAACACCCTGTAAAATGTCAAAGATTTTTTTTCTATAGGTTACCCCGTTACCAGTAACCTCCTCGTCCCATTTTTGCCCCATAGACTCTACTGCGGCTTTTGCCGTCCCAGCTCCTAACATCACCAGAGGTTGTTAATGTGTTTTCTATAGCAGGTAAGTTTTTATGGGATGAAATTTCACGAACTTTGCGCATCCGGTTTTCGTTTACAGTAACCAAAGTTACCAAGCACTTTCTCGTTAAACTGCTTATCATTTTCCACACTCCGTAACGTCGGTGATCAAACGAGAAATGGTGATCCAGTCTAATTTGAACGTAAGCGATAGTTATGATATTAAATTATTAATAATAGATTAAATTGCAATTAATTATTTTTACTATTATGTTGTGTCTTGATTTTGTGTCGTACGAGTTACCTCAAAGTCTCCAAATTCTTGTCTCAGAAGATGCAAAGAGATTAAGTGTCATGCAATCAAAAGAGATATGATTGAGGTCATTATATGGACGGAAAGCGACGTGAGATATGAGAGGTACCCAGGTATATGATTTTTTTTTGCATTTCATATATTTTAGTGTTGCCAATATTTTGATCTAAATATTGATATTCGTTTTTATATACTATCCAAATCACCAAAAAGTACGGATAATGTTGTCTTCAGATACCACATTCTACTGATATCTACTTCAAGAGATTTGTATTTTCCAGGTTTCACAAATATTTTGAAAGATGTATTTTGTCGGCTGGGGCTATAAGATTATTATTGCAAATAGTAGTTTGGTCTGGTTTGGTTTGGTTTGGTTTGTTTTACGGCATATCAACCTTAATGGGTTATTTAATGCTGACAAAACTTTTATTGCTGGTAATATTTTGTTTTGTCAAAAATCTATTTCTGTTAATATTTTTTTCCTCGAAAATGTATAACTGGTAATATTTTTTCAAAAACATATAGCTGGTAATATTTTCTTTCTTCAAAACTTTTTTTCTGGTAATAATCTTTTACAAAGTATTTCTGCTATTTATACACTTGTATACTGCTTTTTACCTCAGTTTCGGGTTTAACTATTTGCCCATAGGTGGGACCATAACAGGTTCTACCACCCTGGGTCAGGATAGACCTGGAAACACCAGCCATTACGAGCTTCTGATCAGAGGCCTTGCTGTTGTTAGTAGTTTATCGTCTTACCCTGAACGCGGATGTAGTTTATCGTCATACCAAGGACGCTACAAGTAATAGTAGTAGTAGTAGTATTAGCATTAACAGTAGTAGTAGTAGTAGTAGTAGTATACTTTAATTTATTCGAATGAAAGTTTGTTTCCCTATGTCTTGCTATATATACCTATATAAATATGTTCATGGTAATTGTTTGATGGACTTTCCTCTTATTACTATACTGTTAACAAGGTTTCCTTGTTTGAATTGGTTAGATGTAACTGGAAGTTCCTTCCTAACAGTTTACTTTCTGGCAATTCTTGTCTGTGGAACTTTCTTTCGGCTTCTTACTTTCCAGCCAACCTTGAACTTAAAAAAATTAAATGAATGCTAACTGTTATATACAGGGTTTTGCAACAAAATCCGACACTTGACAAAAAGAAAACGAAATAGTCAATAAAAACAAAAGTTGTATATGCAGATACCCGACAGTTTGACAACTAACTAACCTTTTTCTCTCTACCCTTTTCCCGGATGGAATATGAGCACAGAGAAGCGGTAGTAGCTTCTTTTCGCGTCGGGAAGACACCTGCAGAAGTGATTGGAGGAAGTAGAAGGCGTGTGGGAACAATGACGAGTTTACTGCCAAACGAAAGGCCGACACCGTTCGTTCTTTGACCGTTAGGACAGACGAGTTCGTCGCTGCCGTCAAGGAGATAGTCGACAATGATGGAAGCCAGAGCTACGCCAAGATTGCCGCTGACATGGGCTGTCACAAGTCGACGATCTGCCGAACGATCAAGACGGCCCTTGGTTAGTCTTCCTACCGCAAGTCTCACTGCATGCTCATCACGAATGCCTACAAGGTGTCGAGGAAGGTCAAGCGGCGGCTTTGCTGAACAAGCTCAAGCAAGGGTCCTCCGGGGTGCTGAGGGTCTTCTCTAATGAAAGGAATTTCACGCAAGACCAGACGAGAAACAGGAAGAACGACAGGTGGATTTGCAAAGACATCGAGGAGATTCCCGTCGTGAAGCATACGAAGTTTCCCTCCTTTGTCACGGTCCTTAGCGTCATCTCCAGCGAGGGGGACGTCATGCCTCCGTTTTTCTTTCAAAAGGGCCTGAGAGTTACCGCTAAGATCTACCAGGACATACTGAGGAACGTGGTGAAGTCCGGGATGAAGGAGATCGCTGCCGGACGCCACTACGTCTTCCAGCATGACTCCGCTCCTGCACACAAGGCGTGGCTGCTCAACAATGTTCCTCACCACTGGTCGCCGTAATTGTGCCCGCCCTCTTCCCCCGACTGCAACCCCCTTGACTATTTCTTCTGGGGTGTGATCGAGGCCAGGACCAACAAGTACGCCCACAACACGGTCGACTCTCTGAAGGCTGCCATCGTGGAGGCGTTCGCCGCTATGGACAAGGACATGGTCACCAAAGCGTGTAACTAATTTCGCGCCCACCTAGAGATGTCCGTCGCCGCCAGCAGCGGTTACATTGAAAAATAATGTAGTATGTAAGTCAAGCTGTTGCTAAATAAACTGTCGGATCTCTGCAAATACAACTTTTGTTTTTATTGCCTATTTCGTTTTCTTTTTGTCAATTTTCGGATTTTGCTGCAACACCCTGTACAGTCTTCTTAATTCATATTTTATCGTTCTCGCGCCTTAATAATGTGTTCCTTGTTTATTCACACTCAATAAACCCCTGTAACTTAGGGGATTTTTTGCCTTGCTTGGCGTGAAATGATTAAAAATAAAAAAAATATTGTTTTAATATTGAGTAGTATGGATATTATAGGTACAATGTTTCGACCAAGCACATACTGAACATTTTAAGTATCCATTATTTTTGGATATTATATGTTTATTATTGTGTTGTTTCTAGGGCCCGTAATGGGGAAAGAAGGCTTTGAAAATTTGATTCTCACAAGATAGGTTGGAGGAAATACGGGCAAAGTAAAACTACACCTAACATACCTAACAAGCTTGAGTATATGGATAATGGAGCAAACTTTATTCAGAGCTAAAAAGGAGAGATGGAATTGTATAGAATGCCATGATACCCAACGTCCTGAACGGACACGTCATATAGTAGAAGATGCCAGTTTTTGTTAGTTCCTGTTAAACAAAATACGGAAAAATTGTATCTGGGATTGAACTCATAAGAAAGCAATGTCGGCAAAACGCTTGTTAGCCACTACGCTACCGTCCCTAATTGCATGAGGGGGCATTAAATCGAATATGAGATTGTTTCGATATTTGGCTATCATAGCTGATTTGGTGAAGTGAGTATTACAAATTTAAATTTAAGAATTCCTCATCACAGTGTAGAAATACATAGTATTATTGTTATTAAAGATTTAATATTATAAAATCCACGGTGTATGAGATTTTGCTGGGGTGAAGGTTAATGAAAATGCTATAAACTTCCAGTTACTGAAATTCTGATATATATAGAACGCATGCATAATAAGCATATGTCATAAGTATGTCCATGTCTATTGTTAAATCATATAACACATTGATATAAAAATTGATAATTATCGAAAGGCATATTGGCTTCAGAATTGTGAATACTAAATATAAACGGTATATTTTCTCAGTTCACAAGGTGCAATAAAAGGTCACGGAAAAGATAAATGTTCAATATTTTCAAAGGTTAAACGAGTGAAAAATTCTAAAGCGTCATACTGTGAATGTCAGGTGGAAGATCATTGGTGGTCATTCCGTTGCGGTCCCCCCCACCAAGTGGATTTATCCCCACTTTGGTAAAACGCGGTGTCAAGTGGTTTGTCTCGTCCATACATGACAATGACGCAAAATCGGTAATGTGTTCCACTTTTCTGTTTCAGGTCCTCTACGCTTTACTCGAAAATGAAGCGTTTACTTGTGTCTACATTTCTAGGTACATCTAAAGAGCATATCAGCTTGAAAAAAGGCTTTGATAAAAACATGGTTAATGATTGTTTAATCCTTTCTAGTACGTTCGAAAATTTAGTTAATAATCTTGTTTTTCATGCGTCAGGTCGAGGTGTGCTAAAATTACTACAGGAAATGATAACGACATTTTGGCAGTAAAACACATTGTTTTAGAAAATCTTGCAAAAATTAAATAATTGTCGGATTGTAATTAATTTTTCGGGATTTAAACACAAATGAATGAAATTATTTTTTATTTTTTTTATTTTAGAAAATCTGACTGTCTTTTACATCTGTTATCCCGAATAACTAAATTTTACGAAATTTCGAAAAATGAATATCTTCCCCTTCTTCATATTTATATTAGTTAAAATCAGGCCTCTGTGGAGAATTTAAATCAATTTAAAACAGAAAACCCTTTACCGAAAGTCTGCTCTGAATTGTAATATAAAAAATACAACTATGACATTATTTAATTAGAAAAGCTTTTAATTGTTTTTATAAACAAGATAAACTGTGCCCTCTTGGCAACTCTGATTATGCCGTAGTGTCTATTAATATCTCCTCCACTCCCCCTCCAGCCAAGAACCTCCTACTAACTGAAAATATTTCTGTTATCAACGCGCAGACTGGGACTCGTTCCCTATTTCCTTCGCAACATCTCTTGGAATGTGGTTTTTAATCACCCCGTTCAAAAATGTGCGTCTGCGGTCTCCTCCTGGGTAAAAGCCTGCATCAAGGCTTTCATCCCAGTCAGAAAATACAAAGATAAATCGTGCTCATCTCCTTGGTTCTCAGCTGCTTGCTCAGGAATTCATAGGGAATACTTTTTCCGTCTGTACCGGAACGACATATCTGATTGCAACAGATGACTCATTGTCTCTGCACGTAATGAATGCAAGCGCGCCATCAATGAAGCAAAGTTAACGGTTGCTGATAGAATGAAACAACGTTTTGCATCTCGCAAGTTTCATTCTAAAGTTTATTGGCGGCTGTGCAAGCATGTGCTGAAGAAGAACAAATCCACAATCCCTTAACTATTCAATCAATTCGAAGTCCTAGCTACCGCAGCTTATAAGGCTGAATACTTTGTTCGGAAATTCTCATCCAACTCCACACTCGACTTGTCCGGAGTACTCACACCTGATTTTTCATCCTATAACCGAGGCCCCATTGAGTGAGATGAGCCTAACCCCATCGATGGTATTGGATATCATCTCCAAATTAGACTCTTATAAATCAAGTGGTGATGAAGGAACACCAGCCGTAGTCCTAAAGAAATGTGCCCCTGAGCTGTTTCTAGTTATCTCTGACGCATGCTTTTCAGCCTGTTGCATGTCCACATCTGTTGTCCCTGTTTTTAAGAAATCTGGTGACTCTTCATACCCACCTAACTACCGTCCAACATAACAACAGTCTCCTACTACTCTTCGGCAATGTCTTCGAGGCCTTAATCAATACCGAAGTGGTTAAGCACCTTACCTCCCTTGATCTACTCTCTGACAAACAATATGGTTTCCGCTTTGCCCGGTCTACAGCTGACGTGCTTACGGTCATAACTGAATTCGCATACCAAGCTCTTCATAATAACGGTGAAGCTCGAGTTGTGGCTCTAGATAAACTTGATAGGCATTTGACAGGGTTTGGCAAACCGGCCTTCTACGTAAGTTTCAAGAATGGGAGGATTATTTGATTTAATCCAATCCTTTCTGTCAGACCGTGAAATGAAGGCTGTCGTAAACGGGTTCTCCACCAGTTCCTTTCTGACGAATACTGGTATTCCCCAAGGCTTCATGATGGGTCCCTCACCGTTTCTGATATTTGTCAACGATCTGGTGTCATCAGTTCTCAATTAAATATCTACGCTGAAGAGACTACAGTTTACTCCTGTCTCAATAGTAAATTCGGCATTGCTGGCAAAAGTAACCTGGCCGTTTCCCTCGAAACCTCTGGTTGACTAGGGTAGGAAATGGCTTGTACATTTTAATGCCTCCAACACGAAACTGCTATCATTTACCCACCATAGAGAAACTTCCTTGCCCTCCTGTACGCATGACTGATGCTCAACTTCACGAGAGCGTCTTTCTGCGCCTTGCCTGGTTAAATCTACCACAATGAAATTTGATTCTCTCTGTCGGGCCAGAAGGTTTTTGTCGTCTGAGTCCATCCTTAAAATTTTCAAATATAATCATTCGTCATTGCATTGAATACTGATGCCATATACGGTCTGGTGCCCTCGATGTTCATCTCGAGATTCTCGACAAAATCCAAAGACGTATATGCAGTGTGATAGGTCCTGACCTGGTATTTCGAATCCAGTCACTTTTTCACAGACGTGATGTGACTTCTGTCTTTTCTACAAATATTTACGTGGCAACTGCTCTGATGAGGCATTTTTACTGGTACCCCAACTGCATGAATATAAACTTGGCATCTCTATCCCAACATTTTACTGTCAAAACACTCTTCTACTCCAACGGCTTTTTCTTTCACACTTCCCGACAGTGGAACTTCCTTCCTTTTACTCGCTTCCCTGATAACTATAATCTTAAAAAATGTAAATGTAATGTCAATCGATGCCTGGATATTGATCCCTGTACTTCTCTTTATCCTTTCCTCAAACGCCCCTCTTTACTCTTACTTTAACTCTCTGTAACCCATTGCGCGGTGGTGATACTCCCGCCTTGCTTAGGGTTAAATGCTTAAATATATTGAGGACACTGTATTAACAAAACGGATCCAGACTAGGCTTAAGGAAGCTTTATTCCGCTTAGAGTGATTGATACAAGGATAGTGACTGTTTTAGTCCTCTACAAACGAAAGAGTTCTCCAAAGGGAGGTAATCATAAAACAAGGGAGATTACACCCGATTACTTTATTACATACACTATTCTCTTAAAAGTATGTCGATGTATATTGAAGTTTTACAAGAATTGGCTGCCTTTTTTTACAACTGGAGATTGTACCACTAGTCAACAGTTTTTGGAACTTACGTTGTATCAAAGTAACACGATGGGGATGGGTTAGAGTTTACCACTTGCAACACGATGGCATGATGACACAAAGAATATCTGACACACTAATGTCGATATAGTAATGAGATGCTGGAGACGATTCTTCTGTGGTATAAGGTTTGCAGAGTGGAGAATAATGCATCACTCACGTGCACGCCTAAGCGCTTTTGAACTCTGTCGAGGCTAGACGGTGTGAACTGGGCAGCACTAATCCCGATATAACAACAGTACTCCATTCTTGGATTGATCGGACATTTATCAAGATAGAGCATTGCCGCGGAAGTTAGTTTTTTTTTTTTTTTTTCTTGGAGCGATACAATCCACGGAACAATCTTCCAGCATCTTTTGCGATAGCACGTTATATACGCTATATCCATTTTATCTCTGGAGTTTATTTAACTTCCAAGTAAAGAAAACGAGACAAAACCAAACCAAACCATGCAGATGAGTAGGAAATTGCTCCGTCTCAAATCATTTTCGCATTTCCTGTCCAGACTCCTTTGCCGAACTATAGTGTTTGAAATATATATGCTAACCAAAATGAGAAGAATAATTCGTATATATTAAAATGCATATAAATAATAATAACTATAATAATACTCTAATAATCGGCTATGGTTTAATTATTTTCATTGTTAACATTATTATTTTTAATATTAATATTATTACGAATTCAAGTAACTGTAAGTTTTAAGGTAGGTTATTAAATTTCGTTCCTACACAATATCATAAAACGAATATTTAATAATATCTATAGTAAATGTGTATTTCATCTTCGAGATGAGGAAATATCGTCGCACTTAAATTAATCAATAATTCTAATATATTAAAGTGTATTTCTTATCTCAAAAATGAAAGGCGCAATTCTCAAAAGCGGCCATGTTAATCAAACTTCGAATCATTCTAACGTAAAGGCTTCATGAACACACTACCGATGTCCATCGGGCTAACAGGTTAACAAGTGTTGTCAAAATCTAGTGCTTGTGATCTCTGATTCAATTATTGAATGAATATAATCTTGTTCAGCGGGAACTAACAAGAACTGGCATTACATGGATAAAATAACACAATAATCAATTGATACCATTTATCAGCTAACTTAAGGAAAGCCTGATTATAGAAAGATTATATCTATAATATGTACATTAATCTAAATAATAACAATAGTTAGAATACAATGAATAATGATAGCAATAGTAATAATTAAGTGTCTTATCAGTGACTGAAAAACTATTACTCATCACGGGTTACCTTTTGCAAAACAGAATTTTCGTCATTAAATAACCAACAAGATTCGACAAGAAATAGTCTAAGAAAATTTTGCCGAATTTCTCAGCTCATCACCAAAAACTGGCTAATGTCTGTTGCGTCTCGATGATAGGAAATCTGCCCAGAAGCTTCTGTTAGGCTACACATTTCCAAACGTAAGTTCTTTAAAATAAATTAACTGATACATGGAATTTGGAAATTGTTGATGGCATTCGGTCCTACTTTGAAGGCGAAAAAATATAGCTAAAATCCGTTCGTTTCCGGACTTTAAAATATTGGACGGAGCTTTTTCTTTGCGATGAGAAAAAAACAAAAGCAAAAGATAAAGTAGAAGACAAACCAATGACAGCATTTAAAGCAAAGATCTTTAAGAAAACAAATATATGGACACAAAATTACTACTAAATGTTTTAAAATATATTTCTGCGTTTATCTGAACGGAAGAAGATGTTTCATCTATTCATAGAAACATACATGCTTTTTTGTATAAAAGTACCTTGAGATATTTCATTTTGGGTTACAGCAAAAATAAACGAAAATTGTAAACCGAGGGAAAATATGCAAGACAAGTTTAAAATAGTGGAAGAAACCATGATTCCTAAGGCTAAACTTTTTGCCGCTTCTGTCAAACGAGAAAAGAGAAAAGTGAAACCCTATGACTGTTACTCTTGATATTATTTATATATCCCCATTTAAAAATGTATGATTTTCCTATTGTGTTTAGCAGATTATTATGCTTGTTTCACTAAATTCTGCTGAGAAACATAATGCTGACCGATTGGCTGGAGTCTGACATCCCTACCGGGAGAAGTCATGTAAACTGATAATTCCAAGTTCAACTTCTTACGAAGTGACGATAGCTTAAGATTTTATCCACACCAGATACGGACTATGAATTGGAGATATAGAAATCTCACAACTACGAAATATTTCAAAATCACCAATATACAAAATTTTTCAGAATCGTACAAGTATCAATGTTTCAAAATCACCCAAGTACGAAATGTTTCCGAATCACCCAAGTACGAAATGTTTCCTAATCACCCAAGTAAGAAATGTTTCCTAATCACCCAAATACGAAATGTTTCCTAATCACCCAAGTACGAAATGTTTCCTAATCACCCAAGTACGAAATGTTTCCTAATCACCCAAGTAAGAAATGTTTCATAATCACCCAAGTAAGAAATGTTTCATAATCGCAAAGTAAAAAATGTTTCTAATTCATCCAACTAAGACATGTTTTGAAATCATGCAAGCACGAAATGTTTTATAATCACCCAAGTACTAAATGTTTCAAAATCACCCATGTATGAAATGTTTCAAAATCACCCTTGTACAAAATGGTTCAAAATCACCAAATACGAAATATTTCATAATCACCCAAGTACAAAATGGTTTAAAATCAGCAAGTACGAAATGTTTCATAATCACCCAAGCACGAAATGTCTCAAAATCATCCCAGTATGAAATGTTTCAAAAGCACAAAAATACGAAATATCTCATAATCACCCAAGTATGAAATGTCTCAAAACCATCCAAGTAAGAAATGTTTCCAAATCACCCAAGTACCAAATATTTCAAAATCATCCAGGTAAGAAATATTTCCAAATCACTCATGTACGAAATGTTTCAAAATCACAAAATATGAAATATTCCATGATCCCCCAAGCAAGAAATGTTTCAAAATCATCCAATTAATGTGTAAATTAGCAGAACATAGATGGCTTTCTAGCTAAACCGTGTAAGAGAAGGAGAATTTTGCCTTAAAAACACCACCCTGTATAAACCTACTTACCAACTATTGTATGAAAGCCATGTCTAACCTGATATTTAAGTCATAGATAGGAATCTTGTCCTTCCCTACAAAAAAGTGAAAATCAATGTAATTGCTGGAATTGGAAATCAAATCTGTTTTTAAAGGAACTATTCAACTTTGCTTCGTCATCGACGCACTTTGTAGTCGAGAGGGCAAACCCGTCAAATCTATCGATGGTTTCCCGTAGGAAATCCTGCCAGTGAACGCGTAATTTTTCTCTAGGAAGCTTTCTCTAATATTGAGGCCGGGGGATGAAAATAAATAAAAATACTGTTTAATAAAGAAACGGGTCGTCTATTCAGATACTAGAATCCAGAAAAATGACGTTTATATATATATATATATATATATATATATATATATATATATAGAGAGAGAGAGAGAGAGAAACAGACAGACAGACAGACAGACAGACAGACAGACAGAGAAAGAGCTAGCTAGCTAGATATATAGATAGATAGATATGAATGTGTGTGTCTCTGTGTGAACTTGTACACTGTTAAATTTTAATTGGTTGTTAAGATAATCATTTACCTATTCTCTTTCTTCTCGGATTTCGTGACAAGATATTTTTAAAAAGTATCTGATGAGGGCAATATAGGGGAATATTAAAGAAGTTGTTTCTCTCTCTCTCTCTCTCTCTCTCTCTCTCTCTATATATATATATATATATATATATATATATATATATATATATATATATATATATATATATATATATATATATATATATCCGCTGTGCCATATGTGTATGAAATTCTAGATATTATAAAGCTAATGTCTTCAGCAACCATTTTTTAGGCGCTCATAATGCAATTTTTGCTGTTATCATTGCATGGTTTTCACTAGAGCTCATAGTGGATAAAGGCGTTAGTTAGATCCAGTGACAAGTCACAAAGAGTGTGAGTTCAATAACTGGTTAAACCTGTGCAGAACTTGGAGAGGGGAATTAACGAGCGATAACTGATAACTGACATCCATTAGACATGGCACGTGGAACTACAACAGTCTACCCCAATGAGCGAAATAAAGGGTTCAGTTCGACATTCCAACCAGTCGAAGAAGGCCGTAGCGTACAACCAATAAAACAACTGATAAATAAGGCAACAAAGATTAGGAGAATAGTCTAAATAATGTAAATAGTGCATATAATACCTCATCTCAGAAATATAAAGAGATTTATTTGTGCAGTACTCATAATTAAGTTTATTAAGGGTTGGTTTCAATTTTTTTGATATAGATAGCTTCAATAATTTTTAGTTTATCTTTATTATTTTCATGAAAATTATAGATGTATTTTCAACAAGAATTTTCATAAATTGTGCTAATGTCGAAAGTTCTTGGAATAAAATGAATACGCATCGACATACTAATTTACTTTCTTACTTTAATAAAGATACTAAGTAACTTCTCCGTAGTTATTAGAGGATTCTATTAAAATGAAGTGAACAAAACTTGTCTAAATTACTTGATTAGACAAGTCTTAATACATATATATATATATATATATATATATATATATATATATATATATATATATATATATATATATATATATATATATATGGCGTTCTCAGCTACTATTTTCGTGACATTTGTACCAAGTTCTTCCTATATTCTGTTTATCTGGCATTTTTCTGGATCATTAACTTCTGACAAGAATTCGACACTGGAGATGTATCTCTGCAGAGTCATTTACTTCCTCGGGATATGCCACCAAAAATTAATCTATCTACGCTCTTGAAAAGGGAGATTATATATAGATGAGAAGATGCAAATGAATAGTAACAAGACATCGAGTAATTTTGTTAGCAATAAAGCACTCTCATCAGCAATCACATAGAAAGACATTAATGACGGTTGCTAGAGGCAGGGACATGGGTGTCGAATGGTGGATGTGAGATTAAAACTTGTCGGATATATTGCTATAATCGGAGACGATATCAGCGTGGAACACAGACAGGCAAATACTTTTAGATAAAACAATACGGCGCCATTACTTGTTGGGATAGCAGATGTCTTCGCAGGCAGTATCGAGACAGACGTCATCTCAAACGAGGCTCTCAAATGTTCATTACTTAATCCACATTTAGGAACAGATTTTGATTAGCGTATTTTGTTGATTTTTGTATTAAGAAGGATAAGTAATAGTGAAATTGATGAGCGCGAAGAAGATATCGAAGTGTATTACTCGACAATTAAGCCTCTGAATAGATAATTTCAGAAGAATATGTAGGTTTCTATTCAGTAAGTTTCGAAATAGGGTGTTACTATCTCACAGATATTTGCAATGCAACATTTAATTAATGAGATTGGGTAAACTGATGGTGTTTTGTTGACGTGATTTTATTCTTGAATAAAAGAGTCTTCATTACATACATTCATGGAAAGTTTCGTGTCAAAGACAGGATGTGTTGATATGCCAAAATTATTTAAAATATGTAATAAAGAATTATTATTTTCTTCTTTTTTAAATTCTTGGTAAGAGCGTCCCCACTTCTCTCTCGCATACTTATTCTTCACTTTCACATTTGGAAGATATCCTAACACGCACAAAGTTATAGAGTTGTAGGCACACACACACACACACACACACATACACACAAACACACACACACACACACACACACACACATATATATATATATATATATATATATATATATATATATATATATATATATATATATATATATATATATATATATATATATATAACCGAATGCAATGAGAACGAAAATATAAAAATTCTAACTTCCAAAGCATTAATTCAAAAGAGGGTTCGATACTGAGTGAACAGCAATAATTATTTATTATAATTTTTTTCAGAGAGACAAAAATAATTTTCTCCCTACAAAGATTCAATCTTGTTTCGGTGCATTTAGTTGCACCTCGACTGGTGAGAAACAAAGAGAATCAAAATGGTAACAATTTGATTCCCGCTAGACGAGATGTAACTAAATGCTCCGAAACTACAGTATTTACATTAGTCGGACTATTGTCCTCATCTTTGTCGCCATATTTGTCACAACGTTTCGGCCGTTGTACACTCCGGTCTTCTTCAGGTGGTTGGAATTTCGGACCGAACCCTTTATTTCGATCACTGGGGTAGACTGTTCTAGTTCCACGAGCCATGTTTGATGGATGTCAGTTATCAGTTATCTCCTGGTAATTTTCCCTCTGAAAGTTCTCCACTGCCTGAACCGGGTATTGAACTCACACTCTGATAACTGACATCCATCAAACATGGCTAGATAAACAACTAGGAATTACAAACCCTGGCGAAGGCAACAGGAAAACCATTCCACTATATTTTCTAAGAATGCAATGCAATTCACAGATAATAAGGAAAAAGAAACCATGGAGAGTCATGATCGTACCCATTTTTAAAGCTTCTTCTTCTTCGGATTTTAGATCGCTTGACCTTTTACTTTAGCTCACCTTTCGTTTCATCGGAGAAGAGAACATTTAGTAAAAAAAATCAGGTGAGTCACTTTTATCGAACAGCACTGTATATTCGTGGTCTATGTATTTCTTCTTTTATTTATTTATATATATTTTATTTATTATCTTATACATTTATATTGACTTC
>OZ038500.1:93837628-94020128 GCA_964036315.1 Acanthosepion esculentum | reverse complement strand
ACTGTTCCAAAAACGAAGAGACCACTTTGCGACCAAACCCAGACTATTTCCAACCTTGGGCCAAGTGACTCAATGCAAAATCACTTAATAAATTAATCTCGCTAGGAGTATCAACGTGCAATGACATCATTTTTTACTGCACTCGAAAATCCAGAAGAAAACACCACGAATGAGACATACCAAATATGGAGAAGAAGAATCGGAAGTGAAATAAGACCTCATCTCAACCCAAACATGCTCGCCAATGTCCGCAGGGACATTGGGCGAAAAAAAAACAACAACTCTCAAATACAGAAATAGATAAGATAAAACTATATATAAGACGCAGTTAAATAACCCATCACTCAGACAATAAAGTGATGAGAGTAGAAATAAATAATATTAGAGAAGATGAGTTAAAAACTAAATAAATGAGATACGAAATAATCTTCCAAGAAATAACACCGAACACTCTACCTCTGACGTAACATGCAGTTATCCAGACAATGTCGCTGAAGATGACTCCAACTAGATTAAGGTAGAAAAGAATGGAATACAGCATACCCAAATAAAGAAGGTAATAAAATAATACTACGAGTGTATGTCTGGAACTGAATACCGAGCAGAATAAAAAAAAAAACAGAATATCAGCCATAAATACCTTGGCTGTCCTTGTGATTCAATACACTTTCAACATCCTTAACTGGACCATATCTGACATTAAGCGAATGGACGACAAAACGAGAAAGCTTCTCATCTGCCATCGTATGCATTATCCCAAAGCTGATGTTGATAGTCTGTATGTGACCAGATCCGAAGGAAGCAGAGGATTAGTTCAACTAGAACTGTCATATAAAACTACAACAATCGGCCTTCAAAAATACCTGGAACTTCCGAAGGATGGATGATGATAGGTGATAAGAAAATGAAAGTAGTAAGCTATTTTATTCAGTAATAGGGAAGTCAACAACTTCAAAATGGAAATCCAAGTAGGTGAAGAGATGCAAACAAAACATAATACATCCACTGCAGCGGCAAATAAGTTTAAAAAAAGAGCGAATGCAAATGCAGTCGATTAGATACAGACAAAATGCAAGATAAGCCTTCATGGTCAACATTCTGCCCGCACCAAACAAGCTGATATAGACAAATCCAATGCTCATAACAGCAGAGTTGAAAAGCCGTAAAAAACAAACGATTCAATTAATCAAATTCTTCTTTTCACTTGTTAATACCCGTTCATTTCTTTCTCGTTCGTTTTTTAAAATTCCAGCCACCCTAATTTCGTTTATCTTTTATTCAAATATTACTTTTCTCTCAGAAACGTTTCGTTCTCTTTCTTCACACTGAAACATTAATTTTCTTTTACGGTTATTATATTATTTCAGGACTTTTTCCTATAAACCTTTTGCCCACTGTTATTTAGAAAACTTTCTAAATCTTTTTCTCTTATTCAAAACAAAGCCTGCCATGTATCCAGTCTCAAAAGGTCACTCACTCTCACTCTCTCTCTCTCTCTCTTCCTGACAAATAGACCCTGATATTTCAAACTCTCCCGTAGCCCACACAAAAATGGATTCCGCAGATCCATAATCTGTCCTGCAAAATATTCCTCCATATAATCTCTTTGGATCTTTTTTTCACTAGACAGTCCCGGACAAAAGACGATGCCAAATAAAGTCAATTTTCAAAAGTTCTTTCGATCACTCATCTAAGATTGATTCTTTAGGCTTCGATCTCTGGATAAAATGGTAACCGAAGATATCGAACAGACGGTGTATTCTGATAGAGAAAATTGGTTGAGAGCGAGAGTAAGAAAAACAAGAAGACAGAGAGAGAGAGAGAGATAGCGAACTTTAATTGTTAAAGATCGCACTTTCTTCATGGTTCAGTGATTAAATATCTTTGCTCATTTCAGAGATTCTCTGCCTTTATCAATTTCCTTATTCCTCATGTTGAAAGTTTTAAAAGTTTTTTGAACGTTCTCTTTTTTTAACGTATTTGTAAGCCTCTATATTTCTCAGCGCTGATATCGCTGGCATACACAATATATAAAGATATACATATTATTTACACTGTTTACATGCAGACTACTAACATCGTCTTTGTTGTTATGATAAGGAAAACAAATTAAATGATAACAGTTTCTCAGCACAGATATTCAACGGAAATTATCGAATCGATAAGCTGATAACAACAAAGATGAGGACACTAGTTCACGTGTAAATAGTGTAAAAAATGATAACTACTCATTTCGGAAATCATTATCTCTCTCTATATATATATATATATATATCTCTCTCTCTCTCTCTATATATATATATATATATATATATATATATATATATATATATATATATCTTTAATTCATAGTAATTGAAACCTTAAAACATGCCATTTAAGAAACAATGATGGAATTTTCATTTTTAAAAATGACGTCCTGTAGATGGCGTCCTCCTGTACGAATGCATTCTTGAAATCTGCAGTTGAGATTCCTCATTGACTGCTGCAACATCTCAGATGGGATACTGTAAATTTCATTCTCTTTACTAAAATGGCGAAATGTTTACTTGCTCAAGGTTACTGTCTCGCAGTGTTTCCACTTGATCATGTCTGACAATACTCACTTCAAAAATTCCCGTTTTTGGGTCACCGTGTATATATATATATATATATATATATATGTGTGTGTGTGTGTGTCATTCACAGACAGTACTGTTTCGCTGTATCACAGCTCCTCAGTGCGACTAGACATACGAATGCCTCAAGCCAGGATTGAAACACAACTAATGTTGTGTCAGCCAGAGCTATCTTCACTCGGTAGAGTTACACAACTAAATCTAGCGTATTGTCTTGTCAAATGTAAACAAATGCCAATCAGCCAAAGTGCTCCATTCATTTTCCTGAAGAGCTTTGCATTAGTGCAGGTAGCTGTTGTTTATAGAATTAGCTTATCACTCGACAGTGCTCAATTGAAATGTATTTTCAAGAGCTAAATATATATATATATATATATATATATATATAGATAGATAGATAGATAGATAGATAGATAGATAGATAGAATAAAATAAAGGAACAAATAGGAAACGTATATTAAGCTAACATGTTTCACTGTAATTAAAGCTTCGTCAGAGATTGAGAAAAAACTGACAAAAGAGAGAAAACACTGATATTTTCAATTATGTTTGGATCAGTTCTCATTAGTCAGACACTTGTCACGTTTATTGAAACCGTGGATAACTCTTTGTGTTGAATACCTACTTCGTTCCGGGGAGGTCTTGGTTGACGAGGTCGATTACATAACGTTGTCTTCTCTCGCTCGTCTTCTCCCGGCCAGAGTTTGAAATATTTCTGGAGTCCGGAAATCTAGAACATCAACAAAAGGGATTATAAATTTATTTATTTCATTAAACACGTCGACATATATATTTCTAACTAGCCAGTGGGGTCACGCTAATACCTCCATTGGGGAGAAAGTTGCCCGAGACCACGTCTACTGTGCATGACGTGTAAAAACTTAACTCGCTGAATACATTTTCTGTCTAGCATAACCATCCTAAATTTAACCAATCAAAAACGACTTTGGTTGTTTTGTCTACCATCAGACCTTAAAGGTCATCCTCAGAAGGTCTGAGGTAAAATACACTGCTACTAAAAAAATAATAGTCTGAAACTATTATTAAGATTCCTTACCTAAACATAAAAAAATTCATGTATGAATTTTTTTCAAGTACATTATTTTTAACACTCCTTACTCAACTATAAAAAAGATTCATTTAAGAATTTTATTTCAACTATTTACTCTAAAGTACCCTCTATAATTTCGTGTATGCAAGGCGTCCTCCTTACCATTTTTTTCACTGGGCCTCGGTTACATGCCACTATCCAGCATTGACAATTCCTGAAAAATTATTACGTTAAACAACAAAATTCGGCCCAGTGTTTAACGCTTCACTTTTTTCTTTACAAAAAAAAAAACAACAAAAAAAACAGAATACCGAAAAATGCTTTTTCCATTCTTGGTCATTCTTCTGTGACCAAAGATCAACGCCTCAGACCCCAGTCTGGATACAAGTCACTCCAAGAGTGAACTTTGACATCTCCAATATCACCTCCCCCCCAGGTCAGCAGGTACAACCTCCGCAATCCAATATTCATTAGGAAAACAAAATTCCTTTCCTCTTCGCTTCAGACTAACAGAAATGTACATATAACTCATTGAAAAACAAATGCTGCTCCAAAAAATACATGATACATACCGACAGCCCCACGTCGACCAATTTCATAACGTCCTTGCCCCCTAATTATTACACGTTAAATCGGAATCGCCAGATCAGCACCAGTAATATTACAGATTCTTCTCTGGGTCTTATCAAGCATCTCAAGGTAAATATCACGGGTACCGGACCATATATGACAGCAATATTCTAAGCGTGGACGATATTCTAATTGCATGAATTTATTTTAACTGTTCTTATTAATTGCATTGTTTTGTTTCAGGAAAACTGGCATCTGACTGTTCAATGAATGTTTCTCATTCTGCTAGTGAAACAAATCAAAACTAGCAGATAGAACGTTATCATCACTTTTTCCCAGCAAAGTGTTGTTTTTTTTTTCATTTTTAAACCTATTCCTGTGACGAAAATTGCAAGCTCTCCTCTAACCACAGGTTACATCTACTCTTAAAATTATTAGGAGTTCGTGCAAAACTCTTAACGTACATAACGAGAATATTGTCAGATAAAGTAAATTCCATGGTGTCAATATTATATCTGGTATGGATTCCCCCTGTAAATATAGAAATAGCGAACATTGCCCTATCGAAGGAAAATAAGAGCCTCGAAGGTTATTTAGCAAGCAAACATTTATCCCAAACAAAATAAGCCAATCCACAATATTTACATTGGGATTTAAGCGGGGAAATGGAAACAAAGACTTTACCACAATAGACGCGCTTTTTCCAACCCAAAATTGAAATTCCAAACTGCTCTTTCAAAAATTTGGGAACTGAGAAAGATCAGATTCACTGGAAAACCATAGGTTTTTCTTAAACTCCTAATAATTTTAAGGGTAGATGTAACCTGTACGTAGAGGATAAGATCATATCAATTAAATTCGGTAATCAAAGCATACTACTTAACCAAAGGAATGAGTTAGTTTCCAAATGTTGTCACAGAAGTAGGTTTAAACTGATCTAGAATATTATTGATCTTGCTTAATCTGTTATCATATGACACATATATCGTTATTTCTATTCTATTGCAATCCTACCTAATAACCTTCCTCCAACTTAGGGTTTCGTTAGGTTAGGTTTTTTTAATTTATTTTTATATTATTTATATTTATTAATTGAATATTAATTTATATTTAATATAAAATTTTAATTAGTATCAATTTATTTTTTGATAATATTAATTTATTTAATAATTATTTATTAATTTATATTTGATACTTATTATTTTTATTATGTAATTTATTTAATATTTTATTTATTTTTCTTTTAAGATTTTTCAATAATTTCATTTAATAATTATTTTATTTAATAATTATTTTATTTATTATATTATAATTATTACTATTATTATTAGTTGTATTCTATATATCATTTTATTTAATCATTAACTTAACATTTTGAGCCTTTTTATTTTTTCATAATTTTATTGAATAATGATTCTGTTTAATAATTATTTTATTTATATTTTATGGATGTATGTATTATTATTTATATTTTATATAGCATTTTATTTTTAGATGTTACCTTTTCTTTTTATTTACCACTTTTAAAATAATTATTCTCTAATTTTTAAATATCTTTAAATAATTTCCCTTATATAAAATATCTATTGATGATTTTTTATTAGCATACATTTGTTTTTCTCTTTAATTTTGTTACTCTGTTTTAAAACTAAGTTCAGTGGATAACATTTTTCAATATAGGCCAACGTTGTTTCAACTGTCTAATTGAACCAGACACTCCTTCTTCTACCACCTTTTAAATCTGCAGTTTCCTTCTTAATCTACTTCCTCTCTTGATTTTATCCTTTCATTTTTCTTTTTCTCTCTCTTCTTCCGTTTTTCCTTTAATGTCTAGATTCTCACAATAATATTGGAAGCCTATGTAAAATCACGTGTAGACACTTATTCGCTCTTTTTGTATTCTTTTTTATGTTTTATTTCTTCTTTCTCCCTTTCTATCTTCCTCGTCTTTTTCTTTTACTCTTTGAATGTTTAACTTTTGACCTCTTATTTCATTTTCTAACATTTCTGAAAGGTCCACAATCTGTTGATCGAAATAGCTATTTTCCGAATAACGTAGTTTGGGATTTTTAATTCATGTATTTTATATGTTCTTTTGTAATAAATACATTGAGCTCTTTTTGTCAATATTTCTTATTATTACGATTCCCTTGGAGTATATACCTTCGGATTATTACACACACACACGCACACACACACACGCACACACACACACACACACACACACACACACACACACACAAACATATACATATATATATATATATATATATATATATATATATATATACATATATATATATATTTTATAAAATGGACACAGTCCGACAATTATTTTAAGACATTTTTATGTTTAACATTCTTTTTATAGATACAAATATTTAAGTAAATGCTCTGTTTATAATAAACAGTATTAAATGACATTTACCGGCCTGAATATCCGAGAAATCTTCATAAAAAATATTCGTCCTCCGACAGGATTCGAACCCGTATACTATATGGAAGCGTCATATAGTTTGACGTGCCTTTTTTACTGATTCAGCCACAGAGGATCATTAGGTAGGCAATGTCAAATTTACTGCTTTTAATCTTCAATCTTCCATGACTCTCTCGCGTACATTCATATATGTTCATGGCCTATCAAATGTTAACAAATGACGTCACACGTTATGAAATGGACAAAGTCCGACAGATATTTTAAGACAACTTTGATTATACATTCTTTTTATAGTTACAAATATTTAAGGAAATGCTCTGTTTTATAATAAACAGTATTAAATGACATTTACCGGCCTGAATGTCAGAGAAATTTTCATTGAAAATATTCGTTCTCCGACAGGATTCGAACCTGTATCCTATACGGAACCGTCATATAGCATGGCGTGCTCTTAACCGATTTAGCTACCGAACGATCCTCTGTGGCCGAATCGGTAAAAAGGCACGTCAGGCTATATGACGGCTCCGTATAGGATACAGGTTCGAATCCTGTCGGATAGATGAAGATTTCTCGGATATTCAGGCCGGTAAATTTCATTTAATACTGTTTATTATAAAACAGAGTATTTCCTTAAATATTTGTAACTATAAAATGAATGTTAAACATAAAAAATGTCTTTATATATATATATATATATATTGTAAGTGCAATATGACTGTTTCCTATTCAGTTGGCATTTTAAAAGTTCGACACTCATCGAATATATTCTCTTCTAAAAGTTTTCTTTGACTTTTTATCCTGACGTTGTGAGGCGCGTAGAAATTCTGATTTCTTTTTCTTTACTTTGTTTAATTCCATTTCTTTTACTTCTTCCAACTTTTCATTCCCGTCTCATTTCGTTTTTGACCGAATCAAGAAAACATCACGTGCTCTTTCCCAGGGGAACAAAATTCGTGGAATAATCATAAAAAAATGTGAGATTTTTCCCGAAGCGATCACTGAATAAATATGCAAGAACCGATTTCACTCAATTCTGTGGTCCAAATCTTAATGAGTTTCTTAATTTCAGGGTCACGTTGACGTGAATTCAGTTGGATTTTGATTGGCGTTTCTTTAATTTGAAACCAACCAATAGTCAAGCAAAGATGAATTACAAATGAGAAATCTCAACAGCAGAAATAGCAGAGAAAAATTTGAATATCCCTGGATATTCATCCACCTTTCTCATTCTTTAAAATTACTCCCTAGTATCATTAGTCCGCAAAAGTTTATTACTTGTACTCATTGGGTTTTCACACATAGTATTTACATAGCTTTCTTATGCTATTTACAGTCAGTAAACTTCCTCATGAAACTCATCAGCTTTTCCCTGGTACTGTCTTTAGAATGGTCTTAATTTTATCTGTCATTCTTATTTCTTCAAATTTTGACCACTGGCACTAGCAGCCTTTCTCGGCAGGCATATTAGTTCTAAGGCTTCAAATTCTCCATTCAGGATTCTCCCACAAGTTAATAGCCAAATGACTGATTCTTGAATTTGGTGATATCGTAATTGCGAGTTCAGTTCTTGGGCTCACTGGAAAGTGGGGGGTAATAAATGTGTGTTATTTTGTGGGAATAACGAAAGAATGAATAAAACCGCCCTCATGTAAATAAAGTAAATAATGATAACGCCTCATCCCAGAAATACAACAGAAATCAATCCAGGTACAGTATTTACATTAGTCGGACTATTGTCCGCGTCTTTGTCGCCATATTTGTCACAACGTTTCGGCTGTTGTACGCTCCGGCCTTCTTCAGGTGGTTGGAATTTCGAAGCGAACCCTTTATTTCGATCACTGGGGTAGACCACCTGAAGAAGGCCGGAGCGTACAACGGCCGAAACGCTGTGACGAATATGGCGACAAAGATGAGGACAATAGTCCGACTAATGTAAATACTGTACATAATACCTCATCTCAGAAATATAGACATCAATCCAGGTGTTTTATAAAGCACTATGGGATTGTTTCAAATATTGAAGTACAACTCAACTATTAAAAATACTAATAATCTTGATGCAATAGTAATTTTCTTTACTTTCAAATATAATAGGAGTATATATGATTGCCTATCGCCTGGTTCATACACCTAGCCGGTCTTTTGGACATGAGTAGAGGTTTATCCCTTGATTCCTATTTAGTATTGGGTTCTAGATTCCTTCTAAAATTGACATCAATTCTACATTTCAGACGTCTCCATCTAAACTCTGAAATGTCATTTAGTATTTACATTTCCATTCAATAAGTATAGATAGGTTCGCCAATCGCCTGGTTTAAAATGCTCTCCTGATTTTTGAACAGGAGTAGAGGCTTATTCCTTATTTTCAGTTTAGGATCAGTCTGCCATTTTCTTCCAATTTTTCATCATTTGCTTTCACTCACAGTAATCACTTGCGTCTTAGTAGCCTTATTGCCTTGAGTGAATTGACAAAACATGAGGTCATTCAATGAATAATGTTCATAGTCAGGTAACAAAATTATTTCTGATATTTCCGCTATTCTAAAAGAGGTCGATCATAAAGCGGAGACTCAATCCATCCCATAAATCGGATACTTTATAACAGATTGAGTATTTTCAGTATTTTTTTAAGCGTTTCACTCCAAGCAAGGCGGGAAGCCACTAGCACACAAAGGGTTACAGAGAGTTTGAGCGAGAGCAAATAGGAGTGATAGAGGAAAGGATGAAGAGAAGGATAAGGGATAGATGAGGATATCTGGAGACGTCGATTGACATTACATTTAAATAGTTGGAGATTATAACTATCAGGGAAACAGGAAAAGGGGAGGGAGTTCCACAGGCGAGAAGTGCTAGACACTACATGTAACAGTTTCCACAGTGAAAGGGTAAGCGCGAGATGCCAGCCTAGTAGAACGCTTAAATTCATGAAGTCTGGGAACCAGCGAAAGCAGCTAATCGGAGCAGTTAACGTGAAAGTATTTGTAAAAAAAAAGACAGAGGGAGGCGACGGTACGTCTTTGAAAGATCGACTGTAGACGAAATGCCAGACCAAGGCCAATTACACAGCATATCCGTCTCTGGATTTTATCAAGAATCTTGAGACAAACAGAAAAGGCTCCAAAATAATAATACTTCCTTTTTTTTTCGGACAGTTCTCAATGTGTAAATTCTGTTTTAAGGTTACGCTTCGACCGAACCGATCTAACGATGGAAAAAGGATGAGAGAGTCCACCCGTCTGTTAGGGCTACTAGGCAATCCTTGTAGGAGACGCCTGCTCAGTCACGTTTGTGTTTGACTAGGGACAATACTTAAATGTAGTTTATAATTCAACGGAGATTTTTTACTGTTTCCGTGGAAAAGAGCACATAATTTGGCGTGATCAAAAATTTGAACGAGGGCAGTATTTTACTTTGTGTTCCCACAACTGCTAAGGGCCCTGAGAGTTCCGGTTACCCAATTTACCTTACAATGCTTGAAACAACACTTGGTACGGTTTTCAGGTATATTTTCGAGACCGATAACACTAAGAAGTCACTTCCCTGACAATTCTGTCATGTTGACATTCGAATTCGGATCTCATGGTCACAAAGCAAATCTTCTAACACACACACACACACACACAGACACACACACAAATATATATATATATATATATATATATATATATATATGCAGAAATATAGTCTTAAAGTGTGCTATATTTATGGGGTAAAGTGCTCAATATCAGAGATAGAGCGTGTGTAAATATAAAAGTGGACATGGAAGTCAGCACTTAGAGGCGACAGTCTGTTTCATGCTAGTGCAATCGTCAGGCGAATTCGAGTCGCCTGACGATTGCACTAGCATGAAACAGACTGTCGCCTCTAAGTGCTGACTTCCATGTCCACTTTTATATTTACACACGCTCTATCTCTGATATATATATATATATATATATATATATATATATATATATGTCAGAAACATATATTTCATACTTTCAATATAACATACATTATTGTTTATAAATCAACACTCCTGTGTGAAAAGAAACTGAACTTGCTTTTAAATTGTTTTTAATTGAACCTTTAAATGGAGAAATTATTGCCGTAGGTTCTGAACAGTTCAAGAGACAAATTATTGCAGGAGCTACTGCAGACTTATTCGTAAGATTGGTGAGCTGGGAACGATTTTGAAATTTCTTACGTAAAGACTGACAGAATCGGAAATAGAAAGATGACGTGAAATTCTTTGAATTCACCATGGATATCGTGGCCAATCTAGATGATTTAATGCCATTTGCTGTCATCTGATATCAAATGGCATTAAATCACATAGATTGGCAATGCTGGCCATACTGATTTCAAAGAATTTGACGTGTAAGTTATTTCATTTCAAAAGTGTAATTCATGTCTTCATGTTACGGTTCAACTAATTCGACCAACCTAAAGACGGAGAACTGATAACAGTACAACCGTCTGTTAGGACGACTAATCAGTCCCTGTAGCAGAAGCTTTCTCAGTCAAATTTTTGTTTTTTCACGCATAAATGTCTAAAAATGTTTTAGAATCCGACAGTGATGAGCGCACCCAAACAAGAAAACACGACGCAGTTAAATAAAATACCATGTGTTCGTTGGCAAGTCTAAAAATATAATTTAAGATGATAATAAATGATGCTGTCGGAAATGTTCCAAATTAAAAAAAAAACAAAAAAAAACACTAGGAAATGGATATTCAGTAAATGTTGGAAACTGTGTCGGCAAAAGGAGTGATGACGGTCATGAACCTAAAGACTTGACAACGATACAGCAGATCTCGGATAAGTCGATATAGAAATTATTTATGAAGTATGTATAGCAAGATATTCATCAACATATCATTCTACAACCTCCCTATGGCTGGTCGGAACTCCATTGACAATCCTTTTCCATACTGTCCGGTCCTGCTTTACTGTCCCAAGATCCCCAATGTCCAAACCTGAGTCCCGAGCTATTGTGTGTGGGAAAGTCAATTTTTTTTAGAAGACATCTCTAGAAGGATGTCATGGGAGTAAGGATGAGACGATTTTCATTTTCGCTCGCTGGCAGTGGCCAGCAAACTCATATCTCTTTTTTTCTATCATTTATGGAATTATATCACTTTCATTCTCTTTCTTTTATTGCTTCATATCTCTTCATCATCATCATCCTCCGACCTCCCTATGGTTGATCGCAACGCCATTGACAATCCCTTTCCACACTATTCGATCCTGTATAGTCAAAACTTGTCGAATACAAAACTTCATTAGTTTCAAATGATTCAACTGTCCTTATGCTATTAAAACACATCAGCTAATATTAATAATAAACATAAATTTTTTCATGTCTTTTCTCTATACACATTGAGATATTCTTAAGGATAACAATTTGCTCATTTTATAAAATAAATATTGCCTGGAAAATTATATATTACGATATAAAATATGTTTTTAGAATACATTGAACGATTTAAGTTTCTGAAGATTAAAAAACCAACGCAAAGGGAATGATCTTCTTTGTATGAAATATACACGAATCAAAGAAGCTTAGATTTTTTAACGAATATTTCTGTACTTACAAAAGAACAAATTCGTATTTTACAAATATAATTCTTTTTAAAAAAGTCGTGTTAATCCATTCAGTTAAGCTTTTATTAAAGGATTTTTCTGATGAAACAGAAAAGAAATATTTTACGCTATTTACTTAGCATTTACTCGGTTTGAGCATTTTTGCTATATAATCGTAAATACAAATTAACCGAGAAAAAATGTACGATATCTTTATTGAAAAAATTACCACATGATTTGAATTATATTTTTTATTCTTAATGGATCTGCAGATTTTTCCCAATCATAAAGCAGACGGTAAATATACAGTCACGGATAAACAAAAAATTAACGAACTGTAATGATGTAGGCTACATAAAAAAATGCAATAAATATCTATTGAAATGGAGTATGTTGTAGGAGATGTGTCAAATGGACGCCATGTTTTTAACATTCGTTTTTGAAACACGTCTGCAAGTTACAAATATAAAGTCAAAAATATATATCCATTAAATAACAAATTCCAATGGCTAGTTCCATATTGACACATGTCGATGGGTCGACCAGCTTAAACCATTTCTTTTTTTAAATTTTTTCATTCGCATCCTTTAAAATGTCAATATTTAGTTGATATTGGCAAGGACTTCACTCCATTTTCTTTCATATCGACGTGATATCATGCTATTGTAGACTACCAAGTAGCCTCACTGTATATATTTCTACTAAGTAAAGAATGAATTTATCAATAAATCTTCTATTTAGTTACATACGCAAATGCAGATAAATTTTGATTCATCTTTAGCTATGTTTCCTATATCTATCTGTTTGTCTGTCTATCTATCTATCTATCGATATATATATATATATATATATATATATATATATATATATATATATATATATATATATATATATATATATATATATATCAGTGGTTTTATATTTACCTATGTCACTTTTTCATATCTATCTATTTCAGTATTTTCATTATTTTGTCAGTATTTATATAGATTAGGAGCTATCAGTGATTATGTTCAGACTAATGTCATTACATTTGTTGAAAGTAATTATCATGGAATTTTCAAACAGAATTATTTTATTTAATCTAGGAAGTAATGTCATTATACTAATAGCACGTCTTCTTCCTACTTAGTATTTCTCAGTTATTACTCACCTTACTTCTGCCAAAATTCTGTCCCAAGCCTTGAAGTACCAATTACGATGCCTTCAAATTGAGGAACTAACGCTTTATTCCGCTAGTTCTTTGTCTCTTGGGACAATACTGATTCTAGAAATTGAATCTTTAAATACATGCGTTTTATAAGTTACATTTTTATCTTATGACAAAGTATTGGTTTCATTTTGTTCATTTCTGAATAACATGTCTTTCCTCTTAAAAGTATCTATTATTTTCTCTTCCATTTAATAATATCTTATTTTCGTTTTATATCCTTTATGGCAAAATATGATTTCATCCTATTTTTCTGATTGTATTTCGTGTTTTATTTACTATTGTCTCTTCTCTTTTGATGCTTCAAGCAGTCTTGACTCGACGTGGCAATCAGAAGAAAACTCCTTAATTCAAATCAAACGTGAAGAGCGATTAGCTATGTCAAGATATCTGGACCGACATACACCATTGCTTCTATGATTGTATTATATGTGGTGCAACAATGAAAATGGGTTATGGAAATCATGACGTTAATTGATGTGATATTCTCATTTACTTTAATGTATGTTTTCTATCGATTTTAACGATATCAACATAAAATTGTTAAATTATACTTCAACAAGTCTACATACAATTTTGAAAGATATCTTTTGTCAGTTGGATCTATAAGATTATTATTACTAGTAGTAATAGTGGTAGTATTAGACTTAATAGTAGTAGTAGTAGTATAATTTATTCGAATGAAAGTTCATTTCACTATGTCATGCTATATATACGTTCGTTTCACTGTGTCATGCTATATATACCTATATAAATATTTTCATGGTAATTGTATGATGGACGTTCCTCTTTAGTACTATATTGTCACGGTTTCCGTGTTTGAATTGTTTAGATGTAACTGGAAGTTCCTTCCTAACAGTTTACTTTCTGGCAATTCTCCTTTGTGGAACTTTCTTTCGGCTTCTTACTTTCCAGCCAACTTTGATAGGGTGTTCCAACAAAATGCGACACTTGGCAAAAAAAAAACAAAACGAAATAGGCAATAAAAACAAAAGTTGTATATGCATATACCCGCCAGTTTGACAACTAACTAACATTTTTCTCTCTACCCTTTTCTAGGATGGAATATGAGCGCAGAGCAGCGGTAGTAGCTTCATTTCGCGTCGGGAAGAAGCCTGTGGAAGTGATGGCCTGGTTTGGGTTCAAGAGGACCATGGTCATGGACATTGGGAGGAAATGGAAAGCGTGGGAGAACAAGGACGAGTTTGCTGCCAAACGAAAGGCCCACAATGTTCGTTCTTCGGGCGTTAGGACAGACGAGTTCGTCGCCGTCGTCAAGGAGACAGTCGACAATGATAGAAGCCAGAGCAACGCCAAGGTCGCCGCTGACATGGGCTGTCACAAGTCGACGATCTGCCGAACGATCAAGAAGGACATTGGTTACTCCTCCTACCGCAAGTCTCAGCGCATGCTCATCACAAATGCCCCCAAGGAGTCGAGGAAGGTCAAGGCGGGGCTTTACTGAACGAGTTCAATCATGATTCCGCCGGGATGCTGTGGTTCTTCTGTGATGAAAAGAATTTCATCCAGGACCAGACGAGCAACAGGCAGAACGTCAGGTGGATCTGCAAAGACATCGTGAAGCATACGAATTTTCCCTCCGCCGTCATGGTCCTTGGGGTCATCTCCAGCGTGAGGGACGTCATGCCTCCATTCTTCTTTCAAAACGGCCTGAGAGTCTCCTCTGAGATGTACCAAAATATACTGAGGAACGTGGTGAAGCCCTGGATGAACGAGATCGCCACCAGACGCCCCTACGTCTTCCAGAAGGACTCCGCTCCTGCACACAAGGCGTGGCTGCTCAACATTGTTTCTCACCACTGGTCGCCGGACTTGTAGCCGCCGTCTTCCACCGACTGCAACCCCCTTAACTATTTCTTCTGGGGCGTGATCGAGGCCAAGACCAACAAACACGCCCACAACACGGTCGACACTCTGAAGGCTGCCATCGTGGAGGCGTTCGCCGCAATGAACAAGGAGATGGTCGCCAAAGCGTATGACTCATTTCGCGCCCGCCTTGAGATGGTCGTCGACGCCAGCGGCGGTTCTATTGAGAAATATTGTAGTAACTCTCACTGTTGCTAAGTAAACAGTTGGGTCTCTGCATATAAACTTTTGTTTTTATTGCCTATTTTGTTTTCTTTCTGCCAAGTGTCGGATTTTGCTGCAACAGCCTGTATAGATTTTAAACGATATCAACATTAAATTGTTAAATTAATCTTCAACAAGTCTTACATACAATGCTACTAATCGATCCATTTTCCTTCATCGAATTATTAACTTTGATTTACAAAAACTTAACTTAACATTTTAGTTCAATTGTTTTTTGTTGTTGTTTTTTTCATTATTAAAAACGGTCCCGCTATTTATAGGAAAGGTTTAAGAACCATGGTACAAGTGGAACGTTTTTTGGACCAGCATTTTTTAACTCTCATGAAATGGCGCTATAGAATCACAAACACCTATACCAAATATTGAGTTTCGACAGCAGTAAAAATACTGGAAAGAGCAATAATAATTAAAGAATATGAAAAGCATGTTTTCCTCAAAAATTGTTTTAGTTGATATTCTAAATTTCAAATAACAGTAACATTCGGTCAATGAATATCTAATGTTTCCTTATGAGGAAAGGGCTAATGGTATCATTACCATGACTAGATATTAAGTGTAACATTCAACAGGAGCGATTGTAAATTGAAAGTGAATGGTCTGACGAATATGTGAAAAAGTTCCATACATTTTCCATACATAGTAGCATTCACAGATTTGTAACATTGCCTATATCGTAGTAAAAGAAAACGACATTTATGATCCTTATTAGAGGCTCAGAGGCAGACAGACAGACAGACAGATAGATAGATAGATAGATAGATAGATAGATAGATAGATAGATAGATAGAAAGATATGAACAGACTACAATCGATAGATATGAACAGACGGAGATCGAGATATATATATAAACCCACTTAGATAGATAGATAGATACATACATACATACATACATAGATATGATCAGACTGAGATCGATAGATCTATATATGAACACACTAAAATAGATAGAGAGCTTGATATGATCAGACTGAGATCGATATATATATATGTATATATATTTCTCTCTCTCTGTCTATCTATCTCTCTCTCTCTCTCTCTCTATATATATATATATACATATACATATATATATATAGATATATATATATGAAAGCACTAAAATAGATAGATAGATAGATAGATATGAACAGTCTGAGATCGAGAGATAGATATAAACACACTGAGATAGATAGATAGATAGATAGATAGATAGATAGATAGATAGATAGATACAAACAGACTAATTTTGAGGGGAGATAATGCCAAACCTTCATCATTTGTCAGAATAATCATCGTAATATTTAATTTTTAACCGCAACTGTCTTGCTAAATTCAGAATAAAATACAATACAGAAAACGGTTTTGAATTAATTTATCTTTTATATATGGATTATATTTTGATTGGATTTTACAAATGCTGAATGAGTATGGGAGCCTTTACTTTCTGCTGCCTGGGCAAACCAATTGGTGATTTGTAGTTTCTCCACGTATGCTCTCCCGATTCCTCTTTTGGTAACCAAAGCACATACGCCTTGGAGTTAGTTAACCTCGATAAAAACATCGATACGGCCGCATGACAGTCAATCTTGATTAACATACTGAGAACAGATCCTTTACCCGGTAAACACATTTTATCAAAATTGTTGCCAAATTTACTTGTAATTTAATTTCATTAGAAGTGAATTTTCACAAACTCTGCTGGGGTGGAACACATGTAGTGACCACAAGCGAAAACCTGCGGGAAAAAAAATCTGATGAAAAGGCATAACAAATGCTTTAAATATAAAAACAAATAGGGAAACATGCTAAGAAAACTGATATCTCATTTATGCAAAAACGTGGACACTGTTGACAGGAGGTGGTATATGAATACAGAGTTAAAGGTCTAAAACGAATGGTCAAGCACCCGTCTATTTTGCTTCATCATTGTCACACTAGTTAAACAGTTACGTTCTCTGGCCTTTGTATCGGATGAAGATAAACTTTTTAATTATCCACTTAATACTTATTTGATTTTGAAATGATTTCTCCATTTATTTTGCGTGAGAACACACAAAGACATCCACAAACGACATCAGAAATGACATTTAAAATTGGTTTATTTTGCTTGATTTGGTTTCGTTTCGTCAATTTTGTTTTACGGCATATCAAACTCAAAGCCTTATTTAATTCCGACAAGATTTTTAGGATAGGTTCGTATGAATAGAATATGTATTCCTTGTAAGAAATCATTTTATAGAGTTTATTTTCTTTTACGGCATGTCAACCTCAATTGGGCATTTAATTCCGAAAAGATTTTTAGGATATGTTCGTATAAATAGAATATGTATTCTTTGTAAGAAATCAGTTTAATTAAGTTTATTTTGTTTTACGGCATATCAACACATCAATGGGGCATTTAATTCCGACAACATTTTTAGGATAGGTTCGTATGAATAGAATATGTATTCTTTGTAAGAAATCAGTTTAATTAAGTTTATTTTGTTTTACAGCATATCAACACATCAATGGGTCATTTAATTTCGACAAGATTTTCAGGATACGTTCGTATGAAAAGAATATGTTTTCTTTGTAAGAAATCAGTTTAATTAAGTTTATTTTGTTTTACGGCATATCAACACATCAATGGGGCATTTAATTCCGACAACATTTTTAGGATAGGTTCGTATGAATAGAATATGTATTCTTTGTAAGAAATCAGTTTTTAGATCAAGTTTCTTTGACTATTTTTGTAAAGAAGTTTTTTGGCGAGAGTCAAACGTATTGCTGCTAAAAAAATTTAAAAACATAATGCAAGTATTTTTAATATAAAAATCTATTTTTATACTTTCATAGTATTTTGACCCCAATGTGGAGGTTAGCTATTTGCCTATAACAGGCGCACTAACAGGGCATGGTAGACCTGAGATCAACAGCAATTAAGAGGTGGTTCCACCCTCCTCAAAACCTCCCGATCAGAGGACTTAATGCTGGATGTAGTTCATCGTCATACCCAGGGTCGGTCCATTTAGTTTTTATTTAAGGTTAATTATATTATTTATATTTTTATGCAAATGCTATGTCCCCTCTTCACATAGTTCCCGTTCCAGATGATCTGGGAATTGTCATGATTTCGATAGTGAAGTGTTCTGCTGTTTCCTTCTGCATGGTTTTCAATTCAGTGTTTCCTTTCTCCCAGACTGACTGCCAGCCAAGTTTAGATTGCCTAGTTTACCCTGTCTTTCATATAATAGTTATGGGAAGAATTCTTGGATTCCAAGCGCGTAAACTTAATTCTAGCGAACGAAGCCCGTAAATCTCCCAGAGGACCATCCGCCTTCGAAAAACCTGAATTGACAATACAACGAACAATACTGGAGAAGAGAAACCTCAACTCTAAAGGAAATTCAACAACAACAACTATTAAAAATGGATAGCACATGAAAATCGAAGAGAAAATGATGACATAATGAAGATGTTGACTTTTCACAATAATTCAAACGAAATGTTTCGAAGAAAGCCCCCACCAGTAACGGAAAGAGCAATAACAATTAGTGGACTTAAGAAAAGTTTTCTCCCGAAAAATGGTTTTTATCGAAATATTTTATGATTTGTAACCAACAGAAGTACTAGCTACTTGGTCAACGAATGCAACATTCGACATGTCTTTTGTGATTTTCTGGAGGAAGCTTATGTCTCCTCACTTTTCCAAACATGAAACTTTTCCAATCCGTTTCACTTCGCGTAGGACTGTCGTATGATTAAGATTACATTTCTCTTTATTAGAAGGATTTGCTGTAATCATCATCATCATCATCATCATCATCATCATCATCATGTTGACTTTTGTAATCGTGGGGGGATCCATATACAGAAACCATATTGAATCGCCTTCACAACTGTCTGTCAAAGGCAGCCATCAGCAATTCTGGTATAGTCATACTTGCCCATTTTTTGACATTGCACAATCAGTCTTTGCGTCGGTGTCCTCCCTTACGCCTAACTTCAACTGTGCCTTGCATTATGGTCGTGCACAGGATGTCGTTCCGTGTAACGTGTCCAAACCACGCTATTTTACTCCGCTTGATAGCAGCGAGAAGAGGTTCCTGATCGGCCACAAAACTTTCAATCTTTCTCCGTTCTAATAGTAGCTACCGAATTCTCTGTTTCTAGTCCTTTTCGACGACAACCACCTCCTCTCTTGGCTAGTTCTCTAGACTAAAATTACCAGTTTTGAATCATCCTGAAAATTGTTTTCTTAAGTGCATCTACTGAGTGGGTGTTGAATGGTTTCACTGCGTATAAATTAACATCTTTATGAAACTGATAACGGATTCATAATGTGTGTCTTTAGTTGGAATGAACATAGGGGTAAGTTTCGAACTATATTATGAATAATACTTTCATAATCTTAAAAAAGATATTCCATAATCTGAAAAAGTCATTATAAATTATTTATAGCAGCATTACTAAACAATACTTTAATAAATTCGCTTCAAAATTTTCACCTCAAAATCGGACAGTTACTTGATATTTAAGTGGAAAGAATAACTTTCATTATAAGCAGATGCATGATTTTTACAGATTAATGAAGGAATTATCAACATTACTTATAGGTACACATCTTCACATGAGCGTGATTAACATATCAGATTAATGGTCGATTACAAGTAATTTTACATGACTATTTTAGAACTAAATTAGTCAGTTCAGAAAAAATATTATTCAAGAGTATTCTATTTAAGACATTACTTTATTTAAACGGATACTGTTTCAAGAAAAACGAAATTGTCTTCATGAAAGAACGTTGCTATTTCGTTTTAGAAGGCACATTATTGTAAAAAAAAATGAATTAAATCATTTAATTTCTTCCAGGAAAAATAAATATGAGAAGAAGGGAAATGAACAATATAATAAAAAATGTTATAATGTAAAAATAAATTTAAAGAACAGATCAAAAGGTCCAAAGTTTTCATAAAAAATTATGTAGAAGGAATTTGAAATAAAAACACATGAAGAAACATACTTGAGTACGATTTTCTTTTTTTTATGTTTCCTGTGCCTTCAAGACGTGGGAGATCATGGCCCTCTACGCAATTTTGGCCCTTATAGCCCTAGGCCACTTTAGATCCCTTATTATCCCTCCAATGTGTAGACCACTCCAGCTTTCACTGCAATGTAGAATGATTGATATGATATAAAAACTGAGAACTCATAACTTTGTTTCTAACAAAACTTTCGTTTCTTTTTAAGTTTAGTTTCTGAAAGGCACCTTTCGTCATTCAAACACGTCTCCTGATTTTCAACCCTTAGTCATTCCTTCTAGCTTTTCTTTACTATCTACAGTTCATTTTCAGTCTTTCTCTGAACAATAAAAATATCTTCAGGTAACAGAGAAAGGTGAAAGAGTATAAGCGTTCTTTTCAGACCCTCACGATGTCTGTGCCATGCAGATGTGCATTGGTCCTACTTTAAAATGAAAGAATTCGTCTTCTTGTTGCAATCCAAACTTTTCTATTCTTTGTGGCCCTAAGAAGTTTTCCTCTCTTTAATTTGTTAATGATCGGATTGATCAGTGACTGCGACTTTCATTATGAGGGTAATGGTTTGGCAGGTTTCTGATTACTTCTACCAAGTGATAGTAAGAAATCCGAACGCTTTGGTAGCTCTTAGAGAGGCTGTTTTGATCAACAATTGAAGAACATTTGTAGATGCCCCTTCATGTATTTCATTGTGCGTAACACTGGGGTTACATTCTGTTTCAGTCCTACCCACTTTCCGACCGGTTTGTATTTCCTTAACCGATACATTCGTGTGACAGAATGATAATAAATACGAATAAAAACAGTAAAAAAAAATCACCTTTTCTCGCCTATTCTCTGCTTTTCGAAAGACATGCTGCAATAGAATCATGACAGCATTCCCTAAAATACATCAACGAAGCAACAACACGAGATGTCATAATTCTTGCACGTTTGGAAAGTTTGCGTGATTTCTTGACAGGCGAGTTTACGTTTTTAGGGGATTCGTGCTTTTGTAAAAAAATATCATTATTCATCAAAAATTTGACTAATCCACTCTGATATGACAAGCTTGTTTTTTTTTTAAAGTCTTTTATAAAAAGTGATGAAATTAAAGGGAATATACATACAGAAGGAAAATAGATTCCATCACGAGAATAAATAATGCGTGTATCGGGAAATGAAGAGAAAGATTTCGTGGCCAATAATGATAATCCCACCTACCGCAGCAGAAGAATAAATAAAATTGAATAATTTCACAAATATCGAGATTCCTCTGATGGAAAGAAATAAAAAGATGAAAAGATGAAAGTCCTGACCATCATTTTTAGAATACTTGGGAATGTTTGCAAAGACTTTACAAAGATATTGCAACAATTTGGGATCTTATAAAAACTGGAAACCATCCAGACGACAGCATTCCTAAAATCAGCCGCAAAAAAGTGATTATTATCGTTAGTGGAAACTTCCATGATGGCGTTCCGTACCTTACATCTCTGGTTGGAAATGAGACAGAAGGAAATATGTGTTCAATAGAAAGCAAGGAATCAAATTATTATTATTATTATTATTATTATTATTATTATTATTATTATTATTATTATTATTATTTCATTTGATTTCTGGTCTGTACTCATTTCTTTCTGGAAAGGGTCAGAAATGGTATCATGACATTTTCCACTAAGTAATTTTAAAAAAAAAGACTCTCTTATTTTACATAGATAAAGTCCATCGTAAGGCGTGGACTCTTGAGAACGATTTTTGTATTTCTTTAAAAGAATCCCCTCAGTGAGTCTAATGAAATCTTTTCCAATCATTCCGAGAACTCCAAATACAACAATGTTTGTTCATGTTCTCATGGGCCACATTTTTTAGATTTCGATTTCAATGTCCTTTTTGAAAATCTTCATAACAGTACGCATGGACTCATATCAATGAGGCGGCATTTTTTGTTTGTTTTTGGTGTAGTTATTATTATTATTATTATTATTATTATTATTATTATTATTATTATTATTATACATGCTAAAGATTTTTCTCTCTTTGCAGAAGAAGGCAATCTCTTCATTTGGTAGCTTTTTTGTGTTTTCCATTTCGAATCTTCTTACTTCCATCATTTTTACCTGAGCTCTACTATCGGCTCGTAAGTGATTCTTAAGACCTGCTTAACGTTCACAACCTCTCTTACAGACGTGGCAAACATAAAGTTTGTCTGCGCTACCTATGTTGGAAACTTGCCTGTCCCTGTGTACAATCATGTCATTTTTAGTCCCGCAAAGACTTGAAAAACCATTAAGAAAACTGGCTTATAGTGATCTCAAAGGACTGGCAAAACCAGCTGCTAAGAGGGTGACTTTTCCACAAATACTGCAAGTGTGTTGGTGTCTTCATAGCTCTGAAACAGATTCTATTTCCCCTTTCCAAATCGTGCCCATTTTGGCGGGCGGTGTTCACTTCTCTTCTGTTCAAGCTTTCCCAAATCAACCTTCTCTAACAAGATAGATCTCCAGCAACAATTTGCCAGTCTTCAACATCAATGCCAAGAGGCTTTAAAATACATTTATCTGCATCCTTAAAATATTTTGGGAGTGTATTAGTACTTTGTAATTTGTATCATCACAGTATACAAAATGTCTTTTGTTCAATCTGTCATCTTCCATGTGTGCCAGATGACCAATCCAGCGCATTTGATTACGGAGTGGTCTCTCTATGCTGGAGGTGTTTGCGCGCTGAAGAACTTTTGTAACTGGTGTACAAGACTGCCAACAGATGTCCAAGATTCGTCTCAGGCACTGTTGATGAAAACGCTTGATAGGGGGTCCACTCTTCAGGGAAATATAAAAGGGTGGTTAGGACGACTGTTTCGTAGATGCCGATCTTTGTGCTAAAGGAAATGTTGCGATCAGACTATACTCTCTTTTCAATTTTTCTGATTGATTAATGCTCGTTCAATTATTACGTACGTACATACATAGATACATATAATGCCAGGCAAAACTCTTCTCATGCCTTCTGATAATGATTATTGGTGCTAACACGTTATTTTTTATCTTGGGACAGAAAGATGACATTCAGTCCCACAGATTTGCTTGTTCCATGAGAGCTGACATACTGTGAATGGTCTTGAGCGGAAGAAGTCGGGGAGAATCATGACCGAGCAATAGGTCACATTGGTAGGATCATCCTACATAAAGAGAAAAAAAAACAATACTTTCTCTCATGACCATGCAAAATATGTCTGCTGTCAGGGAACAAAAAAATCTATGGCACTGAACGACATCTTTCAGCCCCAAGGTAAAACAAATTGCTGTTTGACTCATATTTGCCTGCATTACATGTGCCTGATATACATTTATCAGATGTGCATCACAAGGATTACATTGGACACCATACATTTGCATTCATAAATAATGGAAAATACTATAATTTAATAAAATGTAAATGCAGTTTATGTTTTGAAAAATTAAATTAATGAAAATAAACGGTAATTATCTATAAATGACCCACAAATTAATTACATATGGCGGGAATTTTATTTGACATATATTCATAAACTCTACTATACGTTTGTAATTTTGTATGAGGAAATTAAAATTACAGAGGAAATATCATACAAAGAAATTAATTATTTTTAATTATTTCATTTTATAAGCCCCTTTTTATAATGATCCGCTGAAAATATCATTGTCTCTGAAAGAAAATGAATGTGAAAATATATCTACCATTTTCTGAAACCATTTTCCTGGATAATTTGAATTAAATTAAATTGACTTTAAATATCTACTTGTTTCCTTTGAAACATTTATAACGCGTATAAATAATTTCTTTAAAAAAATAAAATACTTCTTGCATCATGTATAATCATTTATTTATAAATAAATTATAAATAGACTATTTATAAATAGACATTTATAATCGCCATGCAAAAACAATATAATAAAAACCATAATAAAAAAAGCAGATTCGTTTCCTCTATTTTCTCTCTGTGTTTTCCTTTTATGGTTTTTATTCTCTTTCCATCTATTGTTTGCCAATTACCTCCCTTGTCTGTCTTTTCGATAAATAACAATGTTAAATGGCGTCCGCCATTTTTATCGGCGACGTCTATAAGACAAACATTTTTTTAACATTCAAGAATCCGTTAAGCAAAAGCAGAAATTTAGAAATTATTTAACAAGAAACATTTTCTTTTCTTTTGCAATTTAACTCGAGCTACTCACGCATTCTTAAACTTGGATGGACTTTACTCACAATAACATTATCAGATCATTTTGTGCTAATGCCTACCTTTATTAAAGAAAGACCTACTTCGCCCAATAGATATGTATTACCGATGAACCTTATGAATATAGACGTTTTGGTGACAAGTCTACATTTTATTATTGCAGGTTTCTCTTCGCTCAATATTGACTACCGATTGTCGACATATGATAGGGTAAAATGAACAGAAAAATTGTTTAATTAATATTTCTGTTCATCTTGCCATATATTTTATTAGCTAAGATAAAATATTAATTATTAATAAATAAATACACCACATAAAATATAGGTTTCTAAAATATCCGGTTTTAATTGGAGGTTTATAAATAAATCATGAATAATGAAATTTATATTAAATATCTAATTTTATTTAATTAAATATTAATCGGAGTCAGGTATTAATTGTAAATTCCTACCTGCAACAAATTAATGCCCTCTTTAGGTAGAATTACATCTGATATATAATTTTCATGCTTCCTTTAGATACACTGAAAATAAATATATATATAAAGCTAATTAGCTGTCTGTGTGTGTGAAAATATTATGTAAAATTATGATATCTAATGATTGTAATTTTATTAATTACTTCCGAGAGGGCAGAAATCAAGCTAGCTCCTGCGTATCACACATTAGGACTTCGACTTGTTCAGGAATTTGGGAGTCCTTAAGTCTTTGCATATTATCAGCATTGGAGGCTCTCCAGGCTCTCGTTTGATCTGGGTTTTCATTTGCGCGGGACTTTCTTTTCCTCGCTGCAACATTGGCTAGTTTGATTGGAATCAGATCCTCTGTTGGCGGAGATTACTTTTTTGCGAGGCATACTGCCGCCGTATGCGATAGGAAAAGATAAACTACAGAAGAACTCAAAATTTATCGCTGCATTTAAGAAATGCTTTGATATTTAAGCGTACCTTGATGTACGTAGGTCCTTAATTTCGGTACAAGTATTTATTTTTTATTTCAATGGTGAGTTTCGCTGGATTTCGCAATTAATTTCGATTATTTCTAAATTTATCTCCAAGCTATATAAATTGTTATTGTGCAAAATATTCGTCGCAAAAAAAACACGTAAAAAAATCACCGAAAACAATCGCAGTAAGGAAAATTTGGGAAATACAAAAGTTCAGCACTGCAGATCCAAATCTGTCTCCAAATGACTTTAATTTACCCACGGAGTCAGTCTGATTTCAAAATGATTTGATATGATGGCTACGGCCTCTAGGAGTAAAGTTGAAAAAGTGTGACCCACTGACATTCGTATTTATTTTATAGAAGATGAGATAATGCAATTTAGAGAGTTGTGTCCCTTCAAGTGAAAAAATTTAACACACTGAGATTCGCATTTATCATATAGAATTTTAAGTAGTATATCTTATATTTTTCGCATACTGCTGAAGGCACCACGAAGTAGTGGATTGCGGCTCGGATTGAACCTCGTTGACTGGCGCTACAGGATCACAATATATGTAACAAACACAAAGCAAACACATCATTTGAAGAACTAAAACTGATAATAATTATAATGTCATGAGAAAATAATGACATAATGAAGATAATGATATTTCACACGATTACATATTGTTTAAAAGCACCCTCCTCACTACTGAAGAGGGCGATAATCAGGGACACCTATTTTCCTGAAAAATTGCTTTATAAATTTCCATTGACCGTAGCAGTAAATGATCATTCCTTATAGGGATACGCGTAGTAGCACCATTAACATTTAAGATAAGGAGAACGGAAAATACATTTTGATCCCAGTCTGGTGGTCAAGGATTGCAGAGAAGCGTAACACGAGTAGCACTGGCTGCTTGCTCAATGAATCACGAATGTTTACTTATAAGGAAACGGCTACTATTACCACTACCTTACCGAGACTAAACACATAGCCTTTAAAAATAATTCACTTGCTGGAAACGTCAAGAACTTACCAAAAAGTTGACTAATATGGCCTGCAATCGAAACAATTTGGAAAAAACCGTATTGGCCGACCTATTGGACGCGGATTTAAAAATGTGTTTTTGTTGATATACAGGTATTGGAATTTTCCTTTCTATATGAATGGTATGGGATTTCATTTACCAACAGGTACCATTATTTTTTTGCCTATTACCATATTTACCAGTATTTACTGATAACAGTCGATTTCTTTGTAGCTATTATGAATTTACGTCATGTGCAAATGTTGCTCCCTGCAAAACAACTAAAACAATTTTCAATAAATACATGATGAAATGTACTAAAATTCTTCTTTTCCTAAAAATGTCCTTACTTCACCTTCTATTAAAGAAAATATCAGCTGTATAATATGCGCTAATATTGAAAGTGTCATTTTTTTCATGGTTAGTGATAATGTCACATAAAGATAAAGTCATTATTTTTATTATTATGTGTGCATTTTTTCGTAAATATCCCATGCCAAAATCACTGTGCGTCTAATACGGGCTTGCATCCAATAAGCCAGCAAATACGGTATAATATATATATATATATAAATATATATATATATATATATATATATATATATATATATATATATATATATATATATATATATATATATATATATATATATATGTATATATATACGAGGGTCATTCAATACATAAGGTGAAATTTTCGATATAAGGACTTCTAATACAGATAGAAGCTTACTTTTTTTATTTTTTTTTTGTTTTACTTCTTTTTCACATGGATTTAATTTCTTTTGCAGATTAAAAAAAAAACTTTCAGAGTTTTAGCGATTAACAAAGATGGCCGACCAAGAAGCATGCTCCACGATTGAACAGCGGTCAGTTATCAAGTTTTTGGTTGCTGAAGGGTGCAAACCAGTTGAAATTCTTAGGAGAATGTCAACTGTGTATAGTGCTACATGTGTCAGTCAAAAAATGTCTACAAGTGAGATAAATTGTTTAAAAAAGGACGGAGCAGTGTTGAGGATGAAGACAGGCCTGCGAGGCCTACAGAAGTGAGGTCTCCTAAGGTGATCGAATAAGTCAATGACCTCATTCAGTCTGACAGTAGGGTGACAGTGGATGACATTGCAAGGACTTTGAGCTTATCTGTTGGGACAAACGCAGGGGTCATCAGTCAGAAGGAGTCATCTTGCATCATGACAACGCAAGGCCTCACACAGCAGCCCAAACGGTGCAGACTATCAACAGGCTGAGCTGGGAACTGCTCCCTCATCCCCCTTACAGCCCAGACCTTGCCCCTTCAGACTTTCACCCGTTTGGTCCCTTGAAAGCGTTCACGAGAGGCACGAAGTTTAAAAGTGACGATGATGTCAAAGGTGTTGTGAGCGACTGGCTAAAACATCAGTCCAAAGATTTGTACGCTGAGGGAATACGGAAGCTTCTGCACAGATGAGAAAAGTGTGTGACAGATCTGGGAGACTACGTTGAAAAAAAAGTAAGCTTCTATCTGTATTAGAAGTCCTTATACCTAAAAATTCATCTTATTTATTCAATGACCCTCGTATATATATATATATATATATATATATATATATATATATATATATATATATACACATTACCCGGCGTCCAATACAACAGTGTTATGTATGAGAGAGACATGAAGACCAAGAAATCAGTGCATGCAATCATCAAGTGAACAAACATGATATCAATAAAAATATCCCCGAAAAATTACCCAGGAAAAAGGAATTAAGATATTTATTAAATTGTACCATGTTTGGCTGCTTGCTTTGTAGAAATACCTACAATTATGATATGGGACTTCATTTACCAACAAATACCATATTTTTTGTTTTGCCTATTACCATATGTACCAGTGTTCACTGATAACAGTAGATTTCTTTGTAGCCATTATGAATGTAATGTATGAATGTAATGTTCTTCACTGAAAAACAACTAAAACAATTTTCAATAAATGCATGATGGCTCGTACTAAATTTCTTCTTGTCAAAAAAATGTCGTGGTAATTAAACCGTACGCAGACATCTGTTCAAAAACTATCAGTTGTATAATTTGTGCTAATACTGTAGTTGTTTTTTAGTGAGAATTTCACATAAAGGTAAGGTTATAATTTTGATTTTTTTTTATGTGATGCATGCAATTTTTAATAAATATTTCATTCCCAAACCTGGATTCGTCCATTGCGTGGATACGCCCAATAGACCCGGCAAATACGATGACCAAAACAGGTATTAGAGAAAAGTTGCAGATTCCCATTATCGTCAAGAAAAGACATCAGGGTTGAACCTTAACTGAAATTGATAAACATCGTAGTGATTGAGGTAGCATCCTTTCGGTAATTTCTTCCACAAAGTGACTAACTTCCAAAGGCATTTAAACTTTTAAGGCACGGTGGTATAACGGGTAGTGGCCGAGTTCTAATTCCCATCTTGTTCATTACATTCACATTCGTATTAATACTACTGGGAAAGGTTTGAATCGAACTCATCTCCCCCAAATATGGGTAAATAGTAGGGCAGACAGGAACCGGTCTAGGAGAAGGAAGAGTCTAAATTTAAATCAGCCTGGAGAAGGTTGTGATCCTTCAGGCAATCTTTCCCAGCAAGCATCATTGATGATATGACTGCATTAGAAATGGTTCTATTACAGTTCTAATGAGTCACAGGACTTGTGATCGTGATGTTACTAGCTTTATTTTGACATCTCTAATTCGTATTTCGCAACATGAGCTGATTCTCTTGCAGACAACAAAACATTCTGTTTTCTTATAATTGATGGTAAAAATCAACATCTTCCTAACATAGACAGTCATAATATACTAATATAGATTAAGTGACTATTTGTTTATCTATGGTAGTCTGTTGATACTTATTTAGCATTTCGGCTACGAATTCATCTAATATTCTCTCTATAAATTACAGTTTTGTTTCAATTGTATTATGTATTGTCATTTTATAGAAATTTTCTACTAAAAGTCTTTTATAATCGCCAACCTTACTCGAATAAACAAGGCTGATCTAAAATATTTTCTAAAGAATTAAAAAAAAAACAGATTCGTTTCTTCTACTTATTCTCCGTGTTTTCCATTTATAGTTTTTATTCTCTTCCCATCTATTGTTTGCCAATTAACTCCCTTGTCTGTCTTTTCGATAAATAACAATGTTAAATGGTGTCCGCCATTTATATCGGCGACTTCCACAAGACAAACGTTTCTTTTAACATTCAAGAATCCGTTAAGCAAAAGCAGAAATTTAGAAATTATTTAACAAGAAACATTTTCATTTCTTTTGCAATTTAACTCGAGCTACTCACGCATTCTTAACTATGGATGGACTTTACACACAACATTATCAAACCTTTTTGTGCTTATGTTGACTGTCATTAAAGAAAGACCTTCTTCGCCCAATACATATGTATTACCGATGAACTTTAAGAATATAGACGTTTTTTGTGACAAGGCTACATTTTATTAGGGCATCTTTCTCTTCGTTCAATATTGACTACCGATTGTCGACTTATGATAGGGCAAAATTACGAGCAAGCGTATGAATTTCACAAATGCCAGACGAATTCACCAGGTGGCCATATATGTGTCTTTGTATTAAATAATAGTTTGTTATGAATTTCTAATAGTCCATGATACTGTAGAAATACGAGAGATGCTTAATTATTTGATCAAAGGTGTATTACTAAATTGTTATTACGTGAAATTGTTTGTACAACAAAATGGTTAACCACGCATAGTTCTGGGAAAAAAACGGATGCGGGAAAATCGGTATTTCTTTCTTTAGAAATTCTCTTTATTTCTTTGGGTGTTTAAGATAGAAAACATTAGCCATTAACTATCTTAAATATCTTGTGCTTCCAGAATATAAATCATTTTGACCGGCTAACTGAAGAGAAATTATCAAAGAGATAATTCCATAGACCATTTACTCTTAAATAGCCTCGTCAGATCCAGACTTTCATATGGATGTCATTCATGGCGCCAAGCCCGTTCAGAAATATCTGAACTGTCTGCTGTATACAACCGCTTTCTAAGATCAATAGTTAAAAATACTTTGATTGGTTGAAGCCTATAGATCTTCTTGAAGAAAATACTTCTTGGAAAAAAGTGGATTGGCGCTATAGAATCGCAAAGAACTGTACAAAATAAAATCTGAAGACCATCAACAGCTAAAATGGATATCACATGCAAATTGAAAAGAAAAATAATGACGTTAATGAAGTTGTACACGTTTCACACTACTTCAAACAAAAGGTTAGGAAGGAAACCCCGCATCAATACTGGAAAGAGGGGAAATAGTTCTTGCTCTTGAGAAACCTATTTTCCAGAAAAAGTGTTTTAAGAGAGATACATTTTCTAAATTTCAAGCGAAAGTCGTACAAGCTGCTCGATCAACGAATGCTTCCTTATAAGAAAAGGGTTAATATTACTATTACTATAAACAATCTTGTTATAATAATTTGATTAGCAGTGGGTACACCACACTAAGTGAAGGTCAGTAAACGCAGTGGAGTATATTTAGATGCCTAGTCTGTTAGTCCAACCACACTAATCATAACGATTATTTGAATAATTATGCGTTCGATACTAATTGAGTCCTCACTGCGCGACTAAATTACATTCATAAATTATGATCTTTAATTAGAATTCGTTTAGTACCTATACATCATACAAATGAAAAATATGAAATTATAAATTACTAAACATTCCAAAAACGTCACTGTATGGATTGGGTTTGGTTTGGTTTGTTTTGCTTTACGGTATATCAACCTCAATGGGTTATTTAATGCCGACAAAATCTTTCTTAGTGGTAATATTTATTCCTTCAAAAACGTATTGCTGGTAATTATTTTTTCTTCAAAAATGTATTGCTGGTAATATTTCTTTTGAAAAAATGTATTGCTGGTATCAATTTTTCATAAATAAATGTTTTCTGGTATTAAAACCTATTTTTACACCTTCATAGTGTTTTTACGCCTGTTTGGGGTTAACTATTTGCCCATTTTTGGGACCCTAACATGTGACACCACCCCGGGCCAGAGTGAACCTGGGAGCACCAGTAATTAAGAGGCTTTGCTGTTGGATTCAGTTTATCAACTTACACATGACGCGGATGTAGTTTATTGTCATATCCAAGACGGGTATGGATTGGGTCTAACAAATTTAGTTAAGAGATAAAGACATTGGAGAGCGGATAATTTGTTCTAGTGGTATTTTTGTCAAACCGAAAAGGATGATATGAATCAAAATGCTAACATAAAACCCATGTCGTTAAATATCCTCATCATATCAAGACAGTCACAGGTATGTCATTTACGATAATCAATTAGTAATATCAAAACTATTACCTATATGTAATACGGTAAAGTCTCATCATTTTACAGCTGAAATGGCTAGATGTAACCGTAAGTTCTATGCTAACAGTTTCTCCTCTCGCACTTCTCGCTTGTGTAATTGTCTTCCAGCCTTCTTTTTTCTTAGTCAAATTTGATCTTCAAAAATATAAATGTCATGCCAATCGTTATTTTCTGTTTCCAAAATTCTAGTTCTCTCTGCTTGATAATGTTTTCCTTTTTACATATTCTCTCTGTCTCAGTCATCTCTTGCGTCTTAGTGACTTTATTGCCTTGTTTGTGGTGAATTTAAAAACAAATACATCCGTTTTCATATATTAAGTATTAAAAATACAAACCCTCATTAAACCCTATAGATTGGCGTGAATGTAATTATAGCCAATAAATCTAATGATGTTCGATCATTTTATGCAGATCCCTTTCTTTTTAAATATCAGCTTATTGAGAGCATGTAATTTAATAAGTCTATAGTGACAGAATTAATATACACATGAAATGAAATCCTCTAAATCTTAGCGACGATACGTTATCTGACCCTAAAGTCTGACGCCACACAGTCTTATATTATTTGAATGCTTCCAGTAGCTGCGACTACAGAAATCAATTGTACATACAACTACACCAAAAGAATAATATGATAATCATGATTTTAGTTTTCCATACAATAAAAAATGATATGGAGGAATTGACCGTCATTACCAAAAAAAAATGAGGATAACAGTTAAAGGAATTGTGAAGTGTAGTTTCCTGAAAAACCGTTTAAAAAATTGTGCTTTTAAGATGAAAGAAACTGCAATGTTTTAGACAATGAACAGCGAATATCTGCTGTATTGAAAAATCTAATTTCATCATTACCAATATCAATGAGGAATATTTATATATATTTAAATTAAGTTTGATCTTCATACGAAACATATCTCTTTATTTGCCATATTCATTCAGGGCTTAAATTATAATGACTAGCCACAGTTTCCTTTAAAATACTCTTTGTCAGGATTATTCTTGAGAAAGAGTGAGTAGTGGTATAATGTTGTCTACAGCATTGATTTTGATTTCATATTTATCCTTTTCCTACTTGTATTGCCCTATCAACGTTAATAATTCCTTACTACGTTGCTCTCTAACATCGGAAGATAGGATAATGGTCTATACCTTTCCGAACTGCATTAGAGTGTAGTGAACACAAATTGTCACTGGTAGAATTTGAAACATGCTCATGGATCAGTGTTTCTTGCTCTTAATCGACAGTTAACATCTCATGTTATATTAAATTCGATTCAAAGGTATATTATATATAATTTATATAAAGACTGAAAAAAAACTATCGCCTTGTGAAATTTCTATAAAAATAATCAAAAACATATAGACTTAACTGAAACAACAGATCTTCTTAAAAATAACAATTTTGAGCAAACGATTTATTTTACGAATTATTACGAGTTAAACAAAAATGATATTTCTAAAATATTTATAATAATGTTCACTCATTATAAGCAGCCTGAGGGCTGGTAATCGATAGCGGCTCAGGTTGATGAATCAGAGAACTGAGCTCGAATTCCAGTTGACTTTATTACATTCACTTGTATGCTAAATAGCAGGAGAGACTGAGTTGTATAGCCTTGGGTGGCATCCGGTCTAGGAGAATGAAAAGTGTGAATTCAAAACTAGCCTTGACCTCCATAAGACTATACTCACATCAAACACAACTGATTAAATCTAATTGATTCAGGACATCATGAATTGCCTGGAACAAATTCAGAAGTTTTAAACACAAGTTTATCCCAATAGTTTAATAGTGTTTTTGTTGTTTTAATATCAATAACTAAGATTTATCTTTTGATCAACGTGTGAACAGTGGGTCACTTTAAAAGGATGAAATGATATCAAGTGAATATTTGGTAGAAATAATGTGAAAAACATAGACAACTAATAGTAAACTTTCAAATATACGGAAGAAGAATGATACGGACAGTCAGACTGTTTAAGAAATATGATCATGTTGAAAATATCCATTTAAAACTTACTCTTGTTTATATATGGCGTGAGAAACAGATGGTAGCAGATATAGATTCCTAAGTCCTAACGAGATATGTACATTCCTTATATAGGTAATTCAAGCTAAGCCATACACATATGTTCTCCCGTGGCTAAACTGTTAATAACACGTTTTGAGTATAGGAGAATACGCAGTTACGGAAAAAATGAGGTATGCTCGATTCCAGGCGGGAGAAAAGTCATTTGTTTGATAGGATTTCTCTGTCAAAAGCGGATTTGATCAATTCCACTGCTTAGGAAAAAAATTGTAGTTACTAAAATAAATTTAAACGCAATATATATATATATATATATATATATATATATATATATATATATATATATATATATATATATATATATATATTACAATGAATCATTCATACAGAAAACAGATATAGATGATAATGATAAAATGGCGAGAATACATCTTGGCAAACAATTTACTAAGAGACATTAACCCCGAACCTGTAAATGAATGTTATGATCCCTGTTTATAAATTTCAGTTGAATAAGGTCTTTTTTATATTATTATTTGTTATTAGCTGGAATTATAAAACAACAAATATTTTCTTACCTGATGATATCTGTAGGAACAGATAAAAGCTCGTAAATATATAAAAAAAGACCTTATTGAACTGAAATTTATAAACAGGGACCATAACATTCATTTACAGGTTCGGGGTTAATGTCTCTTAGTAAATTCTTTGCGAAGATGTATTCTCACCATTTTATCATTAACTTCTATATCTGTCTTCTGTATGAATGATTCATTGTAATATGAATTGAACTGCACCACATACTTGATATATATATATATATATATATATATATATATATATATATATATTAATACAAACACAAGATGCACAAAATATTCTTAACCGCCGCGTTTCGTTCACTGAGGGATTTTATCAAGGCAAATGTAAGGATTTATTTTGTGTTTATATACAATAGCGATGATGCCATTGCTTCCTGAAGGGTTTTAAATTTGAGAACATTCAAAAATATACATCCCATAGTTGAACGGTCAGTATATATATATATATATATATATATATATATATATATATATATATATATATTCCGTGTGTAACTCTATAATAGTTAATCTCAGAAGATGTTTAATATCTAAAAAGCACTAAACTAATTGATTTTCTTTTCTCTGATTTTTCAGATAAGACTTTTCCCCATCTTGACACCATTTGTCGTATAAGAATGAGCTATGTTGAGAGGAGACAAATGATTCAAGCCTTCAGTAATGGTAACAATATTCATACTCTGACTTCCATCATCAAAATACATTCAAGAACCATCAAGAGAACAGTGAATAAGTTTAAAAATAGAGTTAACAGTAGAGAGGAAAACTGGATTAGCAGATCACAACAGGAAGAGGCATCCTCATTTCAGCTTATAGCTAAAGAGATAAATTAGAAAATGTCCAGTTCAATTGGCCTGTGATAGAGGATTTTCAGCTATGACAGTTCAAAGAGCAGAGGAAAAAGACTTGAAAATAAAATTGTACGTGAAACCTGGGAGCCACACTGTAACTTCAGGACTAAAAGATAGAAGGTTATAGTGGGCGTAGATGACCTTGAATAATGTGGAAAATGACCTGAAATAACGTGGCCGAAAGGTTAAGGCACGTCAGGCGAAATGACGGTTCCGTATAGGATACAGGTTCGATTCCTGTCGGAGAACGAAAATTTTCTATGAAAATTTCTCGGACATTCAGGCCGGTAAATGTTATTTAATACTGTTTATTATAAAACAGAGCATTTGCTTAAATACTTGTATCTATAAAAAAAGAAGAAAAAATGAACGTTAAACATATCATAAAAAAATGTCTTTATATATATATATATATTAACTGATTTAAAATATGTTTTTCGCTACACAGTAATAACCATGTTTCAAAAACTGAAGCTAAAAACTTCCAAATCTAATTACATGATTAAATTAAAAGGATTATTTCCGTTTCATCATCAAGCGAATTTTGGAATAACTTATTTTTAGATTTACTGGGTTTTAAACACATATAAATTCATAATTTCCTGTTTCCAAGGATACAAAGAAATTCAATCATTCAGACAGGGGCGGTAGCGTGTTCATTTTTATTAACAATTGTTGTATCAATTATGAGTTAAGTTCGAAAAAGAGGTTAACTTTAGGGAGGGTAGGGGTGTATTTTTCAACGAATTCCGACATCCGTTAAACGCATGTCGTGTTTTCTTTTTGTTTTTTTTATAACGGCAAAAACTTTTTCGGCATTTTTTTCGTACTTGTATACTTATAGATTCTATCTAGGGGTGTTTGGGTTTGAATAAGTTTTTTTAACTACAATTTTAAAATATGCTTACTCTTAATTACTAATAGACTATATTTTTTTTTAAAACAAGTAAATGTAATAGAATTACTTACATTATTTAAAATTATTTTTTCATATCAAATATGAGTATGTATATTATCAGCTACCATTTTTCTTTAAATATTATTAAGGAACATTTTTGACAATGACAGCAAATAATAATGGACGCTAGAATTAAACATCACTTGCCTGCGAAAATATTGAATAAAAATTTTTCGTTGGGTGATTCCATTCGGAATACGTATGCGTCGTCGATTGCGGATCATTTCATAAATAATCCTACTTGTGCGTTGGATTTCAGTGTGACTTGGTTTTCTGTTTTGGCCAGGGCACACTCAGTATTCCATCTCAGGGTGTTGGAGACACTGTACATCAGGTCCAGACGACCGGCTCTTTGCAAACAAAGGGACTGTTTGCTTGGGCTTGCTGTGCATCTCTAGCATCTTTGTTGGTATTACTTTTATTATATATATATATACTTTTTTCTCTCTTCCCTGTCCATTTATTCATGTCAATCATTACAGACTTTCTTGTTCTTGATAATTTCTATTCCCCGTTAACAGTTCTGATGAGAGGGGACGAAACCGGTTGACTGATGTTTTTATTTTAAATCTATCATGGCCTATAATAAAAAAATCTGTTTTTTATGCCTTAATATATATATATATATATATATATATATATATATATATATATATATATATATATATATATGTATAAACATGATGTACGTTTCTTTGTATAACAATGAAATATTTTATTTGTATGCGCAAAAGTGTTCGTCTTTTTTCGATTTGATCAATGCAAAACGTTGCTAGATCAGAGACCTTTCGCACCTCTTCTCAGATTTTTACAAATAAAACACGTATTAAAGATGACTTGCTGTACAAAGCCAAACATACACACCGGCACGCTCTCTTTCTCTCTCTCTCTCTCTCTCGCACGCACACACATACACACACACATATATATTTATTTTTGTGTGTGTCTGTGTGCATGTACCTGGCTATGTATTTATAACATTAGTTTTCCCGCCATGAGCCGAGATTTTGAATCCCATAATGATTGCTTTGCGAAATGGCGGCAATTGTTATCCGCCTGTAGAAAATGTCCCAGAATGCAGAATCGTTTTGGAAATACCTTCATATTAATAAAAACTCAAATAAAATATAAGAATTAAACACAGGATATATATATATATATATATATATATATATATATATATATATATATATATATATATATATATATATATATATATATACGCGTACACACACATTACAGCTCAAAACTTTGAGGCCACCTCTATTAATTTTTTAAATTGGCCCAAAAATAGTTTTCTACTTTAAATAAGTAAAAAGTGTTATATATGTTTAAAAAAGTGAGATATGATATTTTTATTAGAAATTTTATTAAATTTTGCTGTTGTCAAAATATCTTCCTTTAGATTTGATTACTGCAGCACAAATTCTTGGCATTCGTTGAAAATATTCTCAAAGTTTAAGTTTGATAATTGATTCTATTCTTTTTTCAATGAGTCTAAGAGCAGTTTAACTTCTTTTTTTTTCACTCTTTTGTCAAGTACATCCCATCCTAAATCTGGGGGTGGCTTAAAACCTTTGAACTGGAGGGCAGATTGTACGAAGGAGCATTCACCCAGAAAGACTTAATAACAAAATATATTTGATAACAATAAATAGCACTAAATGAATAAAAATAATAATTTAATAACAAATAGGCCGTGACTCAAAAGTAACCCCCAAATTTACGACCCAACAGTGAATGACTTAAATGTGAATCTTAAATTTATGAGCCATCACTTAATGACGTCGATAGTTAACAACAGACAATCATTCACAAATGACACACACACACGAGAATACAATGAGCGCTTCCTGCGAATAAGAAGCCCAAATCAATAGAACCAAGAATAACACGATAAACCACAAATAAGTGTCTTGTAAACACGTTAAAATTGTCAAAGCCGTCGCTATTCAATGTTAATACGGATATTCCAACAAGCACTCACAAATACCTGACAAATACACCATCTATATATATATATATATATATATATATATATATATATAATATCTGGATAAAATAAATGAAACAAAATTGGGTGTTTTTTTATGAAAGTATTTATTTCTGTGTTTTTTTGTATATATTTATTTATTTAATATTTCAGTATCTCATTTGATTTCTGAGGAAAGACCTAGGTGGTCTGAAATATTAAATAAATAAATATATACAAAAAAACACAGAAATAAATACTTTCATAAAAAAACACCCAATTTTGTTTCATTTATTTTATCCAGATATTATATACATATCAAGAAAGTATACGTGGCCTCTCATTATGCTATATATATATATATATATATATATATATATATATATATATATATATATATATATATATATATATATATATATAAATATAAAAGTGGACATGGAAGTCAGCACTTAGAGGCGACAGTCTGTTTCATGCTAGTGCAATCGTCAGGCGACTAGTTTACACACGCTCTATCTCTGATATTGAGCACTTTACCCCATAAATATAGCACACTTTAAGACTATATTTCTGCATATATATATATATATATATATATATATATATATATGGTGTGTTTAATTACTTAATTACTCAAATGCTCCTAATAATTTATATAACTTGTAACTTTGAACCGGCTTATAATACTCTAGATTGAGTGGCTTTGGGATAGAAATCGTGACTTGTGGGGACACAATCCTATTGGTAAGGGAAAGTCGGATGCGTTACGCCAGAAAATTTGTGAAATGCGTCGCTATATCGAGTCTAATTTGTTACTTCTTCGTCACCGAGGCCCGTTTGTACAGTTGGTATGATATGACGGTCCGGGTTCATTTCTCGGTAGTGGATAAGTCCCAAATATAGGACGAAACGGCCATCCAGTTGTTTCTTCTAGACTCGATGAATTATTATTATTATATATATATATATATATATATATATATATATATATATATATATATATATATATATATATATATATATATATATGTATGTGTGTGTGTATTCTCTAATTGGTAGACCTTGGCTCAGGTATAAAGATAAACTGAAAAGCAACCTTTCTTGCGTCAAAAGTCCATTCAAGAACTGTGAAGAAGTAGCTATGAAGAGATCAGAGTATCGTTCTAGCGGCCATTCAGGAATAATGCACTATCAAGAAGTAAGCATCTGTCGATTACGTGAAACACGAAATCAAAATAAGATAGCTAAAAATATCATAGACATGCAGATATTTAGTTCGTGGTCGTCGGAACTTCATGCATCGAACTCGATGGGAGAGTCCATCATATTCTTTAATGCGTCAAAGGTTTTTGGTAAAGCCATCTGCAGGAAAAACGGAACTCGTCCATTAGCCTGCATCTCTTGATCTTCCTGTTTCTGTTGAGGGAAAAGTCTTGGAAACCGTTTCCTCTTTCACCTACCTTGGTTCCATTGTATATAAAGACGCGAATATAGACAAAGGAATTGAATGCAGTATTGCAATGTATAGTTCTGCTTTCGGTAATCTTTAAAACGAGCTTTGGAATACTCGTGATTCTTCGTTAAATGGGAACATTGATGTGCACTGATATCACTACCCTGCATCACTACTCTCGCGTGCAGAATCTTACATTTTGTATCGACGATACATCAATCAATTTGATGCTTTCCACATGTCTTTCATACGTACGATGTGCAACTGAAAACTGCATGATTGCATTATTTCTGACTAAATCAAATATGACGGGTATTGTTGCCATCTTAATGAAAATCTAAATCAAGTGGGCAGAACACCTCTCTTGTATGAGAGATAGCATAGTTCTAAAAAACTTTTTTTGCAAGTTTCTAACAAGCAGGTCAGTTGAAAGGCCACTCTTGCGTTACAAAGACAATCTCAAAAGCAATCTGAAACGATTCAGCATCCCGTTTTCTTCCTGGGGAATAAAACGTCAGAGAGATGGGGCTGGTGTCTTTCCTGTTTCTCATCTCTACAAAAGGTTTGAGCGGTGAGGCCGACATGAACATCGGGTTCAACAGCGTATAAATATTAACGCAAGTTGGCAACATGCTGCTCCTCCCAATGATAGCCTTTTGCCTGCCAACGTGGCTTCGTCGCATGCAATGAGCAGTCCTTGATGTCCACTTTCGGAAACATGTGACAATTGATTCATAATTGTTGTGGTAGGATCCACCTAATTGCATAGTGGAGTACCGACGATATAAATATATATAACAGGGGGAGGCGAATCAAGAGATTCAACTAGAGTCTCTGCCCGACTGCGACTTAGTCAACACATGCTCCAGGAACGGTCTTCCCAGGAATATACAAAAGACTATATGTAAATATTGTGTACACTTTCTTGTTAAATACATTTTGTTCTAACTACATTTTGTGTTGCATTATTATTCCATGCATTAGTCAAGTTTCAACAATAATCCACTCTTACAAAATGGTTCAACCACAGATTCCATCTGTCTAAATGTCTAAAAACACCCGCAGACGTGTCCATATAATTTGAGCCCATCATTATTTTACTCAGCCTACATTTTTCGGCCGCGCGGAGAGAACCCATCATATATATATATATATATATATATATATATATATATATATATATATATATATATATATATATATATATATAGGGGGGTTATAGGATGTATAATAATATCTTGAACAAAATTGAAAAGAATGAGACAAAATGGAAAATTTTATTAACGAAGCGTTTCCCCAGAGAAGCTTATGCTCTCTTCGGCTTCTTGAGTTTATGTTTATATGAAAGAAAGAAAAACTATGTTTGCGAAAAATCTCTTCGGATCGCTGAGAATAAGTGGGTATCATAAATCAAATTAATTATCCTAGCTCATCACCTCCAAATTTCCAATGCTGAAGGGTGTCCGCCTGTTGGTTTAGTTGTTTTATCTCTATCTGTATTAGAGCCGTTTACTATTGTAGGATTTTAAATCGGAGGTTTACATATATATATATATATATATATATATATATATATATATATATATATATATATATATGTGTGTGTGTGTGTGTGTCTGTCTGTGTGTGCGTGTATGTGTATTTTTACATACGTGTACATGAATACACATCCATCCAGATATATGCATATGTTAGAGCCCTTTTTCTTTTGGTACATACATGTTTACATATACACGTCCACCATTATATACCTGTGTATACATAGATACAGACACACAGACACACACTCATATAGACATCGTAGAGGCTTTTTTACATGTATAACTGGACACACACGTGTGTATTTGTGTGTTCTAACATATTTATAGTGGATATCTATTAAGTTTAGCTTTGTCTGAGGCAAGTCCAGAAGCATGAAACATCCCTTGAAGATCAAGCCCGGTATACTAATTGCGATGAAGGCAAATATATTTGTCTCCTTAGACAAATATATTTGTCTCCTTAGGCAAATACTCGAAATAAAAAAAAGTAGAAAAATTTCGCTACAAGCTTAAACGTTAGTTTCTTTGGGTTTTTTTTTTTTGCATAAATAATGAAGCAATAAGCTTCGACAAAGATTTCCAAGGAGAGGTTATCGTTTATGGTGAAATTCGCAAGCACGAATTTAGTCATTATATACAATAATAATAATATATAATAATATAATATCTATGTAATAATGATTTCTCAAGTCAACGAATGGCCATAATCTTTATAATATTGATGGGGTTTTCTCTACTAAGAATGACTGAGAATTTATCTAAGACCAGGTAAATTAATAAAAAGACTTTAAACGTTTCTCACTCAAACTAATGATAGATAAATAGACAGATACAGTCCTGTAGGAAACTAGAATCCAGACACAGTATTTATTATCTCTATCCCAGGGTGATGACACCAATTGTCGTTGCTTCAAACAGAAGCGTTATTTAAAGAGACTATTTAATGTTCAATAAATATTTAAGCTTACCTCTTGCCTTTCTTTCTTGTCGTTCTTTCTGTGACATTTCACTCTTCACAGACCAGGTGGATGAAAAACATCTTCATTAAGTTGACCTAACCGTTGGACATCCTGGCCCCGGCCATTAATTTAATTGTGTGGCCAAGCAGGGTAGCAATATTGTTTTCTTTCCTTTCCAGGAATTTTCAAACCAGTTTTCTTCGAATCTATGCCAATCGGCGTCTTATCAAAAAGGAAAAGAAAACTAAACTCACTCTTGATTTCTTTTAAACAATAACAGCGATATTTCCTTCTTGTAAGATAGAATGTCTGGATAAAAGTGAATATTCAATATCTGTCTATATCTCTGAAATGAGACAGTAACTATTTACGCTATTTACATTGCCCCGACTGTTGTCCTCATCTTCATTGTCATATTCACGACATTTCGGCCGTTGTACGTCCTGGCTTCCTTCAAGATCTGTCCATATTTCTGAGATGAGGTATTCTAATTATTTACATTATTTACATTGTTCGAACTATTGTGCTCATCTTTATTTTCATATTTACGATGTTTCGATATTTGTACGCCCCGGCCTTCTTCAGGTGATATACTTTGAAATTTAGTCCACCGGAGCAAGATATTTTCTTGATATCTTAATGTCATTTATTTCCCTTTTGTAACTCAACTCTATCCTTGGGAACGAATGGCCCAGTGGATAAAAGCGTTAGTTTGAATAATCCACTGATTCAAAAAGTTGTGAATTCAATACCTGTCTACAGCAGAGGTGAACAAAAACTTGGAGAATTGAGTTTCTAAAGGGAAATAACTGAACCTAATATATCCGGAAGAGACATGTCACATGGTAGTAGGACAATCTCCTCCGGTGAACGATATAAAGTGTTCGGTTCTAACTTCCAACGTATATCACGTAAAGAAGGCCGAAAATCAAGAAGTGGGCAACAGTCAGAATAATGTAAGTAGATATTCGATTTTTTAAAAGATATTGAAGTATTGAGAAATATACTGAAGACGATATGGGGATAGAGAGAGAGAGAGAGAGAGAGAGAGAGAGAGAGATGGTACAAAGGATAAGAGAGAGGGTATGATACAAGAGAAAGACAACCACCAAAAATGAGAGAAAATAGAAGAAAAATTAAGGGAAAATTAAAATTAAAAGAGAAAATAATCCCTCATTCGGACGATGATAGATAACTTGCCTACCTATCTATCCAAGTTGTCTATAATCGCCCGATGTAGGAACATTACAGATTTGTGTAGCTATGTAAAATATTATAATATATACACGGAGTCCATAAATTTCGTGTGCATTTTAAAAATTTATAACTTTATTTGTATTTGCGACAGAAATAATTTGTAAAAAGCATTAGAAAGAAGTAAATCTATAGTTTTTTAAGGATTTATTGAAATTTTATTTAAGTTTCCACATGTCCACCATCATTAGCAATACAAAGAGTAACACGATTTTGCTGTTCTCGGAAAACATTTGCCAACTGATTTACAGTAATGCGTGAAATTTTAGCTATACTTAAAACTAGGTACATAAAACTTTACAACATTTTTTACAGATACTTTCTATCGCAAATACAAATAAAGTTATCATTTTTTAAAGTGCACACGAACTTCATGAACACCCTATATATATATATATATATATATATATATATATATATATATATATATATATATGTGTGTGTGTGTGTGTGTGTGTGTGCGCGTGTGTGTGTGTATGTAAGGATAGATAGATAGATAGATAGATGCATGTGTGTGTGTGTGTGTGTATGATAAAAATATAGTTTTAATATTTGATATATTTATGTGGTAAAGAGCTCAAAATTAGGGATAGAGTGTATGTAAGCAAAAATCGACATTGGTAGCAACAAACAGTGGGGACAGTCCCTTTCAAGGTTAAACGCAGGATGGGCTGAAGATTTATTTTAAGGGTGAAGGAGAATTTCGCTGTTGGGTGTTGCCCTCAATGCACACACACACGCACACACACACGCACACACACACACACACATATATATATATATATATATATATATATATATATATTGTCATCCACAGACAGACTGTTTCACTGTATCACAGCTCATCAGTGTGGCTAGATGTCCGGTTGCCTCTGGCTAGAATCGAAAACCGGCTGAATTCGCGTCAGTCGGAAATTTTACCCTGAAGCCGTTGGCTCACGGCAGAGAAGAAGGTGAATTTAAGCGTATTTATTTTTAGATAAACACACAGTGACTGAGAGAACACGATTCGATTTGCCGAAGTGTCCTGCATTATTAGCCGTGATAGTCACTGTTTACAAACCCACACATCCTCCCCAGATAGCTCAACCGAAATAAATTTTTCAGGAGCATATATATTGTCATCCACAGACAGATCGTTTCGCTGTATCACAGCTCATCAGTGTGGCTAGACGTCCGGTTGCCTCTGGCTAGAATCGAAAACCAGCTGAATTCGCGCCAGTCGGAAATTTTACCCTGAAGCCGTTGACTCACGGAAATAAAAGGAGGCACGGTGGAGTAATGGATAACGGCTTGGATTGAGAGCCGAGTTCGAATTCCAGTCGAATCCATTACATTCACTTACGTGCTAATACCCTTGGGAAAGGTGTGAATCCTCTTCTTCTCCCTCCAACTATGGGTAAATAGCGGGACAGACTGGGTTCTATAGCCTTGGATGGCAACTGGTCTAGGAGAAGGACGACTCTGAATTCAAAACCTGCGGAGGGTCGTTTGGGGACCTTGTGGCATTCATTGCACCAGGTCCCTGTATTCGTCCCTCCAAAAAGTGTGGATGGCCCTGCACAAAGCCTTCTCTGCTATAATCAAATCCTGTGTGGGTGTCGGGCTTTCAGTTTCTGGGAACTGATCTGTCTGACCCTCATATGTCGAGTTCGACGGGAGAGTCCATCATATATATATATATATATATATATATATATATATATATATATATATCGATAATTGATTTGCTTTTGATCGGAGAATTTTATGACGTCAAACATTATTTGTTCTACGTCAAATATTATTTTGTTTAACAAATCCCTTTTAAAATGGGTAAGTCGTTGATTTAGGATGCGACCTGTGCCGATATATATTTTCGGCCGGTAATTTGATCAGGTCCGCCGTTGAGCCGGGGTCCGTAGCTCGAGACGCAGAGATAAAAAAAAAATAGCTAAATATTCTTCTCTTGCTGATAGATTTTTTTTCTACTCCTGTGGCAGTGGAGACTTCAGGGGTTATTGGCCCTCGTTCGATGGTGTTCCTTCGGAGGATTGGTGCGATTGCGTATCGATTAAGGAACGAGCCTCGCGAAACGGAGTGGCTCTTGCAGCGTGTCTCACTGGCGACGGTTCGAGGTAATGCTTCCTCCATCATAGAGGATAGAACAAATTGTTTATAGTTACCTTGTTCTGGAATTGTCATCATTGGACGACTGAACTTGCTTTTCAATGTTTTTGTTTTTATTTTGTTTTCTGATTTTTTTTTAAACAATGAGTATTAAGTCTATCAGCCGGAACACACAAAATAACTGTACACTCTCTCGCTATATGCCCGTGTCCCACATTGTAAGTGAAAACTCCGTTAACCGGCGTGATTTCGACCGTCAGATCATAGACCTGTTTCTATTTTCCTTCCATAAGGAATTCATATTCAATCGTTCCGATGTTCTCAAAAGTACATATCTGTTCGATTTCGTGTCTGAAAAGTGAACGAGGCCATTTTTTAAAGAATTCATTTATTTATTTTTAATCCGATATTTCTACTTCTTCGAACGTTAGAGGTTACACTTGTTTGAAATAGACGTCCCTTTATTTAATAGTAAACAGTGGGCCTACTGGCCTGTGCGAATGAGAAAACTTAATAAAGGAAATATCCTCCCCGGCAAGGTTCGAACCATAAAAGGGCAAATAAAATTTTGCTGGAGTTTCTCGTTCTGTGTGACCTAGCACTCGAGAGAACACTGGTTCACAGCGTGTTTTTCTCCCACAAAGACGGACACAGGTTACATAGATAGATAGATAGATAGATAGATAGATAGATAGATAGATAGAGAGAGAGAGAGGGGGGGATATAAAAGGAGAGAGGAACAAAATGTGATAGATAGATAGATAGATAGATAGATAGATAGATAGATAGAGAGGGAGGGTGGCATGTAGAGATTATGACAGCGATAGAGAAAGAGGGTATGAAGGGAGAGAGGAACAGAATGTGATATATATGTATTTATGTATATATATATATATATATATATATATATATATATATATATATATATATACATATACATATATATATATATATATAGATAGATAGATAGATAGAGAGAGAGAGAGAGAGAGAGAGAAAGAAAGAAAGAGAGATGGAGAGTGAGAGTACAGTCTATGCTATATAGATATGATATAGCATATATATGATCAGAGATAGATAGATAGATAGTTAGATAGATAGATAGATGGATAGATAGATAGATAGATAGATAGATAGATAGATAGATATGAAAGGAGAGAGGAACAGAATGTGATAGATAGATAGATAGATAGATAGATAGATAGATAGATAGATAGATAGATAGATAGATAGATAGATAGGGAGGGTGGTAGGGAGAGATTATGACAGAGATAGAGAAAGAGGGTATATATATGTATTTATGTATATATATATATATATATATATATATATATATATATATATATATACATATATATATAGAGAGAGAGAGATAGATAGATAGATAGATAGATAGAATGATAGATAGATAGTTAGAGAGAGAGAGAGAGAGAGAAAGAGAGATGGAGAGTGATAGTAAGTACAGTCTATGCTATATAGATATGATATAGCATATATATGATCAGAGATAGATAGATAGATAGATAGATAGATAGATATGACCATCAATACATAGGGAGATAGAGAAATAGATATATGTTATAATAGATACATAGATCGTAGATATGATCGTAGAGAGATAGATATGATTTTAGATTGATATGGTCGTAGATAGACATATATAGATAGATTGATAGATAGACACATAAAATAGGAAGATGATGAGAAAAATCGAAAACAGGCACGTAGAGTAACTTTTCATCAACCTCATCTTTTTAATTCAGATAGATATCAACAAACTGATACACACACACACACCCACACACACACATATATATATATATATATATATATATATATATATATATATATATATATATGTGTGTGTATATATAAATAAAACGAAAGAACAGTAAGATATAAAATCCAGTGTTGTTATAGATATTTTTATTTTTACACAATAGTGCTCAATGTAAATTTACAGAGCACTAATATTATAAAATTAATTGAAAAATTGTGTAGCGAAAAAACCATATTTTAAATCAATTAATTTATAATATATATATATATATATATATATATATATATATATATATATATATGAGTGAGAGATGAACAGATTGTCATAGACAAATTTAGAAAATATGTCTGTGACTTTCGAATAGAAAAAAGAAACGGAAATTCTAGAAAAACAAACATGTTAGAATAAATAGCGCAACCAAGGGCACAATCAGATATTCATGAGTGTCTGTCACGTCGGAGATATTTCCACAAAATTTATCCAATAAATGATAATGAAGAAGCCGGCAGGTAAAAGATTAAGTAGATTGGCAAACGTTTGGAGTGGATATACAAGTAGACCGGACCAAAGATGATTCGCCTTCTATCCTTTTCATATTTCGTCAGTGTTTTCTAAATTTACTAAACTCTGACCGAAAATCTCTACCACTAACTATAAAACGAAGTTGAAACAGCCTCAATGGTTTGATTGATTGCCTCTTTGATTATTTATTATATATTATACTATATTATATTACATTATTTATTTTACGTCTTATCAACCTTACGCAGATTAGATATCAGAAGTCACAAAATATTTCTAGATTGTAAGAATTTATTTGAAATAACAATGATTTATTGATACAAGTCGTACTAATTGACTCGTAACCGGGCGTGGGGAGATGACGTGGATCCATACCATAACAGTTTATTTGAGCTTAAGTGAATAAATGATCCCGACTGGAATTAAAACACGGCTCTTTCTATTTTCAATTCCGAGCCGTTATCAAATACACCATAGCTGTTGGTATAACCCAGCTGTCACTTATTTAGGTACTGACCAGGCTCAATGTTGCTTAACCTCGGTGATCATACCAAAATCGGTGTTGCAAGGCGATATATCAATAGACCTGACAAAACGAAGAAAGTAACACTGAAAACAGAGAGAAACGATAAATTTTAGGAAGAAATATTAAATAGATTAGGGTTTTCATTCTTTGTCGAGAAGGAATTGAAGAATGAAAGAATAATATTTATAAATTACCTGCACATTGTTAGTGGCAATGGAAATATCAGCCGTTCCCTTTTACATAAACATTCGACATTCGCTGAACGAACTGCCAGGGCTATATTCGGTTGAAGCTTATGAAATATATCTATTAATTCTTTTTTCTGAAAGGAAAACACATCTTTTAATGTTAATTCTCTATACTAAATTTTAATGGGAGTTCTTCCTGAGTTGATAACTGAATGGGGAGTTTGGATTGATAGTTTCCCAGTAAAGTGGATTCTTGTACTTATACCAAGTTAAAACTTATAGCTTAAAAAACTCAAACTTGCACTTTAATGCGCTTCATTTAATTGTGTGACCATATATATATATATATCAACTGAATGGGGAAATTTGGATTGATGGTTTCGCAGCTAAGTGGATTCTTCGATTGATACTAAGTTAAAACTTGCACTTTAATGTGCTTCATTTCAATTGTGTATTCATACTTCATATATATATATATATATGTATATATATATATATAAATATATATATATATATATATATATATATATATATATGTATATATATATATATATATATATATATATATATATATGTATATATATATATATATATATATATATATATATGTATATATATATATATATATATATATATATATATATATATATATATATATATATATATATATATACGAGGGTTTTTCAATAAATAATGTGAATTTTTCGGTATAAGGGCTTCTAATACAGATAGAAGCATACTTTCTTTTCAACGTAGTCTCCCAGCACTGTCACACACTTTTCCCATCTGTGCACAAGCTTCCCTATTCCCTCAGCGTAAAAATCTTTGGACTGATGTCTCAGCCAGTCGATCACAACACGTTTGACTTCATCGTCACTTTTAAACATCGTGCCTCTCGTGAACGCTTTCAAGGGATCAAACAGGTGAAAGTCTGAAGGGGCAAGGTCTGGGCTGTAAGGGGGATGAGGGAGCAGTTCCTAGCCCAGCTCGTTGATGGTCTCCACCGTTTGGGCTGCTGTGTGAGACCTTGCGTTGTCAAAGTAATTTTCTATCTGTAATATAAGTTCTTATACCGAAAAAATCACCTTATTTATTGAATGACCCTCGTATACATATATATATATATATATATATATATATATATATATATATATATATATATATATATCAAGCTTTTGATAGTAACGTCCAAGCTCGAGCTGGGGCTCTAGATATCTCAAAGGCGTTAGACAGGGTTTGGCATGCTAGTCTTCTGCATAAGCCCCAGGGCTACGGTATTTCCGGAGGTGTTTTTGATTTAAACCAATCGTTACTATCTAATTGCAAAATGAAGGTCGTTTTCAACGAGCTCGTTTCCAGATCATATTTCACATGAACACGGGCGTTCCCCCAAAGCTCGATCCTGGGTGCTACGCTGTTTCTAATCTTCTTCTCATCAATCTCCAAGGAGTCATGGATGCTGATGATGCTATTATTTTATCCTGTGCCGTGCCGAAAGATTTTTTCTTATTCCGCTTTATCAAATAACATCTGAACATTTTCCAATTAACAAGATTTGTAGAAGTTATCAAATGTATTTACCTATTTTTTCATTGAGAATCACTAATTAAGATGATAAATTTAATATTTTCCTGGAATTTATTATCCATTTTCTGTTAATGTAATGTTACAAGGAAACCCATTTGATACGTTAAAGGGTAACATTGTGAAGAGTTTGCAAAACATCTAGCTGTCAGTTTACAAAACTTTATTTTTTTTTACAATATCTACGCAACGTTGCAGAAAGGAAGGTCATCTAGAAAGCTGGTAGGTTGCCATGTAAGCTTGTAAACCATCGCTCTATAGCAGGCGCGCGTGATATTTATTCATTTACATACTTTTGTAAACTATTTTCCGATTGATGGAATTTGCTAGAACTGTTTAATGCATAGGTCAACTGGTTATGTATTTAAAGTTGAGAAATATTTTCTTCTACTTCCATGGAGTCGAATCATCCTAATGTCCTCCATATTTAAAATGAACGGTGAAAGTTTCACTCGGTTTTCTTTCCCAAGACCCGCGACTGCGTAAGATAGATTCAACGCAAGAGAGCGACTCTAGATATTACAATCTTTACCCCTGCATATCAAATGTCAATCTCTCTCTCTCTTCTTCTTCTTTTTCTTTTCTTCTTCTTCTCCTTCCGCATCCTACTACGCCATTTTCATTCACATCTGACTGTTTCTTCACAATAACCATTTAAACCATAATCACCTAGATTGAGTGGCTCTCAAGACTTTTACCCGGCCATTTTTTTGGACTTGTCACTGATTGAATTACTTATTTCGCTCCGTTTGCGTTTAAAAAGACCATGTCCTATTTTGTGTGCTTTATCAAAAGCTCTTTCTTCCAATATTTACCCAAAGAAGAAATATAAATCGAAAACAACTAAAAAATCTCCAATATCCTTTTCATACAGACACACGTGTGTGTGTGTGTGTGTGCGTGCGTGCGTGCGTGCGTGCGTGCGTGCGTGCGTGTGTGTGTGTGTGTGTGTGTGTGTGTGTGTGTGTGTGTGATTTGGCAGCAACTTTTCTTTTAAACATGTTGTGTTGAATGTTAATGACAACATCGTCCTGCATATTTTCTTTTGAATTTTTTCATATTTTCTAATGAGACTTTTTATTTAATTTGTTTAGTGAGAATTTTTAAAAAACATTTGCCAATTGTCTTGTAGCGGAATCATGTTGCTACATTTTTTTACAAACTAAATAAACGTTAAAATCCTTTTAATTTCAAAAGATGCGATGATGTTATTCACGTGCAAGGCGAAGATTTTTAATCATGTGACAGCGTGAAAAAGATTTTTATTATACAAGCCAAAAGATCGAAGAATACGTTATAAAATTCAAATATATTATAAACATTGTAGGATGTTTCCAGAAATATTGTAATCTATACGATTAATAAAAGGTATTTTGCTTTTAATATGTAATGCTTCTAAGATTTTAAGGCGTCTAATGTCTATGTTTATCTATAATTTTAGTATTCTCTATAAGTATTTTACGTATATCAGATTGCAGAATGGAAACAGTATGTGACATAATATGTTGTTTAATGGAGCTAGAATTATATATATGTATATATATATATATATGTGTGTGTGTGTGTGTGTGTGTTTATTTATATATATATAATAAAAATATAGTTTTAAGATTTGATATATTTATCGGTTAAGGTGCTCAATATCAGGGATAGAGTGTATGTAAATAAAGTGGACATAGAGATTAACAAGAAGCGACAGTCTGTTTCATCGTTAGACGCAGAATGGTTTAAAGATTTATTTTAAACATTAAACAAACTGTCGTCGCCGTCCGGTGTTGACCTCACTGTACATTTTTATATAGAGACCGAATTATGAACCCAGAATAGTCTAAAGATTTATTTTAAGCATTAAACAGACTATCGCGGTTCGGTGTTGACCTCACTGTACATTTTTATATAGAGACCGAATTATGAACCCAGGGGAAGTAATTCGAATCGAAACCGGAACAAATATAGGGGAGCTGATGCCGACGGACGTATTTCAATAAGAACGATCGGCCACCTACCTTGTTTTTTTGGGGGGGGTTTGCAATGTTGAGGTGCGTAGCCTGAAACTTTCAAGGAGGTGGCCTTACTTGTCGGGAGTCAGGTCGGTGTTGCTGTTTGAACTGATATGATACAAAACCCGAAATCGTCGATGAGAACGGTGTGTTTTTGATTTATGCATGGCTAGAAATATAATTTCTCATGTGTCTTCAATTCTAGGAAGGGAAGTGATACGGAGGAATAACCAGTCAGCTATGTGTCATGCGAGATACACGGTTAGGCGATCATGCATCTTTTGATATATGACTGACGGGGCAGATTTTTTCCCGCAGTAGGTTGCCATTTCTTTCTGCGGTAGACCAGTTGCCATCAAGGTTGTAGAACCCGGTCTGTCCTTCTATTTGCCCATAGCTGGGGGAGAGAAAATGATTTATACCTTTCAAAAGGTTATTAGTGAATACAATGTATCTAACTGAAATTCGAACTCGGCTCTCCGATTTCTCAACCCGAGTCACTATCCCTTACTCCACTGTAATGTTATAAATCTTGGCCTGTTTTGTGGCGTAGTGTGGCCCTTAATAATTAAGTATAACTCAAGACCTCAATGTTAAAATAAAACAACATTTATTTACAACCGCAAATGAATACTTAACAAAACATAGACGTAAAAATCAACTATATAATATTAACCATTTCAATAAATACCTTGTTAGTAGAGCGGCTCGGTTTAACGTTCGGTAAGTCTTAAATCAAACCCAAAATCATCGACGCAGTCACACTAATTCGACTGGATAGTTCCACTCAATAGCCACTCAATAATCACCGCAGTCAGTAGCCTGACACCGCTATTTATACAACTGGCGGAAAACATATATTCTTAAGTCCAGGGTGTGACGCTCGAACCTCGGTGTCGGCGGTTAGTCATTTTCTTCCTATAGGAGAAACTGGCATCTGGTTTTCAGTTAGTTTCCCATCGATCTGTCGTGACTCCACTCTCTCTTTATTTTATTGCAATTGTGGTGATGAGCTTTTCTCGTTGATAACACGACCGTATAAATATAGACGGAGAACTAGGCCGAAGACTAATTCTTCATCAATTCACTGTTGGAATAACTAGATGTAACCGTAAGTTCCATTCTAATAGATTCTTTCTCACACTACTCGCTTGCGTAACTCTCTTCTGGCTTTTTGTTTTCCTGACATCTACGATCTTCAGAAGTTCCAATGCAACATCAACTGCCATATGCTGTCTTCCTGAAACCTGTTCCTTTATTGTTCCTTCTCACTAAGCTTTTTCTCTCCTTCTTTTAATTTCAGTAATCCCTTGTCTCTCCGTAGAATTATCGCTTTTGTTTGGTCTTTCAAAAATTATATATATGTTTGAAGGAAGAAAAGGAAGGTTTGTTTCTTTAAGAAGAGGAGGGTTTACCTTGAATGCTCTCTAAAATCACTTCTTTTTGCGTAGAATTATTGATGCCCAATTTGTGCGAGAATTTCTGTTGACGAAGCGAAAAATCTTCAGCAGCTCAAGTGAAGAAAAAATATCTGATGGGAGGATTATTTTTATAGCTTTGTTGACAAGATATTTCCAACACATTTGTTTTAAATTGGAAAAGAAAGAAAAAAAAAATGAAAAATGGGTGTGATGATAGATAAAAATATTGATCAAAATCTGAAGATCAGCTAAAAATGACGTAATAAAAAAATAACTTCCTGTCTTTAGGAAAATAATATCAGCGATGTTTGTTGTGTGTGACTAATACGAAAAAAAAAAAACTGAGTAATGTTTGAGAAAGGGATTGTAAGAAGTAATAACAGGTTAGCGAAAAAAAACGGGAAAAAGTAGAACACGAATTGTTAAATGAAAGACGGGAAGTAGTGTAAACAGTCGACCGGAAGTATTGAAATTGAAAACTGGGCACACAAATACAAATTAAAATAAAATCACAAAGAGAAAACAAAGAGGGAAAAGGAAATACAAATAACGAGTTTAATTTTCACAATCAGTAATTAATGGGGAATATTTGGACTTTCATGAACTACTGCGGAAATTCAGATATGACACGCTTCAACCAAAAGTTTAAAGGAAAGATCAAAATAAGACAAAATAATCCATCCCGGCGTGAAACACTTTCTCGTGGCTGTAACGTCATTTTCCTTTGTCTGATATAAATATTTTCATGTAAATTGTTCTCTGAGCTTTCGTTGTTAGTACGTCAATATTTTAACCGTTATACAAGATTGGTAATCAGATGCCATCATTTTATTTCATAAATTGCTAAGTGTAAGCGTAAACGCTTTTCTAAAACTACCTTCTCCTGGCCTTCTTACTTGCAGAATTCGGCTTTTGTTTTACTTGTCAAATACGATTTTCAGACAAGTAAATATAATTTCAATCGTCATCTTCATCATTTTATTGTGGCCTCTTCTTTTTCTAAGTTTCTGACACTCTCACAAACACCTTGTGTGGTTTTATCGCCTAACTTTAGTCGAAATGTGGACCGATTTTAAATGTGAATTAAGTTTAAGAGTCTAATGATTATTTGTTTTTCTTTTTCTTTCAGATTTAACAACTTATATTTTTGAAAATTTCAACCATGGAAAAATTAATAATCAAAACGTTAAAATTATCGAAGCCTATTACGAAAATGGACGTTCAAATTCATAAATATACTGTCCGATGATTCCTCTAGCAAAAAAAAGCACACCAACTACTTTTGGGATACTGAGAATCCAAATAAGATTGTTGAGAAGCCAATGCATCCACCAATTCTGCTTATTAACGAATCAACCAAGATGAAAATGGGCTTTATCACTAAAGAGGATTTTTTGAGAAAAAATTTCACCTTCTTGTCTTTGCTCGTGCACCCAACTGACAAATTTACGGCGCTCCAAATGGTCATCAGGTTTCAGATCTTGGGTCAATTGAATTTTATAAGCGTGCAGAGACAAATCTTTTGCCAAAATTCGATGTAACGTTGATGTTAATTGATTCAATTAGGTTTTCCTTTGTTCTTTGAGACTGTGTTTACAGGAAAACAAACACCCTCTGTAAATGAATATATATTTCAAATACAGAATCCAAAATGTAATATATTTTGCAAATGCAATAAAGGTCATGTTAACCTTATATTACCTTTGCGTTATTTTTCAATTATAGAGATAAATTTGAATGTTGTCAGTTCTGTCAAGGATTAATATATGAAGACAAATTCTAATTTAAATCAAATATCAAAAGCATTTCTATATAACAGTTTATCATGATAAATATCTTCCATATACTGATAAATAATTGTAGATAAAATAAAGCGTGGTTCACGCTGTAAAACCCAAGGGCCACTCGAGGTAGAGTGTTAAGTTAGGAGGCTGTTTGAACAGATAAGAGGGGAAGATAACGATTAATCTTAAACATGAACAGGTTAACATTGTAGTGATAGGGCAAACGCCCTCTTGGGTTGTCGGTTACACACAGCAGTGGTTCCCAGAAAGAATCTGTTCGGGTAGAATTTATTTCCTATCGAGGGAATGCGGAGAGAATGTAGGTGGTTTCCTAAAATCTAAAAGGCATGGCTGGTCAGACCCGTGAGGTTAGACATGGCGGAACCAAGAAATGCTGTTCGTCCAACCACTTCCCGTGAAAGTGACGATAGAGCAGCGTGAGGTTTGCCACATCTAGCCTGGGGGGGATAATTCATTCCCCCGACACCGACGAAGACTCAGAGACGGTTCTGGACTCTATCGAAGCTGGAGAGTGCAGTTTGGGCAACTCCCCACCAAATGTGACAAAACTAAGATATGGCTCTCGTAAATGTGGTGAGTACCACGGGGGGGGGGTAAATTTGTAATATCCAAAATCCTTCAGATTCTTCATTTTAATTATATTATGGCGTTACAAGTCAGGCAACTCTAAATGGAGGAATACAAATTGGAACCATCAGTGTCAAGCAAGTGGATCAACCGGGGACTGTTCCAACATACGATGGTAAACGTCATACAATTCTTCACGGATGAAGAGGAGAATTGAGGAAACGAAGAAGTGATGTGATGGGATTTAATTAGTAATGGTTCGGACGTGTTTGTTGGATGACTGAGTTCTGATTCCAATTGGATTCGAAAGGTATAAATCCAACTCTCTCCCCAGCTATGGTTTAATTACTAAGACATATATCACTGAAAAACAGTATTATCTCGACATAAATTCTTACAATATGTGTATAGGTGTGTCCTGAGGAGACTTTCACCATAACGCAAAAAATATGACACAAGCATCTGAACGCGCATTGAGAATAGCAAATAATGGTTTCAAAAATCCAACAAAAATAATAATTTCGTTAGAATCAAAGTGATCAACGTCTAGATGATCGAACGTTGAACAATTTCGTCACAGAGAGATATAGATTTACTTGACCTCCCACACGGTCAGGTTGTGACACAAGGTCGAGGTTTAACGTGAGAAGGGGGGGGGGGGTTGACCCGAGTGTTTCCACTCAGGTCGCTGGTCTTTGCTGGTCATAGCTTGTCCAAGCTGGTCTTAGCTGGTCAGAGCTGGTCAATGCTGGTCATAGCTAGACGTAGCCGCGATACTACCAGCGCAGTGACGAATCCCTGCGACCGGCCTGTATCAGTGTGCAATCCCAGCCTAAAGGCGATCATCCAGCGAGTAATCTGCGAACAGATACTACACCGAGATACTACAGAGAGATATGAAACGTGACGTAACAAGGACGTATGTCTACAGAAATATGCTAAAAATTCCATAGATTTTACATGTGAGCAACGAGATTTTTACGGATAATATGAAACAAATAATAATAATTCTACGAATCAGAAAGAAGAATTTGAAATTTCTGAGACACATGAGGAGGTAAAGGAGCGTGAAGGATTTAACTCTCAAAAGAATATATTCAAGGTAAGAGGAACAAAGGAAAAAAGGGCACGCACTACCTAACGATGTTTCGAAAATCGATGTGAGACTGGGGGTTGGGAGGGATAGTAAGGGAATTGACCAAGGATAGGAGGTTACAAAGATTGCTTGGATTTACCAAGGATAGGAAGTTATGAACATTGCTTAACTTTACCAACGATAGGAAGTTACAAAGATTGGGTAATTTACCAAGGATATGAAGTTACAAGGATTGCTTAATTTTACCAAGGATAGGAAGTTACAAAGATTGCTTAAATTAACCGTAGATAGGAACATATAAAAATTGCTTAAAATTACCAAGGATAGGGAATTATAAAGATTGCTTAAATTTACCAAATATAGGAAGTTACAAAGATTTCTTAAATTTACCAAGGATAGGAAGTTACAAATTTTGCTTGGATTTACCCATGACAGGTTGTTACAAATTCTGCTTGGATTTACCAAATATAGGAAATTGCAAAGATTGCCTAAATTTACCAAGGATATGAAGTGACAAGGATTGCTTAAATTTACCAAAGATAAAATGTTATAAAGATGGCTTAAATTTACAAAGGTGAAAAAGTTATAGAATTTAACAAGGATAGGAAGTTCCAAAGATCACTTGGATATACCAAAGATAGGAGGTTACAAAGATTGCTTAAATTTACCAAAGATAGGAACATATAAAGATTGTTTAAATTTACCAAGTATAGGAACTGATAAAGATTGCTTAAATTTACCAAAGAAAAGGAAATTACAAAGATTGCTTAATTTACCAATGATAGGAAGTTACAAGGATTCCTTAAATTTACCACGGATAGGAAGTTACAAGGATGCTTGGATTTACCCAGGATAGGTTGTTACAAAGTTTGCATGTATTTACCAAGGTTAGGAAGTTAGAAAATTTGCTTGGATTAACCATAGATAGGATGTTACAAAGTTTGCTTGGAATAGGAAGTTCCAAAAATTGCTTAAATTTACTAAGGATACGAAGTTATAAAGATTGCTTGGATATGCCAAATATAGGAATTCAGAAAGATTGCTTACATTTACCAAGGATAGGAGGTTACAAGGATTGCTTAAACTTACCAAGGATAGAAAGTTATAAAGATTGCTTGAATTTGCCTAGGATAGGAAGCTTCAAAGATTGCTTGGATATACCAAAGATAGGAAGTTACAAAGGTTGCTTAAATTTACTAAGGATTGGAACTTTTAAAAGGTTGCTTAAATTTACCAAGTATAGGAAGTTATAAAGATTGCTTTGATTTTCCGAAGATAGGAATTTACAAACCTGGATGGATTTACCAAAGATAGGAAGTTACGAAGATTGCTTAATTTTACCAAGGATAGGAAGTTACAAATTTGCTTGGATTTTCCAAGGATAGGAAGTCACAAAGATTGCTTGGATACACCAAAAAGATAGAAAGTTAAAGATTTTGCTAAAATTTAACAAGTATAGTAAGTTATGAAGATTGATCAAATTTTCCAAGGATAGGAAGTTACAAAGTTTGCTTGGATTTACAAATAATAGGAAGTTACAAAGATTGCTTAGAGTTACCTAAGATTGGGAGGTACAAAGTTTGCTTAAATTTACCAAGGATAGAAATTTATAAAGATTACTTAAATTTACCAAGGATAGGAAGTTACAAAGATTGCTTAAATTTACCGAGATTAGGAAGTTACAAAGATTGCTTGGACTTACCAAAGACAGGAAGTTACAAATATTGCTTAAATTTACCTAGTATAGGAAGTTAAAAAGATTGCATAAATTTACCAATGATCGGAATTGACAAAGTTTGCTTGGATCTACCAAGTATAGGGAGCTACAATCATCCCCATTCTGAATAGACAGTGATGATAAATAAATACTATTTCAGCAGCATTAATATTTCCACATTGGCTGGTGAAAATTATTTGCTTCTTTTCTACATTAGTGGGGACAAACACACCCAAAGTAACTTTCGTTTTAATTATAAAAAATGCGAGGAAAAAACAATTTCATCATACACATCCCCGGAAAACGTTAGTGGCTAAATCAGATATTAAACATTTGGGTGGGGAATTAAGTCAGATTTTCTTATCCTGTCATAAAATTGACATTTTTGCATCTGTTAGCCATCTGCAAACTTTTTTGATTGGATTTTAAATAAACGTTTCGTTGTTCGATTATACTTAGTTTCTGGAATGCGACATAGAAAACCTTTCCGCCATCACGACATATTGACATTGTTGAAGTTTAATGTTTCGAAAACAAAAGAGGAAATGAAAGGTTAATTTTTCTCATTTATTTTGAAAATTAATTGCATTAATGACTTTAGACAAAAGGTGCAACCCAGCATTGTTATAGTTTATGGCCAAGAGGACATATTTATAATGTTTCTTTTTTTTCCATCAAGAATTGAGCTGGTGCCTGAGGTCAGTCTGGCTTTTGTTCTAAGCGCGGGAGAAGAAGGAGTAATGATGAAAAGGCAGTGAAAAAGAAGAGAGAAGTTATTAGAATACCGACTCGTGGAAAGAGAAAGAAAGAAAGAAAGAAAGATAAATCCCTGATAAGAAGAAACTGAATGAAGGAATGATTATTCAGTCAGTTATATGTCATGCGTGATACACGTTTAGGCGATCATGCATCTTTCGAAACATGACTGACGCGGCAGATTTTTCCCGCCGTTGTTCGACATGTCTTCTAAGGTAGACCTGTTGCCATCAAAGGCTATAGGACCCAGTCGGTCAGACAGTTATATGTCATGCGAGATACACGCTCAGGCCATCATGTATCTTTCGATACAAAGTTATAAATACATGACTGACGAGGCAGATTTTTCCCGCTGTAGTTTGTCATTTCTTTCTGCGGTAGACCAGTTGCCATCCAAGGCTGTAGCACCCGGTCTGTCCTGTTATTTACCCATCGCTTGGGGGAGAAGAAGAGGATTCATACCTTTCCCAACGGTATTAGCACGTAAGTGAATATAATGGATTCGACTTGAATTCGAACTCGGCTCTCCGATTTCTCAATCCGAGCTGCTGTCCATGAAAAGTTAAAACCCAACATCGCAAAGAAGAAAAAAATAAAGTGGAATAAATGGAAGGCAAGTAATGATGGAATGAGAAAGGGAATGTAGGAGAAGAAGAAAGACGAATATAAGAGAGGCGGACAATAAGAATGGGATAAATAGGAAAGGAAGGAGATAGACAAAAGCAATTCAAAATAAGGAAATAGAATTTTAAAAAAAAGAAAATCAAGAATGACGTCTATTAATTGTGAGGAAATAATGAATTATCACAAAAAGATTTCAAACAAAAATGAAATGAAAACGGACATAATTCAATTTAAATAAATGAAAGCACTAATGTCAATGGCAGAAAAATGATTGTGTTCCCTGATGTGAACCAATTAAAAGGTCGACTGAAACATTGTATTAAACGGAGTGAAAAAAGTTAAGGATATCGTACACGTTAGTAACAGCTTCTCTGATTTAGAAAATAAACGTTGAGATATGTTGAAAGAGAACCGAACATATCAATTGCGTGAAAATCATACCAGGTTTAATGTTGGTAGATAGATACTTACTAAGGTTCACTTGATCTGACCCAGGACCATTATAGGAAGGTATTCAGTTAGCATTAATCTCTTTAAATGAGTGAATATTTTGCGATATTAAGCCTATGGGTTTCACACGAAAGCAGGCTTTTTTTCGCTAGCAATAACGCAACAACATATATGTATATATATATATATATTTATATGTATACATGCACGCGCACATATGACGTTTTTCAGCCTCTTGTCGAGTATGGCCATCACAAGAAATATCTATAAGTCCTAGTTACGTGTTAGACGGATATGTCGCTTTAAACCGGGTGAACTTTTATCATCTTTAGCACAAATTTCGTAGACATGACAAACATATTTTTATGTTATTATGGCTATTTTTATAGCTGTCTAGATTTCTGAGATGTGGTATTTTAATTATTTACACTGTTCACATTGTTCGGACTGTTGTCCTCATCTTTGTGGTCAACTTCTGAATATAACAATAAAGATGAGAAGAAAAGTTCGAACAATGTAAATAGTATAAACAGTTACAATACCTCATCACAGAAATATAGACAGATCCTGAAGAAGGCCAGAGCGTAAAACTGTCGAAACGTTGTGAATATGATAAAAAAGGTGGGGAGAATAGTTTGAACAATGTAAATAGTATAATTACACTACCAGCTTTCATAAATATACACAAATCATGAAGAAGGCCGGAGAGTGCAACGTGGAAACGTCGTGAATGTGGCAACGGAGATGAGGACTACAGTCCGAACATCCTAAATAGTGTAAATGGTTAAAATACCTCATCTCAGAAATGTAGACAATACCTGAAGAAAGCAGGACGGTACAACGGTGGAAACGCCGTGAATATGGTAACAAAGATGAGGACAACTGTCCGAACAATTTAAATAGTGTAAATAATTACAATACATCTTCGTAGAAATATAGAGAGGTAGCTGGAACGTAGAACAGCCAAAACGTCTTAAATGTAGCACCAAATATGAAGACAACAATCTGAACAATGAAAATAATGTAAATAGTTACAATATCTCATCTCAGAAATATAGACAGCTATTTAAGGATCTGTACGGATCCGACATACCAAAAATATGTGAACAATTAGAAAAGTTCCATCTAATATTCCTACGCCAATACAAAGACTTGCGACTCGTCAACCTAGGCTCGGCCACAAGATTTCCGATCAGTTCAAGTAGAGCCCGCCTGGTCTCAGCAAAATCAGGACATGCCCTCGTCCAAGAATGAATCCAGTGTAAACCGTTGGATAAAACGAAAACTGCAATCAGATATCTCCCCGAATAACCGAAGAAGAGCAAAAGCGGAGCCAGCTTGATCTGGACAATTCCTTCAGAGACGAATGTGAAGCAGTCACTGCCCGCCATGTAGAGAAATTGAACAGATTGAAAGATCAGAATGCGATGCACAAGGATCTCGTCAACACTCGGTGAAGACAGTAATCGGCATCAGTACACTCGAGCTGAATGCCTCTGAGGAGTCGACGTTTTCTTGCTTTACTCATGCGAACCCTACAACAAAGATCACAACCCGGGTAATTCGTTTCACAGATATGGTTAGCAAGTTCCGTTCCAAGAACTTTTTCCTCAGCTTTTCTTTCGTAATCCGAAACCGATCATTAAACTTCTTTCACCAGGTCCTACACACATTTACATGGAATTCCCACTTATATTCACTGACGTTTGCAAAGATCAGTGATTCTTTCACACCCATACTTATAACGCTTCTTCCCCTTACGGGCTGGTCACATTCCGTTAGTAACATCTCAATACAAAAGCTGGTTTGGGATACTATTTAATGAGGAAATCTATTTTGACCCTTCGATTACAGATATGGGCTTCGCGATCTGTTGTCGCTTACATGATTGATGTCTCATTAAACGAATATGAGCATCTCTGACAAGTTTGATCAAAGTTTTCAGTTCTCGTGAGAACAACAGACTCTTGAAGCTCTCATGTTATTTGCAATTCTTATTGCAAACTAAATATTTTCTTCAGCTCCTGTGGCCGGTTTTGTAAAATGTAAGATATCGACAATTTCAGTGTTGAGTATTTTAGTCGTGTAGAGCTTCCACAACATGGCAATTAATCAAGCCAACAATACAAATAATCCCAGAGACAATCATATGCAAGATGTTTTCGCTCTCCTATATAGACCCCATCACTCGAGCTTGGAGTGAATCACTCCAAACTGTGAGTATGAAAACATTCTTCTATCGTCTGATACGATCATTTGCATGGAACTCTTAGTCATATGTATTGACGATTGCAATATTCAGGGATTCTTTCACCCAGTTCTTATAATGCTTCTTTGATCTCCAAAGAGCTGCAAACCCTAAAAGCTAGTTTGGGATCTGTTGTCGCTTATGCCTGGAATAAGACCACTCGAACACAACATATATTTCAGAAATGTTGCTTCAATTCTGTCGCACTGACGGCTATCAAGCACTCTCCATTTTATTCCAAGTATACGATGCAAGTATTGTTCAAGCGTTCAAATGATCGTGATAGCCGACAAATGTTTGTTTTTATATGTACATGTGCAGATATACACACCTACATAATGAATCGCTGTTTAGCTGATTAGTTAATCCCCGTTGCAGACTCATGAACAGGCACATGTTCTTTCAGCATCCACAGAGCCAACATGTACTTTATACAACTAACATACAGAACGGTGCTTTCTTTTCTAGGAGAGAGTCGATAATCTGGTGCGATCAGCAGTTGAACAAAGGTCCGTACGTGTAAACACTCCATCAAGGAAATTCGTGCTAGTACAGAGTTTAGGAGAATTTCGTTTACTCACTTTCATTCACAAGGCTTGGTTCAACACTCGGCATAGATTTAAAGACACACTCCACTAATGTCGCATTTTGGGGTCATTTCCTCAGGCAAAAAAAAGTCCCCTACTTGAGAAATCAACAATGATGAGATTCAAATCCTGCGTCCGTAGACACACACACATGCACACACATACACACAGACACACACTTACACACACATACACACACAAACACACACTCTCTCACACACACACTCACACACGCATACACACTCACACACATACACATAGCTGATGAAATACGAAGTAAATTTTTCATCTTATTTTATGCTGTTTATCTTTTTTTATTAAAAAGCAAGAAGATACGTAAAAATAATATATTTCAACTGAACTATTATTTAATATATGCCCTATTAAATGGCAATGAAAGCTGAACAATCTTATCAGTGATTAAGTAGAGACTTAAGGCAAGAGAAATGTGATTCTACAGAAGGATGCTGAGCATACCATGGGCTAATCATATAAGCAATAACAAAGTTTTAGGGTAAATGGTTACAGTCTGTGTTTCATTTCTCATAATATTTCAACCAAAGCGCTCTTCGGTCTTCATCAGAAAGCTCTCGTATATATTGACATATCTATTGTGTTTACATTAAAACTATTGTAATATCTCGTTTACAAACCTAAAAAGTAATCTTAAAAGCTGAGAAAATTTATGTCTGCCTGAATTTAAGTAATCGATTATCAATTAACGTTGAATTCTTTCGTCCTTGCTCGACAAAGCGAAAAATCAGGTGTTATGAAAAATGGATTAATTTCGAGAAGAGAAAACGAAGAAATATTAGTTTGTTTCAGGACTGTCTATCATATTTGAATCTAATTGGAATCTACTGCGTATGAAAGTTCTTCTTTGTATTTGGTGGAATTCCCATGGAGTTTTTATTACCATTTTCAAGACTCTGCTTATACTCTTCCTACCCAAAGTTACTATGAGCAACGGGCTTCTTTTAATGACACGGTAGTTTTCTCCAAAATTAAATTCATAAGGAATAAAATAGTTTCATATAAAAAAGTGATGTGGAAGTGAATGAATTAGTATATTTATCTAGTGTGTAGGTTGCAATTTTAACAAAATGATACAAAACAAAGACAAAATTCAAGACAGACTGACATTCCGCAATTATTTATTTCATGGGAATAAAATAATACGAATTTAACTGTAGAAAAGTACGCCTTCCTATTACCAGAGAATCCACGTGTGTACATTTTGAAACACGACAACCAAGTGACAAGGCCTGCGCAACAATCAGCATTTGACTTGTTTTAATGATTCAGTAGAATAGAAAAGTAAATTCGTAATTAATAAAAATATTTTTACATAGATAAATCTGTGAATGTGGTATTTTCTCTTATCAACATGGTACCTATTATGTTTTTTAACAAAACGATACAGACCGAAAGAAAACAGAATCTGAAATTTTATAAAACATTTATTCCATAGGAATAAAATAATATGAATTTTACTGGGGAAAGGTACGTCTTTCGCTTACCAGTGAGTCAACGTGTCAATAATTTCAAATGAAAAAAAAAATTACTTTAGAAGGAAGCGAAGGCTAATACGATCGTATCTATTCTAGTGCGAATCTTTTGTGTCTGTTTCCTAACGAAATTTATTAGCATTTTTTTTTAAAGCTTATCACCCCAAGCAAGGCTGGAAGCCACTAGCACGCAAGGCGTTACAGAAGGTTTGGAGGAAGAGCAGATAGGAGTGGTAAAGGAGAGGATGTGGAGAAAGATAGTGGATCGATCAAGGCAAAGGGGGTTACAGAAGATTTGGAGCGAGAGCAGATAGGAATGAACGGTGAAAGGATGTGGAGAAGGGAAGTGGATGGATCAAGGCAACTGGAGATGTCGATTGACGTTACACTTAAATAGTGGGAGATTGTATTTGTCAGGGAAGCAGGAATAAAGAAGGGAGTTCCACAGGCGAGATGTGTGAGACATGAAGCTATTGGAGTAGAAGAGACGTCTACATATAACAGTTTCAACGGTGAAGGGGTGGGAACGGGATGCTAGCCTCGTAGGACGTTTCAATTCATGAGGCCTAGGAACCATCGAAAGCAGCTCATTGGAGCAATTACCGTGAAAGTATTTGCAAAAAAGACAGAGCGAGGCAACGTCGCGTCTGTGAGAGAGCGACTGCAGACGAGATGACAGATCAGGGCCAATTACATTGCATATCCGTATCTGGATCTTATCAAGAACCCTGAGGCAAACATCTAATATAATCTTAAGTGAATATACTGTATTTCTCTACTGAAAATGTTCACATTACAATGAGCATCTGGCTCGTTTTAATCACGGGAATAGAAAATACAATTATTTAGAAAGTAAATTCATAATTTATATGTGATTTTAAAGTAGAAAACACGTGGAATAAGTTAAATGGTATTTCGATTAGCATGCATGTACAAGCCCATACTGCCAATACGAAGAAATTTCTTCTCGTTTTCTCACTTTTCGACTAGAGCACTTCCCTACAGTCGGATTCGTAATGAGTTAGTCTCTTATTTTATCATATAGACACCTGATCTCTCTGGTAAAAGAATGGCGTATCCTTCGACAGTCAAACCTTTATAAATATTGCTGTATCTATTCTAGAGTCAGACTTTTCTGGAGTGAACTTAAGGCACTTCATATATATATATATATATATATATATATATATTTGTCATCCACAGACAGACTGTTTCGCTGTTTCACCCGCTCATCAGTGTGGCTAGACGTCCGCTTGCCTCTAGCTAGGATCGAAACCCGACTGAATTGGCGTCAGTCGGAACTTCTACCACTAAGCCGTCGGCGCACGGCAGGATTGAAGGTGAATTTTAGCGTGTTTATTTTTAGATTTAGATAAACAGTGACTGACAGTAACTCAATTCTATATTTTATATACAAGAAAAGCGAGGTCATTTTAAAGTCTCATGATATATTCTTTAGTTGTAAAATCTAAACGTATTCACGAAACAGTATCAAATACACTAATATCTTGAAGCAACTTTAAGAGTCCACCGATTCGGTAGTTCAGTGCCAATTCTAAAGAAGAAAAAACAACATTGGCGATAATTTTAAAAATGAATAAATAAACATATTTCAAGAACTTGGAATTTTGTGCATACCCAAGTAGGAAATTATGATGAAAAAGATGATCCCGTCAAAGAGCCAAAAATAATTGTTTCAGCAGACAGCGTAATTGAGATTCAGCGCTAAGTGTGATTAATAAGAAATAGAAAAAAATGCACCAGTATTTTCGTTCTCTCTGTCTGCAACATAAAAATGAAAATAAATACATACTTGTTTATCGTATGGACAAGAGGTGCAGAGTGATTATCGCTATGGAATCGCCTAGAACGAGTGCAAATTCCACCTACCTCTTTCGATATTCATTTTAAAATATTAATAAGATGTTGGTTAGATCCAGTGACTAGACCCAAAGTGTGGTGAGTTCAGTACCAGGCTACAGCAGTGGTAAACCAAAAAACTTGGAGAGTTGAGATAAAGGGAAATAACTGAGACATCCGGAAGAGGCATGACACACTTGGAACTAGAACAATTTACCCCAGTGGACGAAATAAAGGATGTACCGAAGACATAACTTTTATTATTAAGTATCCCACGTAGTGATGATAGAATGATGGCAAATAAAGGGGAACCGTTGTAAGAATGGAGACATATTAACTGCAGATGATCTAGCGATCAAGGCACTTTCGATACATTTTCGTCGTAGTAAATGGCTTTCTCTTTTAATTAAAGGGGTATATTTTAAATTAAAATTAAGGTCAGACTCATTACGGTGAGTAACTGATCCATTGAATATATTATTTTATAAAGGATCCCTTTTGTGTTCATATAATATTCTATTTAAAATCCTTGAGGTTCCTCTAGTGTTTTCTTTTTGGCAATTCTGACAAGTTTTAGATTATATTTTTTTTTGTTTTCTATTAGTTAATGTTTGTAATAATTGTTTTAGAAGTCGTTGTAACACAGTGTGTGTGTGTGTGTGTGTGTGTGTGTGTGTGTGTGTGTGTGTGTGTGTGTGTGTGTGTGTGTGCAAATTGTATATGGGTTTTTCCCCGATATTTTTTCTTACACAATAAACATTATTTTTAGGGCGGGGAGGAGTGAACGTATTTCAATTGATATACTTTTTTTTAATCATTTCACCCCATACAAAACAGTAAATCCACTAAGACACAGTTGAGTTACTGAGGGTGAAATAATAAGAAAATAAAAAAAATATTAAGAAGCGGGAACAATAGACGAGTAATCAAGAATACAGCGGATAACGATTGACATTGTATTTAAATTTTTGAAGACCAAAGTTGGCTGGATCCGGAAGGATGTTCCACAGGCGAGAAGTACGATAGAAGAAACTATTAGCATAAAAGTTACGGTTACATCTAGCCATTTCAAATGAAAATTGATGAGATCATGTTCCCAATCTAGTAAAGTGCTTAAATTCATAATGTCTAAATACCATAGCTGAGCATTCACCATGGCAATTACCATGAAAGTATTTATAGAAAATGCACAGGGTCGTTACATTATGGCAGTGGGAAAGTGACTGAAGCCGAGACGCCAGGTTAGGGCCAATAATATTGCAGATTTTTGTTTGGGTTTTATTAAGAATCTCTAAATATATATCAGGAACACCGGGTCATATTTCTCAAAAATATTCAAAGTATGAAAAAATGCAAGACTTATAAATATGTAATTCCGATCCCAGAGAGAAACAGAACCTAGTACGACACAGGGAATCAACTCTCTCACCATACAAGCTCGCAATGGATTCGATATAATCTTTCTACTTTATTCAAGCAGAAAATGCTCGCCCGAGAAGGCGTGATGAGTAACTCTCTAGGAGAGCATCAGTCATACTGATGTGAGGCAGAATTGACTCTCTTAGTGGAGTAATACAGAGATGTTCCGTATTTGGGTGGGGGGCTTTACAATTAACAAGCTATTTCTTGCCCCAGTTAACAACAGATTGTAGGTCATTTATTATATCACCTGCTAATTTGACGTTATCGAACGGACCAGGCTTATTGGCTTGGACAGGTTTAAATAGTTGGTTCATCAGAATAGAAGGTAGACATCTAACCCCATCAACGTTGATCCCATTTTTCTTTTCTTAAACATTGCAATTAATAATGTCGACTTTGCCCATCAAGGATACCACCTCGATACGGAAACAGGTTCGATTCTTCGATTTGTTAGTAATTTTACTAGTTAAAAATATCAAAATAAAATAGTAGTCCATAAGATAACGTTTATAGTACGATGAAATACGAGGGTCATTCAATAAATAAGGTGAATTTTTCGGTATAAGGACTTCTAATACACATAGAAGCTTACTCTTCTTTTTTGTTTTACTTCTTTTTCACATGGATTTAATTTCTTTTGCAAATTAAAACAAAACTTTGGCGACTAACAAAGATGGCCGACCAAGAAGCATACTCCAGGATTGAACAGCGGTCAGTTATCAGGTTTTTGGTTGCTGAAGGGTGCAAACCAGTTGAAATTCATAGGAGAATGTCAACTGTGTATGGTGCCACATGTTTCAGCCAAAAGAATGTCTACAAGTGGGCTAAATTGTTTAAAGAAGGACGGAGCAATGTTGTGCATGAAGACAGGCCTGAGAGGCCTACAGAAGTGAGGTATCCTGAGGTGATCGAATCAGTCAATGACCTCATTCAGTCTGACAGAAGGGTGACAGTGGATGACATTGCAAGGACTTTGAGCTTATCTGTCGGGACAAACGCAGGGGTCATCAGTCAAGAGGAGTCATCTTGCATCATGACAACGCAAAGCCTCACACAGCAGCCCAAACGGTACAGACCATCAACGAACTGGGCTGGGAACTGTTGCCTCATCCCCCTTACAGCCCAGACCTTGCTCCTTAAGACTTTCACCTGTTTGGTCCCTTGATAGCGTTCACGAGAGGCACGAAGTTTAAAAGTGACGATGAAATCAAAAGTGTTGTGAGCGACTGGCTGAGACATCAGTCCAAAGATTTTTACGCTGAGGGAATACGGAAGCTTGTGCACAGATGGGAAAAGTGTGTGACAGTGCAGGCAGACTACGTTGAAAAGTATAAAAAAAGTAAGCTTCTATCTGTATTAGAAGTCCTTATACCGAAAATTTCACCTTATTTATTGAATGACCCTCGTATTTTAGTGTGTGTTTGATAGATTGTCTAACATCCATGGAAATTATGTAAGATGTAATTTGTGAGAGTTGGATGATTAAAAGTTTTATTCGGTTATCAACGTTTCGGTCTGAAAGAGCAACATTGAGAGTATAGAAGAAATCGAAAATCTTTTCTATGAATATCAAGAATGAGTTCGATTTGAAGACAAGCGAACCTCCTTGGGAAACAATTGTCAACCCTAAATAGCACTGCTTAAACGATCAAATTCGCAATTATAATTAGGCACAATACACCATTGTGCTAGTCAGGTCTACGTAACTGAAACCAATCAATTTTGAAAGATCCGCCATATTTCCATTGGACATTAAGAATAAAAAATGATGTCAAGTCAGAAATCACAAGCATAAATGATGTCTAATGAGTTATGTCTTTGTAGATACCTGAGATCAGATATGATCTGTACAGCACCGCATCGACCCTCATCATCATATCTCGATCAAGAGAGAGACTGACAAAAGATGCACGGTGTAGCTATAACCGCACGTCTTACACCAGTTTTGACCTTCTAGAGATAGAAGTAAGCGGTTTCTCATTCCCAGATTTTTACGTGTTTTATTTTTTTTATTCTAAAGCATGTCAAGCTCACAATGCAAACTTGGTAAACGGTTTAGTGGCCGAACAGCAGATCACGTGGCAGATGGCATTAGAATGAGACAGTTCATAACAAGGCTATATGGATGTTTGACACTCGAACTGGATGGCAGAAAGGTGGAGATTTCCGTTTCTTAAAATGAGGAGACATTCTTCGATCTAAGATGTCAGGTGTATGTATATCGGTAATTCCCGATGTAAGGGTCTGCAGCTCACCTGAGCAACTCAGTGGGCGACCACAAATGCATAATGGTCACAGTTTAGCGACATTGGTTTTAAATCTCCCCCATGTCAATGCAGAATGTATCGGACGCATATATTAAAAAAAAATCCAAACTCAGTATTTATCTTCATGACAGCGTATCCTTTTATAACACGGTGAATAAACTGTCCCAATTATTTGCGGATATAAGCGATTTCGGCTATTCTATTAGCTATTATCAAGATTGTTCTCATTTCGTCTGAATATATAGATACTTTTAGCAAGAGGAATGTTTTAACTTCTGGACACAGTAAAAGAAGAACATGTCCGCAATTGATTCACATGTATTAATGCAAGAAGAATGTTATTAAATACATAATCGCAGTTCCCTATCAGTCGTTTTCAATGAAACACACACACACACACACACACACACACATATATATATATATATATATATATATATATATATATATATATATAATGCGTCTAGCATGAAACAGACTGTCGCCTCTGACTGTTGACTTTAATGTTCACTTATTTATTTATATTTACATCTGCTCTATCTCTGATATTGAGCACTTTATCCCATAAATATTGCAGACTTTAAAACTATATATATATATATATATATATTATTTTTTCCTTTTTGTACCTATACTATAATTCTGGTGGTGTAAAAAACAACAGACGAAGCAATCGTAAATAAAAAAAATATTACTCAAACTGATATCTGGGGCAAAAATTGAATAAAAAAAGGAAACACTAAAAACATCCGGACTGCTTGAAAATAAACAACCAAAAACGTAATGTCTAACCAAACGAAAAAAACAAACAACACTGTATGAATGACCTAAGTTGATACGTAAAAGAGCTCAATGAACTAAGTAGAGCAAAATTCTAATATCTAGAGACAGAACCTATGTACCTAAGTTTAGGCCAACACTCTTTGCTAAGGCTCTCCGTCTCTCTCCACTCTCTCTCTCTCTCTCTCTCTATCTCTCTCTCTCTCTCTCTCTCTCTCTCCATATATATATATATATATATATTGTTGTGTCGTGGCACAATAGTAAAAAGAAGAAAATCAAGTCGAGGTTGGTTTAAGGAACAAGTGTATTTACATCACAGATACAAAGGTAGGAAACGGGTACTACTCAGTTAGGCAGTTGTAGTACTGTCGCTGCTTACAATGTTTAACAACACGCCCACGTGTGTCGAATGTGGCACAAGGCCGGTTTAATGTGGGCTTTCCAAGCCCGTAGGCTCGGGCAAAAATTGCCCGTAGAACCCGTATAAACGGGATCGGGGTGGTCAACCACCTCGAACGAGGCTCTGCCCTTCGGCGGAGCCTCGTCCGAGTTCCTCCCCGCCCAAAGGCAGAGAGTTCCCCTCTGCCTCAGAGGCAGAGAGTTCGACCGGCTAGCTGAGACGTCCAAAAGGACTGTCGCTGCTTACGATGTTTATTAACACGCCCACGTGTGTCAAATGTGGCACAAGGCCGGTTTAATGTGGGCTTCCGAGCCCGTAGGCTCGGGCAAAAATTGCCCGTAGAACCCGTATAAACGGGATCGGGGCGGTCAACCACCCCGAACGAGGTTCTGCCCTTCGGCGGAACCTCGTCCGGGTTCCTCCCCGCCCAAAGGCAGAGAGTTCCCCTCTGCCTCAGAGGCAGAGAGTTCGACCGGCTAGCTGAGACGTCCAAAAGGACTGTCGCTGCTTACGATGTTTAACAACACGCCCACGTGTGTCGAATGTGGCACAAGGCCGGTTTAATGTGGGCTTTCCGAGCCCGTAGGCTCGGGCAAAAATTGCCCGTAGAACCCGTATAAACGGGATCGGGGTGGTCAACCACCTCGAACGAGGCTCTGCCCTTCGGCGGAGCCTCGTCCGAGTTCCTCCCTGCCCAAAGGCAGAGAGTTCCCCTCTGCCTCAGAGGCAGAGAGTTCGACCGAATAGCTGAGACGTCCAAAAAGGACTGTCGCTGCTTACACACCGGGTGGGTATTACTGGCACTATATATAGTGAGAACCGGTGTAATTCTCTTGTGTTAGAAAGGCCGGTGTAACATATATATATAAAGTAAAGAGCCAGGACCTATATACCTAGGTCTCAGCTACAGGATCGTCAGGATAATTCCGAGTAAAACTTTACCAAAATGTATGATGCCCGCTTTGTCAATAAACGGTCGTTTGGGCCAACACTTTTTGGTCAGAATTAGCCTGTAGCTGAGACCTACGTACATAAGTTCTGGTTCTTTATATATATATATATATATATATATATATATATATATATATATATATATATATATATATATATCAGAAGCGACGGAAGATCTTGCATTCAAAATCGTCCATTACAAAATTGGATAATTGGTGAACCTTGTGTTAAATACTCCGTCTTTTGAGAAAGCAATAAGATATGAAGAAAGAGATCATTTGTGACGAAGTATTAATTGACATGATCTAGATGTTTATTTATATTAATTTGAGACGCGAATATTGGTTAAAATCTTTTATTCAACGAAGAAGGTATAAGAGTCATATATTCAGCAAAGTCAATTCAATATTTTTACATTCCTAACAGCTTGCCCTTTTCTAACACCTTGACACATGGCACGGCCCCATAACTGGCCTCATAAATTTGCTGACTTAACCCTGGAGGATTATCAGTTTGTGGCGTGATACAGTGAGTCAAACTTCCAGTATTTTGGTGGTAATGGTATTAATAACCGGTGAACGATACTTTTCACTGTTTACTAACCAACAATTGTACCATATCATTGATTCCTTGTACCCCAAGAACAATGGATTACTTCGAGATAATGCATATCTCCAGTATTGGTTGGCGTGGAATTCTGAAAATTTATGACGACTGATGTGGCCACCACTTTAGCATGGCATGAATCCGCTGAATTATTTAACCATGTCTATTCATATGTACATGAATGCAAGGCCATGCACCTAGAGATATCACGAGGAGCGGAAAGCTATCCAAACGGTATGGTTTCCTCAGACTGCATGTTGAATTGATTCCACTTCAATATTTAGAATGGTTGCTACATCATATTACTTACCTATGCTTTGACTTTTAGGCTATCCCATTTTTTATAGTGATAAATTGTTATTGTAATTATTATAGTTAAGATGATATACTAAATCATTCGCGATAAAATTCTCAACTTAGTTGTATTTATTAGTATTGTGGTATCCTCCCTCTAAAGAGTCTATGTTGGACTCTTCCGCGTACTATAACATTAGTAGGAGAGAAGGCATTGGGAGGACAGTTGACCAGTTGCCTTGATCAGAGAGGAACCCGGACGAGACTTTGCCGAAGGGCAAATTTTCTTCCGGGGAGGCAGACACGCCCTAAACCCGTTTATACGGGTTCAAAGGGAATATTTTTGGCTGAGCCTACGGGCTCGGAAAACCCACAGTAAACTCGGCCTTGTGCCACATACCCTCGTGGGGGATGTTAAATATTAACAGTCTCCCAGACTGTTCATTTCTGCCGAACTCTCTGCCTTGGGCAGAGATGAACCCGGACGAGGTTTTGCCGAAGGGCAAATTTTCGTCCGGGGAGGTAGACAGGCCCGGACACCCTTTATGCGGGTTCTACGGGAATATTTTTGGCAGGGACTACGGGCTCTGAAAACCTGCGGTAAACTCGGCCTTGTGCCACATACATTCCTCGTTGGGAGGTTGGTAAATATTAACAGTCGAATAGATTGAATGCTGGGTCAACCAACACACATTCACTACTCGTGTAATACTCCTCTGTTGTACTTACTGTTTAATATATGATATATCTGTAACACACTGTTTTGTTATTTATTTAAACATTTACTTGGTCACAACAATTAGGATGATTCGGACATTATGAAGCCCAACCTAAAACTGGTGACTGTGTATCTATCAATAAGTTGAACAGAGTCAGTTGTCTTTTTTCCATACTACATTTCACATAATACAATAACAACTCACGCTGCAGGGTTACTGAACAAAGTTGCTGTACAGAGTCAGAGTGACTCGAGGATATGCAGGATCTATAATGTTTAACCTTTGACTTGAAAAAGTTAAGATGGTAGTGATCGGGAAACGCATCCTTTCAGGTGTCTGTTCAACATTGTAACAATTTTGGGTTGAACTTCCTCCTTACTAATGGAATAAATGAAGAATTAATATGAGTCGACGTTGTGTACATGGCATGGCAGATCCTAGCTGATGTTCGTATTGGTGTAGCTAAGTAATATCGCCTGTCTGAACATCGGTCATTAATACAGCAAAAGTGTGTGTGGGGGGGGACTAGAAACATTTAATCTGTATGGTGTAAGCTAATTAATCACCAAATAAAGATATTCAAATTTTGCCAAGGCTGGAAAGTCAGGATAATTTAGATTTATTTTTATTTCTTGTTGTCTATCAATTTTGTATATTTACATTTCTTCGAGGGTAAGTAAAACATAGCTCTAGACAAGAGTGCGGATATTTTGGAACTTTACCGCGTATATCGCGCACACTAACAACGTTATATTTAATTTAGTGTGATAGTTCAACTCGACGCAAACAATATAGAGAGATAAAAAGAGACAAGTAAAGAGGTAAGTAATAAGAGATGGAATTAGGATTTTGAAGGAAAGAAATGGAAGTATAAATTTGAAGAGGGAAATTAAGAGAATTAGTGTATGTGGGTATATAGCGGCCAATCTGGAAAAAACACCGATGGGTTAACCTATTAAATAGGTCAATATCTGATCCTTAACCTTCCTAACTGTTAATTGTTGTAATGAGAATAAATTTAAAAGCATTCCTATCTCTCTCCTCTCTTGAATTTCGACCATGTGTCAAACTATCTCTCACCACTCTCTATATCACCTTACATAAACTTAATACTACACCACTTATATGTAAATTTAAATTCATTTTTTTCACCCTTGGAAGTGTGTTCTGATGATCCAGGGAAAAAGAAATTCCCTCGGGAAATAAATTATAAACATGGACCCTTAACGTTGTCTGTTTTCATTATATTATATATATATATATATATATATATATATATATATATATATATATATATATATATATGAAATAATTTCACTATTTCATGAGCTTCCGATTCTTAGCTATAATTAATTAATGATGTCCTTTTCTTTTATGATCGATTTCATCACGATTCTTCTGTTAAGCTGAGAGAGTAATTATAGCTTCTTATTATTCAAAGTAGTGTCTAATAGTGTTATAAAAACCTCGCAGAATTTCAGAAACTTACAAGTTATTTCTAAGTTACAACGGTTCAAACTTAATGTAACAATTAGACAATACACACACACACACATATATATATATGGTGAAAAATCCTTTTTAAACAATAACCAAAACACCTTCAGTTGTCCGTTAAAGAATCAAACACAATCGCGTTCCACACCACGTGTCGTCCGAGTCTAAAAACAAACAAACAAACACAGTAATTTAAGTACAACACACATACGAAGAAAAAAAGAAAAATACTGAATTCTAAAATTAGACACATATAAACTAGGGGTAAACAAACACGTGGATATTTTAAATCTACATAAATATTTCAACAGTTAATATATATATATATATATATATATATATATATATATATATATATATATATATATATATATATGCGTGTGTTCACTAGATCAATTACGACTGAGTAGTGAGTTCGATTCTCACTGGGTGGTCATTACTTGCGGCCTTGTGCTAAACTTAATAAATTACTAGGGTTTTTTGATGTGATGTAATGATTAGGATGCTACTCTCGCAGATCAATTATATCTGAGTAATGAGTTCAATCCTCGCTTGGTGCTCCATACTTTCCGCCTTTTGCCACATCTAGTCAGTCGTCATATATATATATATATATATATATATATATATATATATATATATATGTGTGTGTGTGTGTGTGTGTGTGTGTGTGTGTGTGTGTGTGTGTGTGTAATTGAGTACGTGAGATTATATGTTGCTATGTTTATTTGCGTTCGTGTATATGAGATCGCACGTGAACGTTTATGTGCGTGCGTATCTGTGTTCGTGTCTGTGTTTAGTTGGAAGTGCGCGTGTGCATATCGTTATATGTAGTCCTTTCCCTAACGCAAAATTGCATTAATTGTCTTTCATCATAGTCCTTCACTTATGTGCTAATACTCTTGGGAAAGGTAGGAATCGTCTTCCTCTCCCTCCAGCTATGATTAAATATCAGGACGGACTGGGTTCTATAGCCTTAGACGGCAACTTGTATAGTGGAAGGAGAACTCTGAATTCAAAACCTGCAGAGGGTCGTTTGGAGACCTTGTGGCACATAGTACACCAGTTCTCTGTATTCGGCCCTTCAAAAAGTGTGGATGGTTCTGCACAAAACCTTCACCATTATCAAATTGCATATGCTGCTGTCGGGCTGTCGGTTCCTAGGAACTGAGCTGTTTGACCCTCATACGCCGAACACGACGGGCGAGTCAAATATATATATATATATATATATATATATATATATATATATATATATATATATACACACACACACACACACACACACATATATATATATATATATATATATATATATATATATATATTATAAATTAATAGATTTAAAATATGGTTTTACCGCTACACAGTGATGACCATGTTTCAGAAATGGAAGCTAAAGCCCCTGAATTTAATTTTGTTATTAAACCAAAGACATTAGTTCCATTTCCTCATCAAGCGAATTTTGGAGTAACTTACTTTTTAAAATTTACGGTTGTTAACGGCACAGGAAAGATTCATAGTTTGAGGGTTTCCAAGGTTACCGATAAATCCATTCATCTAGACAAGGGGTGGTAGAGGGTTCAATTTTTAATTTTCGTTGTCTCAGTTAATAGTTACATTTGAAAGCGGGGTTATGTTTAGGGATGGGTAGGGATGTATCTTTTAACAAATTCTGACATCCGCTAAATTCATGTCATCTGGGTTTATTTCTAACGGCAAAAATTCTTATGGTATTATTTCTATTTGTATATTTAAAGATTTTGAGGGACTGTTTAGGTTAGAATATGTTTTATCCACCTTTCTAAAAAGTTATTTTTAATATTTGATATACTATACTTCTAGTTAAAAACCAAGTAAATGTATTAGGATTACTTACAGTATTTAAAATTATTTATTCTTATCGAGTATAAGTAAATATTATTTTATTTTATTTTATTTTATGTAAACTTTATGACAATGACGGCAAAGGTGGTTAAATTATTTCACTAATTCAATAAACTTAGTATTATAAATGTATATATGTATGTATAAAGGACATTTAATGTTCAATATTATATTCTAACTTATTAATTTCACATGACTTTCGGTGTTCACTTGGATTCTTTCCAGTGTTTGAATTGCTTTGAGAGAGGTGTTATGGTTAGAGTACGTTTTATTTAATTACAATTTTAAAAGATATTTAGGTTAGAATCTGTTTTATTTAATTTCAATTTTAAAACATTTTTAAAATTCTACTTTCAAATTTAACTTTTTAATTTTAATCGGCTATATTTCTTTATAAACCAAGTAAATGTAATATAATTATCTACATTATTTAAAATTATTTATACCCATCAAATATGAGTATGTATAATAATCAGGTAATTTTTTTTTTTTTTTTTTTTTTTTTTTTTTATAGATTATTTAAAGATTATTTAAAGAAAACTTTTGGCAATGACGACAAAAAATAGCTATTTCATTTCTCTGATTCAGTAAATTTTTATTTTTTATAAACTTAGTAATATATAGTTTCTCATGTATGCATAAAGGACATGGGTCATTTAATGACCTACATATTCTAGCTCTTCTTATTAACTTCCATTTCACTGTAGGTGTTTTATTGGATTCTTTTAGGTGCCAAAAGTACTTCGAAAGAGATGTCTGACTTTTATACTTATTTATCCTAAACGAGGATTGATGTTGGTAGAACCTCTTTTTGAACTCATGGCTCGTGCAACCTATATAAATTTTTATGTTTTCAGGATTTTCAACAGAAGATATATTACATTGGTATACTACTGATTCTATGCAACATTTATTTTGTAAAGGACAGTTTTGAGGGTTTCTACAATTACATAATTTTTGTTCACCCTCATTAGTTGTTGTTTGTATTTTTCCCTTGTCTACAATTTTTTGGTTCTGGTATAAGTGTTTATTTAAGATATTAGTATTATGTTTCTTAATTATCTTTTCTAGGTTATCAGTACAGCTATAACTTAATTTTAGTGTATTTCTATTGAAAATGGTACTAAGTTTACTTCCACCGGGAAAATGCTTGAGTATTAATTCAAGGAATTTTTGTCCCAATTTGTTTTTTACCATTTGGTTGTATGGGGGTGTATACCAAATTATTTTCCTGCTTCTGTTTTTCCTATGTTTACCGTTTTCATTTTTAATATAAGTTAGTTTTAGGTTTTTGTAGCCACTATCTTTTAGAGCTTTATTATAGAAATTAATATGTTCGTCGAAAATCTTGTCATTTGCTGAATTTGTACTAATTCTTTTTCGGATAGATAAAGGTATATGTTTAATTATAGATGAGGGGTGATTTGATTTAGGGTGTATATATACAGGATTCGTATTGAGTTTTTTATAAGGTGTGTATGTATTGTTCTTTAAATCTAATGTTATATCAAGGAAGTTAACCTTTTTAATTTTAGTGCTAACGGTAATTTTTAAACCCATGCTTTTAAATTCTTTATATAATGCCTTTCTAATTTTGTCTATTCTGAAGTTAGTAGAATTCCTAATAACCATGAGACCATCGTCCCTGTATAGACCAATGTCAGTTGAATCAATATCACGATGCGCTGTTAGGTTGATATTGATTCAACTGACATTGGTCTATACAGGGACGATGGTCTCATGGTTATTAGGAATTCTACTAACTTCAGAATAGACAAAATTAGAAAGGCATTATATAAAGAATTTAAAAGCATGGGTTTAAAAATTACCGTTAGCACTAAAATTAAAAAGGTTAACTTCCTTGATATAACATTAGATTTAAAGAACAATACATACACACCTTATAAAAAACTCAATACGAATCCTGTATATATACACCCTAAATCAAATCACCCCTCATCTATAATTAAACATATACCTTTATCTATCCGAAAAAGAATTAGTACAAATTCAGCAAATGACAAGATTTTCGACGAACATATTAATTTCTATAATAAAGCTCTAAAAGATAGTGGCTACAAAAACCTAAAACTAACTTATATTAAAAATGAAAACGGTAAACATAGGAAAAACAGAAGCAGGAAAATAATTTGGTATACACCCCCATACAACCAAATGGTAAAAAACAAATTGGGACAAAAATTCCTTGAATTAATACTCAAGCATTTTCCCGGTGGAAGTAAACTTAGTACCATTTTCAATAGAAATACACTAAAATTAAGTTATAGCTGTACTGATAACCTAGAAAAGATAATTAAGAAACATAATACTAATATCTTAAATAAACACTTATACCAGAACCAAAAAATTGTAGACAAGGGAAAAATACAAACAACAACTAATGAGGGTGAACAAAAATTATGTAATTGTAGAAACCCTCAAAACTGTCCTTTACAAAATAAATGTTGCATAGAATCAGTAGTATACCAATGTAATATATCTTCTGTTGAAAATCCTGAAAACATAAAAATTTATATAGGTTGCACGAGCCATGAGTTCAAAAAGAGGTTCTACCAACATCAATCCTCGTTTAGGATAAATAAGTATAAAAGTCAGACATCTCTTTCGAAGTACTTTTGGCACCTAAAAGAATCCAATAAAACACCTACAGTGAAATGGAAGTTAATAAGAAGAGCTAGAATATGTAGGTCATTAAATGACCCATGTCCTTTATGCATACATGAGAAACTATATATTACTAAGTTTATAAAAAATAAAAATTTACTGAATCAGAGAAATGAAATAGCTATTTTTTGTCGTCATTGCCAAAAGTTTTCTTTAAATAATCTTTAAATAATCTATAAAAAAAAAAAAAAAAAAAAAAAAAAAAATTACCTGATTATTATACATACTCATATTTGATGGGTATAAATAATTTTAAATAATGTAGATAATTATATTACATTTACTTGGTTTATAAAGAAATATAGCCGATTAAAATTAAAAAGTTAAATTTGAAAGTAGAATTTTAAAAATGTTTTAAAATTGAAATTAAATAAAACAGATTCTAACCTAAATATCTTTTAAAATTGTAATTAAATAAAACGTACTCTAACCATAACACCTCTCTCAAAGCAATTCAAACACTGGAAAGAATCCAAGTGAACACCGAAAGTCATGTGAAATTAATAAGTTAGAATATAATATTGAACATTAAATGTCCTTTATACATACATATATACATTTATAATACTAAGTTTATTGAATTAGTGAAATAATTTAACCACCTTTGCCGTCATTGTCATAAAGTTTACATAAAATAAAATAAAATAAAATAATATTTACTTATACTCGATAAGAATAAATAATTTTAAATACTGTAAGTAATCCTAATACATTTACTTGGTTTTTAACTAGAAGTATAGTATATCAAATATTAAAAATAACTTTTTAGAAAGGTGGATAAAACATATTCTAACCTAAACAGTCCCTCAAAATCTTTAAATATACAAATAGAAATAATACCATAAGAATTTTTGCCGTTAGAAATAAACCCAGATGACATGAATTTAGCGGATGTCAGAATTTGTTAAAAGATACATCCCTACCCATCCCTAAACATAACCCCGCTTTCAAATGTAACTATTAACTGAGACAACGAAAATTAAAAATTGAACCCTCTACCACCCCTTGTCTAGATGAATGGATTTATCGGTAACCTTGGAAACCCTCAAACTATGAATCTTTCCTGTGCCGTTAACAACCGTAAATTTTAAAAAGTAAGTTACTCCAAAATTCGCTTGATGAGGAAATGGAACTAATGTCTTTGGTTTAATAACAAAATTAAATTCAGGGGCTTTAGCTTCCATTTCTGAAACATGGTCATCACTGTGTAGCGGTAAAACCATATTTTAAATCTATTAATTTATAATATTAATGCTCTGTAAATTTAAATTTACATAGAGCACTATTGTGTAAAAATAAAAATATCTATAAGAACACCGGATTTTATATCTTACTGTTCTTTCCTTTTTATTTATATATACATATATATATATATATATATATTATAAATTAATAGATTTAAAATATGGTTTTACCGCTACACAGTGATAACCATGTTTCAGAAATGGAAGCTAAAGCCCCTGAATTTAATTTTGTTATTAAACCAAAGACATTAGTTCCATTTCCTCATCAAGCGAATTTTGGAGTCCAAAATTCGCTTGATGAGGAAATGGAACCATATTTTAAATCTATTAATTTATAATATTAATGCTCTGTAAATTTAAATTTACATAGAGCACTATTGTGTAAAAATAAAAATATCTGTAAGAACACCGGATTTTATATCTTACTGTTCTTTCCTTTTTATTTATATATACATATATATATATATATATATATATATATATATATATATATATATATATATATATATATATATATATATATATGACTCCAAGGGGAAATATAACACTGCCAATATGTTGAAGTTCCATACTACTTCAAATAAAAAGTTAGGAAGGAAACTCATCAATAGTTGTTGTGGTAGGATCCACCTAATCTGCATAGGTGACTACCAACTATATAAATAATGGTTGGTACCGGTAGACAGGAAGAGGAATCACGAGATTCAACTAGAGACTCTGATCGACTGCGACTAGTCAACACATTCTCCAGGAACGTCTACCCAGAAATATACAGAAATACTATATGTACTTATTGTGTACACTTTCTTGTTATAATACATTCTTGTTCTAAGTACATTTTGTGTTGTATTATTATTCCATGCATTAGGCGAGATTCAACATTGAGTCAAGACTCAACAATGGCGACGAAGTAGAACGAACCATACGTCAAGTTTCAACAATGGCGACGAAGTAGAACGAACCATACGTCAAGTTTCAACAATGGCCACAAAGTAGAACGAACCATACGCCAAGTTTCAACAATGGCAAAGAAGTAGAACGAACCATACGGAAAGAAGAAAGAATTAATAGTGAGAGTTTTCAACATTTGGGACAAGTCATTGAAGAACCCAGGCTGAAAAAAAAAAACTATTAATTCAAAGTCCAACGTTAACGTAACGACGAAGGATTCTAAACTTCTGGATATGTAAAACTCGTTAAAAGACGACTAAGCATAAAGGAACGTTCACTCAGAAAAATTGGAAGGTGTCGTAAACGAATAACGGTAATTTTAAATTAAAAAATTATCTACACCGAGACACCCGCTAAAAAGAAAAATTGGCCGACTACAAACACATGCATGGATTAAAAGGAGCACAAATACACCGTGTCGACTTTGAAAGGAAACAAACTTTAAAAAATTATTTTTTTAAATTAATTGTTCAACAATATAGTTACGAATTACCTCTGATAAGAAAATCAGACGTTGTCATTGAAATACGCGAACAGAAGTCGAAAACGAAAAAAAAAAATGTCCGACGCTCTCTGTTCACGAAAAAAAAATTCCAAAGTTGATTAGCACGGGCGTGAATGTAAAAGCAAGTCATAAAAATTAAAAGTCGTACGTTTGTTTCGATTTTTTGGGTCAGCTTATAGATATTCGTGGATACACAAATTAAAAGTATATTCCTTGTTGCATGAACACTATCAGCTAAAAATGGAGGAACTATCCAAAGTCATAGCTGAATTATTAAAATCCCAGCAGTTGAGTCAACAACGTCAGCAAGAACAACAGATAGCACAGCAGGAACAGTTTGCCTTATTAATAAGGGAACAACAGATAGCTCTGCAAAAATATCAAGTTAAACAAGATGAAAGACAACAAAAATATCAAGAGAAACAAGATGAAAGACTTTTGGAAATTCAAAAGTTAACACTGGAGAAATTAAACAACTTTCAGGCCAATGAGGGAAATTCTTCATATTCTAAAAACACCATATTTAATTCGCTGGAAACTTTCAACTATGTGCCAGACGAAGAAAAAACGTTTGAAGCGTACTTTAAACGATATGAAGATATTTTCTACACAGACTGTGAAAACTGGTCGAATTCAAGAAAAGTCAGTCTATTACTAAGAAAGCTAGGTACAGCAGAACATAGCAAATTTGTAGATTTTATTCTACCGAGAAAAACAACTGAATTGGAATTCTCGGAAACAGTGAAATTACTAAAATAGCTGTTTGGAGCAAATATGTCGCTTTGGCATAAGCGATGGTTATGCATGAATGTCTCTAAATCCGACGATCAGGATTACTTAACATATGCATCTATAGTGAATAGACATTGTGACAATTTCAGATTGGCAGAGATTACGGTTGAAGAATTCAAGTGCTTAATTTTTGCTCAAGGACTGGTATCCAGTAAGAGTGCCGAAATAAGACGTAGAGTTTTGTCTAAACTCGAATCGGAACAAGGCCTTACCCTGCAAAAGTTAGCAGAGGAGTGTCAACGGGCCGTAAGTTTAAAAAAAGAGTCGCAAAAAATCGAAGAAGCTGGTATTGCTTATATTAAAAAAATAAAAAAGCAGTCAAAGTACCCATTACAGAAAAATTGGAGAAAAAATTCAGCGTATTTTAATAATAGACAAGAAAATAAAAAGAACGAAAATAAAAAAGTCCCACCATATAATTGCAGACGTTGTAACGAAAGACATTGGGAGGTAAATTGCCCATATAGAAATAAGAAATGTTTCGTGTGCCAAAAGAATGGTCACAAAGGATCTTGTTGTAAAACGAAAAAATGCAAGAACCGAATTAGACGAACAAATTCGAATATCAAATCAGATAGAGATTTGAGGAAATATGTGACGATTGAAATATTCAAAAAGAATATCAAATTTCAACTCGATTCAGGGTCAGATTTAACAATAATGAACGATAAAACATGGAAAAGTTTAAAAAGGCCTACAATAATGAAGTCAACGAAACTCGCTCGAACGGTAACTAGAAAGCAAATTAACTTCGAAGGCGAGGTTGTACTTCCAATGAAATTGAATGGGATCGTAAAAAAAATAAAAGTTTTCATTCTGAGAAATGGAGAAAACTTGTTGGGTACAGATTTTATTGAAACATTCGAATTGTGGGATAAACCGTTAAACTCTTTCTGCAGAAAAATAGAAAGTAATACGCAATCAAGACAGGACATTAAAGATGAATTAAAGAAAAAGTTTCCGGAAACCTTTACACCTGGTCTTGGAAGATGTAACAAATTTGAAGCTAAATTTGAATTAAAAGAAAATACTATGCCTATATTTAAAAAGAAACGTAACGTGCCTTTCGCAAGTGTAGAGAGAGTAGTAGTACCAAAAAAGTTGCAGAAAAGAATCCTACGGGACTTTCATATGGGTCACCCGGGGATTAATAGAACAAAAAGCTTAATGCGAAGCTTTGTATATTGGAAAGGAATGGATGTGGATATCGAAAACATGGTTCATCGATGTAAAGGGTGTACGTTAGCAGCTAAGGCACCACCTATAGTACAGAAACCATGGTCAAAGACGGATCATCCGTGGGAAAGATTACACATTGATTTCGCTGGTTCAGTAGAAGATTATTACTACTTAATAGTGGTAGATAGCTTTACAAAATGGCCGGAAGTACTACGCTGCAAAAAGCCTACGTCCAATACCACAACAACTTTTTTGCATGAACTATTTGCACGGTTCGGTGTGCCAGAGTGTATTGTGAGTGACAATGGTACACAATTCACTTCTGACGAATTTAAGGAATTTTGTGACTTATATCAAATTAACCACATAACGACGCCGCCGTATCATCTGAGATCCAATGGACTCGCAGAAAGATTTGTAGATACGTTAAAGCGCGCTCTGAAGAAAGCCTCAGGAGTTCCAACGGAAAAGGCGCTTCAGCAATTCCTACAAGTATACAGAATCACGCCTAACCAGAGAACACCATCAAACATGGCACCAGCTGAACTAATGTTCGCTAGGAAAGTTAAGTCAGTGTTTGACAAGCTTTTGCCAGGAAGAAATAGAATAAAGAACACTATGTATACAGCTAGAAAAAGATACACCCTCGGAGAGAAGGTCTTTTTCAAGTGCTATAGAAACAACATTGAGTTCTGGGAGCGAGGCATAGTGGATAAGAGAATCGGTGACCTGATTTACATAATAAAAGGGCCGAAGAATACTCATAAGAGGCACCAGAACCAACTCAAAAAATGCTACGTGCTAGAGCATGAAGAGAGTATACCGGATGAGGAGGAAGATCCCATTGATGTAATGTATGATACTTTTCAAGTAGAACCTCCGCAGAGTGCTCCTGAACCGAGAAGATCCGGTAGGAAACGAAATTTCACGGACCCATTGGACGTGAATCCAAAACGAAAAAGATATTGAAAAAAACAGATATACATATGAACTATGCAAAGGGGATCTACAAAGAAATAACCATAATCATCATCCCATGTAGAAGCCAGTTTGAAATCCTAAAAGGATTCCAAGGCTTGGGAGGGGGGTGTTGTGGTAGGATCCACCTAATCTGCATAGGTGACTACCAACTATATAAATAATGGTTGGTACCGGAAGACAGGAAGAGGAATCACGAGATTCAACTAGAGACTCTGATCGACTGCGACTAGTCAACACATTCTCCAGGAACGTCTTCCCAGAAATATACAGAAATACTATATGTACTTATTGTGTACACTTTCTTGTTATAATACATTCTTGTTCTAAGTACATTTTGTGTTGTATTATTATTCCATGTATTAGGCGAGATTCAACATTGAGTCAAGACTCAACAATAGTGAAAAAGCGATAACTGCACTTAAAAAACATTTTTTCTGTAAAATTGTTTTAATAGGAAAACTTTATAAATTTCAAACGAACGTAGTGATAGCTTCTCTGTCAATGAATGCCGAAACGTATTTATCATTACTATTAGAGATGTGGTAAACAGATACTAATTTTGGATTTGAAACTGATGGCAAAGGAGTGAGAAAAAAAACGTAACTCGAGTAGTAGGGGCTGTTCACTCAATGAATGCGAAATGTTTGCTTATAAGGAAACGGCTATATTAACATTTTCATCACCGTCTTATCTTTACCAGGACTCTTAATATACGAGTGGTTCAAGATGATACCGCAACGAAATTTCGAGATTCTTTCTTCTTTAGGGTAAGAATCCATCAGTACCACATGCAACGGTATTAATTCCCTGAATCTGAAATATGTGGTCTATTTCAGACAACTTTATCTTTTACTAAATTCAACTCGGTACATGCCCCAAAAGGCACTCAACGAAGAGGATTAAAATGTCTAAAATGAACGCAAGAGGAGGTAGTGAGGATTACGGGGTGCTGGATAAAGATTAACCATCTACTTGGGCCTGCTAAGATCGTAATATTCGTGAAAGCGTCCACGTGGAAATCTGTTCTTAGCAAGTAAGAAGGCCGTGGACGTTGTAATTCAGACGTTTGTAACCCAAATGCGTTTTTCAAGGTTGGATAAGTCATATTGCCTTCATGTTCGATTGGTAAGAATTATGTTTCACTCTCAGAACTTATTTGCCAGGAACGGTTATTTTTTAGAATAGATTCCTGATTGTTAGATATATTTTAGTTGCCACTTTTATCGAATAATTTGTTTTTATACTGTGCTTTTTGACTTGGATACATATTTCACAGTTTAAATTTGATTTGTCCTAGAATTTGATGAAATTGTTTTAGGCTATACGTATGAGTTTTGGATATCACTGCAGTATTTAAATAGTATAAGCATCCATTTTTTATGATGAATTTTACATCATTAGTTGAGATAAGTTCCGAATAATTACAGCCTAAATTTACGGAAGCCCTTTTTCGGTAGTGGCTTGTACCGAGAATATACCCTGTTTAAATGTATTGATATATGTATAATATCGATTTTAGTAGGGAAATGCACTGAAAATCAGGAAGAAAGTGACTATTTATAATCAAAAATAAAGACTGGTGTAGGAATTTACCGATAGAAGATATCTAAGAAGTTCACGAAAAATGTCTGAATATTACGTTACTAAGAATTTAAACGACGTATTAATCCGACTATAGATTTATTGCTGTTCGGTAAAATACGTGTCCAATATTTATACTGAAGCTATTACTTCAAACAACTCTATAAAATGGGAAAAGAAATGCATGATCTAAAAACGAACAATACAAAAAACTGTGGTCGGTAGTCGGTGGATTTAAACTATTAAAACTAGTAATAAACAGTTCAAAGCTAGGTTTGTCGCGAAAGGTTACTCGCAAAAACCTGGAATAGATTATCATGAAACTTTCTCTCCGACGGCATGTTTATCGTCTGTGAGGAAATTTATTGCAATTAGCTATTGAAGATAATTTATTTGTAGAGTAAATGAATGCAAAATCTGCATACTTAAATTCTGAGAAGTATACCGGTTGTTACAGCAAAATTGTTCAAATCGTGTAACAGCAAAAACATCCAATAGTTACATTATGATCTGAACCCTTGTATCTTAGAAATGATTAAAGATATCTTACTGGAATTCACGGAAGTTATAATAACACTGGTTAACTCTACTTTGAGCAATAATAATGTATAATTACTCCTTGAGCTTAAGAGAAGTATCGTGAGGAAATCGATCATAAACGAAAATGACATGTTCATCATTAACTAACGATAACTAAGGATTGGAAGCTCATGAAATATTGAAATAAAATTAACACACACATATATATATATATATATATATATATATATATATATATATATATATATAGCATAATGAGAAGCCACGTATACTTTCTTAATATGTATATAATATAGAAAAAAACAACGGAAAAGTTGTAAATTAAAAATAATTGAATGTTTTTCTGAAAGTATTTATTTATATTTTTTATATATATATATATATATATATATGATATTTTAGATCGGCCCCGATCTTTCATCAGAAATCGCTGTTTTCAGAAGTTTGTTTACATTAAGTAGCGTCCGTCGCGAGTCGCGGACGTCACGTGATATGGAATGCAACTGTGTTTGAATATTTCTAACGTAAATCTAACTGTAGTAATATTTTAGATGTTGTTTAAAAATTTTTTGTAACTATATCTAACAAAAATCTTTTGTTTAACTATTGAAATATTTATAAAGATTTAAAATACCCAAGTCTTTATTTAACCCTAGTTTATATATATTTAATTTTAAAATCCAGTATTTTTCTTTTTTTCTGTGTGTGTATGTGGAACTGAAATTGGAATCTATCAATACACATTTACAGTTTTCTAATGAGTCTCCTGGTTGATTAAAATGTTCAGCTATGGGGGAATAAGGATTGTTTTGACGTATGGTTAGTTTATGGTTGTTGAAGCGAAATCTAAAATTATTTCCAGATTTACCAATATATCCACTATTGGGACATATTGTGCAGAATAAATAATAGATTATGTTATGGGTATCACAGGTGAGTGGAAGTGGATGTATCTTGATATTGGTGTTGGGTACAGAAAATACAGTATCGTTTATTAAGTGTTTGCAAACTAAACAACGAGGTTTGTTACATTTGTAATTTCCTGATTGGTTTGTATTGTTGAGATATTTGGTAGAGGTGAGGATAGCTGATAGGTTAGGTGATTGTTTCTTTGCATTATATATATATATATATATATATATATATATATATATATATATATATATATATATATATATATATATATATTATTCCAGGATCATTTTCCAACCTCGCCCTTTCTGATCTTCTAGCTTTCTGTCCTGGAGTAAGAAGTTGCCTCACAGGTTTCACGTACTACTTCATTTTCAAGTTTTTTTCACTGCTATTTGAACTGTCATATCTGAAAGACCACCCACGTGCCAAACGTCTTATGAATAGAGTTGCATCTTTACGAATTGATCTTTTTAGCTCTAACTTTAAAAAATGATGATCTCTCTTTCTTCTGTGACCTCCTGATCAAGTTTTCCTCTCTACTGTTTCGTCTTTTTTTAAAACTTATTTACCGTTCTCTATGATAGTTATTGGATAGACTTTGAAGATGGAAGCCAGAGTATGAATGTTGGTTCCATTACTGAAGGCGTGAATGATCTTTTCCTCTCACCATTGCTCAGTTAGGATGACAGTGGTCTGACACAAAACGGTTTTAACCTGTTCTCTTTTCAGCTCAGTCGCTCAAAAGGGTTTTCAGTGATTCATACAACAAATGGTGTGAATATGACTAAATGTTTTATCTGAAAACCAGAGAAAAAAGAAACTCAATTAGTTTACTCGTTTTTAGATATTAAACGTTATGGAGATGGATAATTACGCTGTTATACGATTTGGAGAATTTTGCTGTTTACACCCGTTACGTCAAACAGCCCGAAGTTTATTCCATTAACAGCAAATTAACTAAAGAAACCATTATTGGACGAAATTGGAATCAATTCAAACAAACATATTTAATTGGTCAAAGTTTCTTTCAATCCTTGGATACTTCAAATACAATATACTGATTCTGATTGTTAGGGCCGATGATATTCTCAGTGCTACAAGTTGCAATTCTGCATTAATTAATGTAAAAACACGTTTAAATGAACAATTCAAAGTCACTGATCGTGGACAATTTTCTTTCTTTTTGGGTATTCAATTTACGTTCAAATAAAACTCTATAAAGATGAAACAAACGAAATATATTAAAAAGTGTCTAACCACATACTATTTAATATTTAATAAATCTAGAAAAATCCTAACTTTAAGGGGGTTTTGTGACGCTGATTAGGGTAATTAAAAAAACGACGGGTAGGATTTCCAGTTATCCCAAAACATTTCCATCATTTCGTCGAAAACGGGAAAGTAACCTACAGTAGTATTGACAACATGCTATGCTGAGTACATGACGTTGTCTTGCAATACAAGAAGTGAACTTTATTTATTATTAAACACTGTGATTAATGAAACTGAAAATGAGCAATCCACCATCTATTGTGATAATCAAGGTATCACAGCTGTTGGTAAGAGCCCGGTCTGCCATCAACCTTCAAAACATGTAGACATAAAGTACCCCTTCACAAGGACTGAGATTCAAAATGGAAGAATAAAAGTGAACTAAATTTCATTAGATCTTGCTGATTGGTTAACTAAACATGTCGGCAACGTAAAATTTCTTCACTGCTTTAAATGGAGTGCTAAACTGAAAATTTCCTTTTCCTTTTTTGTGCATATCACATTTTGTTATTCCCTCAGTTTTTTCCCCCTCATTCTATAAAAATTGAAAATTAAATTAAATGAAAAATATGGGGTAATAGAAAAGGAATATGAAATATTAAAAAAATGTAATACGAGGGTCATTCAATAAATAAAATGAATTTTTCAGTATAAGGACTTCTAATACAGGTAGAAGCTTACTCTTTTTTATTTTTTATTTTGTTTTACTTCTTTTTCATATGGATTTAATTTCTTTTGCAGATTAAAAATGACTTTGAGTGTTTTGGCGATTAACAAAGATGGCCGACCAAGAAGCATGCTCCAGGATTGAACAGCGGTCAGTTATCAAGTTTTTGGTTACTGAAGGTTGCAAACCAGTTGAAATTCACAGGAGAATGTCAACTGTGTATGGTGCCACATGTCTCAGCCAAAAATGTCTACAAGTGGGCTAAATTGTTTAAAGAATGACGGAGTAGTGTTGAGGATGAAAACAGGCCTGGGAGGCCTACAGAAGTGAGGTCTCCTGAGCTGATCGAATCAGTCAATGACCTCATTATTTCTGACAGAAGGGCGACAGTAGATGACATTGCAAGGACTTTGAGCTTATCTGTTGAGACAAACGCAGGGGTCATCAGTCAGAAGGAGTCATCTTGTATCATGACAACGCAAAGCCTCACACAGCAGCCCAAACGGTGCAAACCATCAACGAGCTGGGCTGGGAACTGCTCCCTCATCCCCCTTACAGCCCAGACCTTGCCCCTTCAGACTTTCACCTGTTTGGTCCATTGAAAGCGTTCACGAGAGGCACGAAGTTTAAAAGTGACGATGAAGTCAAAAGTGTTGTGAGCGACTGGCTGAGACATCAGTCCAAAGATTTTTACGCTGAGGGAATACGGAAGCTTGTGCACAGATGGGAAAAGTGTGTGACCGTGCTGGGAGACTACGTTGAAAAATTTTTAAAAAGTAAGCTTCTATCTGTATTAGAAGTCCTTATACCGAAAAATTCACCTTATGTATTGAATGACCGTCGTATATGCAAGTGATATATATGCAAATGTTTATACGTATCCTGTTTGTATTTATTGGCCCATCGAAAGGGGGAATTGGTGGAGGTGGAATGAATGCTCTCATATGAGTGGGTTTTGTTTCCAACTGCAGTATTAATGACTGCAAAACACTGACCGCTTCCCAATGCTCTCTTACAGTCTACACTCTTAACAACTACAAGTCTTTTTTCAACAGATAGTTCCAACACATGAGCATATTATTATTAGTATTTATTAGATGAAGATGTCTTCTAGACTATCTAGACTATTATTGACTTTGAAGCTTCGGTAAAAAAGTACAAAAATCCTTTGACTATCGCCCTGGATTTCATTTAGAGAACAAAATCTGATTTATTTAAAATGAGATTAGATTCTACGGAAAATTTCATTATCACGTAATCCATGTAGAGAATTATAGTTGAATTGACTAAAGGCGTGCGAAAGTTTTCTCATTCAATCTAAATTTAAATGAATCCATTTCTACCTTTTATAATTGGCTTAAAATTTACAGAGAATATTTTGAATTTAAACTGGAAGTGTATTGGTCTTCCGATATACATACATACATATATATATATATATATATATATATATATATATATATATATATATATATATATATATATATATATATATATATATATATATATATATATATATGAAGAAATATAGTTTTAAGGTGTGCTATATTTATGGGATAAAGTGCTCAATATCAGTGATAGAGTGTATGTAAATATAAATATAAAAGTAAACATTGAATTCAACATTCAGAGCCGACAGCTGTTTTATGCTAGACGCAATATATATATATATATATATATATATATATATATACATATATATTATAATACTTTTATTATAATAGATTACAATAAAGAAAATTTACATCGCTACACAAAAGCTTTTATATTTAATAGTTCTTACTCAGGCGATGGTAGATAAATTAAATTAAAAATATACTTGTGGGTATGTTTAGATTAACCAATTAAAAGTTAGATCTAAGCTAAAATAGAAAAATTAGTTCAGAGGATGTAGGTCGGTTGGTTATTTGTTCATGTCAAGATAAACTGACACTATCCTAAACTAATCCTATTGTTAGATTAAGCTTTAAAATGCTGTATCTTAGAAATGATTACAGATATCATACTGGAATTCTCCGATGTATCTATAACACTATTGGACCCTACTTTGAGCAATAAGAATGTATTTACTCTCCACGCTTAACAGAAGAATCGTGGTGAAATCGATGATAAACGAAAATGACATGTTCATCATTAAATAATCATAGCTAAGGATTGGAAGCTCATGAATGATTAAAATGAAGTTCAAATAATATATATATATATATATATATATATATATATATATATATATATATATATATATATATGAAGTTATATCATATATATATATATATATATATATATATATATATAGATATATATATATATGAAGTTCAAATAATATATATATATATATATATATATATATATATATATATATATATATATATATACTAATTTAAAAATATGGTTCCATCGCTTCACAGGAATTACCATATTTCAAAAACATCGTATTGAACTACAATTTTAAAATATTATTCCTAATTCTACAAAAACCTGATGAATGAAATATACATATTTATATTCGATATTTAATAATAATTTTTAAATAATTAAAATAAATCTATTTTATTTATTTGTTTTAAAAGAAGTATAGTCTATTAGTAATTAGAATTAGGAATAATATTTTAAAATTGTATTTTAATACAACGTACTCATATTCAAACAACCCTTTTAGAAAAAAATCTTTATGTATACAATTACAAATTTAACGGCGAAATAAAAGTGCCGAAAACCTTTTTTGTCGTTGACAACATGCAATAAACGGATGTCATCATTCGTCGAACAGGAACTCCTACCCTAACTTGACTTAACCTCTTTTCGAAAGTAACTTATATTTTGATACAAGAGTTGTCAGTGAAAATGAACTCCCTACCACCCCTAGTCAAATTGATTGGATTTCGCCTTATCCTTAGAAACTAATATTATGAATGTGTGCTAATAAATTTCAAAAGTCGCTTGAAAATGAAACAGCACTTAAAAATACATAAGTACTATCAAATTACGTCATTGGCAAGCCGGGAGAGTCCATCATATCAAAAATAGGGTGTCAATTTTCAAACACCCTGGAAATCTGTGAACCCATATCTTCTCACACAGCTATGGGTTGGATAGCAGGACAGGCCGGGCCCTATATCCTTGGTTGGCAACCAGTTTACCACAGAAAATAAACGGCGGCGTACTACGGGAAAAATCTTCTGTCTAGTCAGTTATGAATCGAGGCATGAACTCCCAGGCCTGTATCACGTACGGCTCTTAATTGACTGACATTTGGGATTCAGATTTTCGAATAAAATCTCCAAATATGTAAATATGAGTTTTTTGATTCTCTGAGTTCAAATCACTTACAAATGGACACCACCCAATTAAAAAATAGTGTCTGATTAGAGTCATTCAATAGTGAAAGTATTTTATATAAATGTTTTTTACAGTATGTGTTTTGTATTTTAACCAGATCATTAGAACCATTTGTAAATGTGTTTGAATATTTGCGACAGACGTTTACATTCAATCTTTGCTTATATTTACCCGCGACTCAGGAGAAAAAAATAGACATAAGGTTGCAAAGAATTTAAAAAATATTCCTGCATAAGGCTATTTTTTTAAATCTTCCCAGAATTCGACATATTTGCATTTTTTAAAAAATGTATTTATTCTATCAATAAGATAACCATACACGACAGCTAACATTTACTTCAGTTTATCGACTTTATCATTTTTTAATAAATACAAACGAAAGAATGTTGACATAATGTGCTATTACTGGAAGTATTTGATTAATGGAAATATTTGATTAATGGAATTATTTGATTACTGGAAGTATTTGATTACGAAAGTATTTGATTATTGGAAGTATTTGATTGCTAGAAGAATTAGATTATTGTAAGTATTTGATTACTGAAAGTATTTGATTATTGTAAGTGTTTGATTACTGGAAGTATTTGATTACTGAAGTATTTTATTGCTGGAAGTATTTGATTATTACAAGTATTTTATTGCTGGAAGTATTTGATTATTGGAAGTATTTGATTGCTGGAAGTATTTGATTGCTGGAAGTATTTAATTTGGAAGTATTTGATTACCGAAAGTATTTGATTGTTCGAATTATTTGATTACTGAAAATATTTGATTACCGAAAGTATTTGATTATTGGAAGTATTTAATTATTGGAAGTATTTGATTACCGAAAGTATTTGATTATTGGAAGTATTTGATTGCTAGAAGTATTTGATTATTGTAAGTATTTGATTGATGGAAGTATTTGATTATTGGAAGTATTTGATTACTGGAAGTATTTGATTATTGGAAGTATTTGATTATTGGAAGTATTTGATTGCTGGAAGTATTTGATTATTGGAAGTACTTGATTATTGGAAGTACTTACGTAATTTCGTGACTGATTAGATAATTAAAAACAAAGAAAATCGGAGACGAAGTTTTGCAATGATCCAGTGTTTCTGACAGAAACAAATAAGAATTGTTATATTTAACAGTCCCTCCACGAGGAATGTATGTGGCACAAGGCCGAGTTTAACGTGGGTTTCTCCGTGCCCGTAGGCTCGGCCAAAAATATACCCTTAGAACCCGCATAAGCGGGTTCGGAATCTGTCTACCTCCCCGGACGAAACTTTGCCCTTCGGCAAGGCCACGTCTGGGTTCTTCTCTACTCAAGGCAGAGTGTTTGACAGTAATGAACAGTCTATCACTATTAATATTTAACAGCCCTACCACGAGGTATGTATGTGGCACAAGGCCAAGTTTAACGTGGGTTTCTCCGTGCCCGTAGGCTCGGCCAATAATATTCCCTTAGAACCCGCATAAGCGGGTTCAGTATCTTTCAACATCCCCGGACGAAACTTTGCCCTTCGGCAAAGCCTCGTCCAAGTTCCTCTCTTCTCAAGGCAGAGAGTTTGACAGTAATGAAAAGTCTATCACTCTTTCCTAACGAATAAGAATTGTTTGGTATATATTTGTGATGATTACATTTAGTAGACATTATTTGATCTAATTTAAACGGTTCGTACAGATTAAATGTGGCAGTAAGTTGCAAAGGTGGATTGCAATAGCAAATGCTGCCTTCCAAAAGCTAAGAAATTTAGAAACAAAGAAGAGTGCGCTTAATTGATATGTAGCACCAATCTTCCCATGTGAAAGCGAATGTAAGATAATCTCGGCAAATGGAAAGAGGTGATATGAGTCAACAGAAACATTGCATAACGGTACTGAGAATCCCATGAACTCAGCATCATAGTAATGAAAAGTTTTCAAGGAAAAAGAAACAAAAAGGACGTTTTTATTTAGAATCAAAAAGAGGGAGTACAAATTTTGCAGACAAAAATTGAGGAAAGCAGGCTTGGAAAATATGATACAAGACAAACTACATTCAAAAGAGACAATGTTAAGCAGTGCGTAAACTACTTAAAGATTTTCTGTAAATAAATGAAGGAACACAGGAGGGCTTTAAAATGATAAAAATTGCTAGTATCTACAGTAGAAAAAGGAAGTCGTGAATAGCCATGAGCGCCCAGGTTCTGAAACGAAAATTTGAAACATTAGATTATATTTTCTAGTTCCCAACATAATTTACCGTGATTACGAAATAACTTTCTGTTTTACTGCGTTCGCAACATCTTTTGACCCCTAAGTCTTGTGTTCCTTCAAAACCTGTCTGATCATAGCGGTTCACAAATTCCTTTCCTTTTGACATGTTTGTCCTTTTCTATCCCTCCTAATCCATTTTCTACAAACCAATTGCACACTTTCATTATGTAGTTTATTTAGTGCTTTTCTTTGTCCCTCTTAGATTCAATGTCCTGCGTGTGTCCAATTTTCCAAGCCCTCTTTCTTAATTATGTGCGTTATAAGTTTAAATTGTCCTTTTATGATTCAAACTATAAATGTCCTTTTTGTTTCGAATTTCCATAAAACTTCTTCCTTACTCAGATATTCATTCCATAGTATTCTCAGCATCCTGCTGTACCACAGCATGGCAAAAAAGACAACAAAGCAAAAAGCACTCACGAAGAACATGAAGTGCAAATATCCCTGTTCTAGTTTCCCTAATGACGTACAGAAAAGGCCCTAGGGGACTAAAAATATATATTTTTTGTAATTTGGTAACATATTAATCTAGAGTTCAATCCCTGGGACCAGTAGAACGAATCGACTCAAGTTCAGAAGAAACAAGCTTACTTAAAACTGAACAAAAAAATAAGACTAGATCTCCCTAGATATAGACAGAAAAACGAGAACAGTTCCCTGTAGAATTAATAAAGGGCTCATTTTTTTATGAAGGCTAACCCACTCAACAGGTTAAGATGGGCGGAATGCACTTTAACGGGTGTGTCAATTAATGATAAACTGTGAATTTAATAAAAAGTGAATATCTCCAGATTTGTATCATTCATAGTTTTTTTACTTTTTATTTCACTTCAATATTTCTTTAGTTATTCTCGGCCAGTGTGTGGATTTCTTCTCATAGAGGCCCTCGTCCAATACGTTGACTTTACATTCTGTCTGTGATGTGTGACAGTCTCAAAATACCCTGCTACTATTTATAACGACTGAATCGCTATCTCCTTATGACTGGGTTTATCTAGGATCAACATAGCACCTCTCTTCGTTTATAATCTGATGTGAAATTTACTACAAAGCCTGATCACGCATGATCCTGCCCCACAAACACATTACAACACAGGCATATCACAGAATAAATATTTGTTTAATTTTGTGGAATTAGTTTTATATTGATTTATGACACTTTTAAACTTTTGCCTATTATCAAAATTGTTCCATATAAGGAAATTGCTAAATTTTACGATTAGTATTTTGAGAAGCAGTTGGTATCGAAAAACACAAATTCACGATCTTACTATTAACAAGACCTTTTGGTACATAAACATTTTGAGAGTTCTTTGTGATTATTTACTTTAATTAGTAGTGACTATTTTTGCTTGTATGTCATTATATAAATAATTACTTTTGTTTGTATGTCATTATATAAATAATTATCTTTGTTTGTATGTCATTATATCAAACGTTGCGATCTTAACAACAAAGATAAGGATATTAGTCGAAAAATACATAAATCCACACTTGCATGTCCTGTAACCAAAACCCAAGTAACAAATGCCCAATGTTTATTTTTAATTTTCTTGTTATTCTGTGTTTTGTAGACACGGTTAAAATCCATCAATTTTCATATTTTTATTGCAGTAAAATATAACTTTATTCTCGAAATGCTAGAGTGTATAATGACGAAAGCTTTTTTGTGGTCTTACGTGTTCGTCCATTATTTTTTTTCTCTGGGAAATGTATTTTATCAAGATAATTTCTTTATTATTATTAATGTGAAAAAACTTACAAATGGGTTGAGTGGTTAGACGAATAACTATCCCAACATGAAGCGCGCATTCGAATATCACCATGGTAGATTTGTCACGGAGGCGTTTCTTGATGACATTGGCCTCGAAAATGACCACAGTTTGAGCCACGGTCGTAATCCGCTGAACACAGATTGACCAAAATCTTGCGATTGAACTTGGGTAGACAGAACCGTTCATGAGCCGTTGGTGATTATGTGAGCACTAAGTGACAATTCATCGTGACCGAGGTTTTTCAGTCTACGGACCTTGTTGAAAGTAGTGATCACTATGGATTATACCCTCACTACTTCGAACAATAACTAAGGTCAGCGGTGCAGATTTGCAAGATAAAACAAACATTGCGCTGTGTTCGTTTAACAAACTCAAATGTTCCTGATTAGACATCTGCAGTAAGGATTATATAGTCATGCAGCAGACAGAAATATACGAATATGAGTGACTACTTTTACAAAGTATAAACATTGTTCAAAAGTAATATTACATCTGTTGGCGTTAAATAAAACAGGCATTATTTTGACGAACCCTCCGAAGAAATGATACTAGTTTTGTTTTATTCGTTTGCTGACTAAGCTAACATAAACGTGATTTATACTATTTACATTCAAACTATTGTCCTCATCTTTGTTGTTGTTATCACAACGTTTCTGTCGTTGTGCCGTCCGGTCTTCATCAGATGGAGGTCGATCTGGGTAACATACAGGAAATTCTGAACTGAGCACTTTATTTAATCTACGATCTGTTGCCGACTGTTGAAGTTCCACTGCTTACATCCTATGTTTATATGGATGCAGACATTTAATCTTTACCCATAATTTTCTAAAATGCACTCTAAATCTTTTCTCGGACAGAATGGACGAAACACGAAGAAAGGCGAGAAATAATGATTAGTAGATCACGAAATGGCAGAAGTCTCAAAGTTACCGAAATAATTTTTAAGAATCAAAATACATCAAAGTTGTCTGCATCAGCCGATTTCAGACTATCAATCTGCGTTTATCTATGTAATAAGAGACTTCGATTCTTTTCATAATATCACTCATCTACCAACCTTTTGCCCAAGACACATTGAATCAATATCCAGTTTTCTTTAATGAAATTATAGACAACCTAATTTCTATTTTCACACATCTTTAATTAATTCGTTTTCATGTTTTTTGTATATTCTTCGACATGAGCGTCTTGCTGCTTCTAATAACTCGTTCTATTCAGATCAAAATATTTTGAAAATTCACCCCAGTAAAATAACTTGCAATGCATCCAAGCAAACAAGAACCAATTATGTTAGTTGAAATTACAACAGTCATTTATCATCTCACCGAATCCATTGGTCGATGTCTGCGACAGAGTTTACAGTGCTGGCTTTTTCCAATTAATAAATTATATCGTTGTGGCATATTTACGTAATCAGAATATATATATATATATATATATATATATATATATATATATATATATATATATTACAAAGAATTAATCATACCTTGAATCACTTAGCAATATTAATGCAATTATTGACGAAATCCCTTCACTAGTAGACATAATTATAAGCATTATGCTGCTAATAATCCACTGAATGATGAGATACTTATGTATAAAATGGATATGGTGCATTTTTCAATTCAGCTAGTACTTTCACATGCTTCACACATTCATCTTCAGGCTGAATTTTTTCCTTTCTAATCAAAACTGGAAGACGAAATAAATGTGTTTTTTCCGACCGAAAGATGTTTTTAAGAATGTGCTATTTATTAACGGCTATGTAATGTTGGAGCGTGCAAATCGCAACGCTAAAGTTCAAATATTACAAGTGAGAATTTTTTGAATATATATATATTGACCTGAAGATTCTGTTGACACATGAAGCAGACTGTCGCCGGATGTATGTGGACCACAGTGACCCCGTATATATATATATATATATATATATATATATATATATATATATACACACACATATATATATATATATATATATATATATATATATATATATATATATATATATATATATATATATATATATATATTGATAAATATATATGACAATAGTAAAACAGTAGTAATTGCTGACGCGTTTCGCCCAATGTGGACTTTCTGAAAACAAAAATGGAAATGAATTTAATTAAACAAAGTAACTAATAGAAACAAAAAACAGAATGTTCTTAACAAATGTTTATTTGTTTTTATTATTTAACTTGTTTAATTAAATTCATTTTGTTTTTTGCTTTGAGAAAGTCCACATTGAACAAAACGCGTCAGCAATTACTACTGATTTCCTATTGTCATTTATCTTTATAAAGAATGTTTTCTCAACAGGTTAACTCTGAGAAATTTTCACACACACACACATATATATATATATATATATATATATATATATATATATATATATATATATTATAATTATTTTTTTAAAAATATGATTCCTTCGCTACATAAGATTTCTCATGTTTCAAAAATAAGAGCCAAAAACCTCAATATAATTATTGAAATTAAATTGGATTAAAGCCCTGTTTCATCCTCAAGCAAAAATTTAGAAATAACCAATCTTGAGATTTACGTATTTTTATAAGCACGTTCATTTGCAAAATTTATTACTATGGAAAGAGGTCACAAGAAAGAAAGAGGGCAGGGGTGTTCATTTCAAAACGAATGTTGGCATTCATGTACGCACATCGGCTGGTCAGTCACAGCGACAGATAGCTGTTGGCACCATAATACGTCGTTAAGTGTCTAAAGAATTTTATTTTATTTATTTATATATATATTTATTTATTTTTTCTAGAGGGCTGTTTTATACATAAATGCGCCGCACTGAAATACAATTTTTTTTTGACGACTTCATAAAGGGTTTTTCTATCTTATGATTGGGTTAAGTTTTTTTAAACCTTTTATTAGACTATGAATTCTTTTTATGCTAATTATTTCATCCAAAAATTGTTGATGTCGGCAAAAAACAGTTAACTCATGTATATGGTTTAATAAACTTTCATTATTTAGAAATTTAATAATGTGTAGTTTTTCATGTAGGCATAAAGGGCATGGGTCATCCTAGGTTTTACAAGTTCTTGTTCTATATATTATTTTCCATTTTACTTTTGGTGTTTTGATTCATTTCTTTTAAAGAAGTACTATTCTTTCTATAATTTATGTTAGCGTTTTTGTATCTGCTACTTTTTAGGAATATTTCCTTATTAGCGGAGTTCATGCTGATTCTTTTTTCTATTGATGTGTGTATATGCTTAATTATAGATGGAGGGTGGTTTGATTTAGGGTGTACATACAAGGGGTTAGCGTTAGGTTTTCTGTAAGGTAGGTATATGTGTAAGGTAGGTATATATTTTTGTTTTTATTTTAAAAAAACAGTGCTCCATATAGCAGTAGAGCTTAAATTATAATTATTTAAAGAAAATATGATTCCTTCGCTACATAAGAGTTCTCAGACTTTTTATAGGTTTTCTGTAAGGTATGTATGTATGTATATATATATATATATATATAACGCATCTTTCCCATATCATTTTCGGTGAGTTGGCTGACTAAATAGCTCAATGTCTGATCCCTACCCTCTCCTCCTCAATATTAAGTAATATAATAAAAATAAAAATAAATTTTATAACTCTCCCTAAGGGAATATAGCGAAACCGAGTGCAACTTGTCGTTTCGTGACAATACATATCAAAAGTCATTATATCGTTTTTTATTTAGGAATCTGACTCTGTTTAGCATTGGGCGCTCAGGTTGAAATACCTTAATAACGAAGTGCCATCAGTCATCGGACTAGTGTCAGAGGTGCTCTCTGGATCCGCAACAAACTTTGTTCAGTAAGACTGCAGTTTCATACGCCTTTTGTGCAGGTTGATTGAAGACTTCATGATCTGCATACTGCGTGGGAAATTATTTATCCTCGAGGTTAGTTCTGTCTGTAGCAATGGGACACCGCCACTGAGGAAGTATGTTTTCAATTGCTTACTTGATATTATGCAATTCTGCGGACGACACGACAGAAGGGATTCCATAGAGTTGAGAAGTTTAACTTCCTAAATGATCTTGTTCATTAAGCCCCAGCTTAAAGTTAAGATAAGGACGGAAAGGAAACGACTCGCTTTATTCAAATTTGTCGAGAGTTAGGTGAGAGTATCGTGTCTGTGTCGGATGAAAGCAGCTAATTTAGCCTGGCATTTGGATGTCCTTATGCCGTCTATAATATTGGCTCTCCGGTTTAAATAATGGCAACGCGTGTCCTATTAGTGATTTACTAAGAATAGCTTAGTTGTGCCACAGGGCCGTAATTAACAAAAAGCGAACTCTCTACTCAATCAGATAACCATTATACCGCATCAAAGAGCTCGAACCCGGCCCTAATATGGTAGTATAGTAATTTTATTCTCTTATTTTGTCTCTAAAGGTTAACTTAACTAAGGTATGTATGCTTATAAACACGTTTACTTTTGCCATATTTTCCCTAGTTCAATTCTCAGCCCTTTTTAAGTGACGGAGATGTCAGTTCTGTAGTGGGGTTGCCATTGTGTCGCATTTTGTTAATATGTATCTATTAATAATTTGTCAAGTTTCTATTTCTGAGAAAAAGCGTCGAGTCCCAACATTGCTGAGAATTTTTTTTTTTTAAATTTTTGGAAGCCGATTTCTTTTTTTAATAATAATGGGTATAAAGTAATTAATATTAACAAAACAAATATCATTGAAACAAAGCAAGTTCAGTCGACCAATGATGACAATTCCAGAACAACGTAACTATAAACAATTTTTTCTATCCTCTGCCAGCCGCTATGATGGAGAAAGCATTACCTCGAACCGTCGCCAGTGAGACACGCTGCAAGAGCCACTCCGTTTCGCGAGGCTCGTTCCTTAATCGAGACGCAATCGCGCCAATCCTCCGAAGGAACACCATCGAACGAGGGCCAATAACCCCTGAAGTCTCCACTGCCACAGGAGTAAAAAAAATCTATCAGCAAGAGAAGAATATTTAGCTATTTTTTTTTTATCTCTGCGTCTCGGGCGACGAACCCCGGCTCAACCGCGGACCTGATCAAATTACCGGCCGAAAATATATATGCACAGGTCGCTTCCCAAATCAACGACTTACCCATTTTAAAAGGGAAGATGGTAATGCCATCCGGTCGCTTTCCATCACCACGGTCGAGGCCTACGGGTTCGATTTGGGAAGAGAACCCAGCTGCATCCAAACCTCTTTTGATGATGTCGTTAATTGCTGCATGCCGTGGAAAGCGGCCGGCACTACGACGACAGGAGAGAGGATGCAAACCAAACTCATCGATGGAGGCTCCACATCTGCATCTGTGACGCTCACATAATTTGAGTCCAAGACGGATCGCGACTCCGACCCGAGGGCACTCAACGTCTAAAAGGGTACCGGTAGATGAAGAGGGCACTGCGCTGAGCCAGGCGCCACTATTCGGTTGTGAAGCAGATAGTAGACAGGCGAGGCGATGCTGATCCAGAGAGAGCCTCAAATTAGTAAAATTGGCCTCGCATTTTATTTTATCCCAGCTTTTTTGTTTTGATGTGTCTAGTGGGATAGAAAGTAATTCTTGGGTCCAGACGCTGCAAGCTTGTTCGAAAGAACTACCCGAGAAACACTGAGACGATCCACCGAGTATCTCATCAATTAATTCGCGACTGGACGAAAGTGAAGAAAGATATGCTGGAAGGGCCAAGTCTACCGCTGAACGAAGGCCCAGGCCGCCGAAACTCAAAGGGAGCTTTGCCTGCCTCCAGCCTGTGTCGTCGAAATTGACGTTGCAAATTAGCTCCGCGCATCCCTTAATTGTGATATCTATCTCATTTAAGAAATCCTGTTTGAGGTAGCAAGGGGCACTTCGAAGAGTGTAGAGGAAACTCGGTAGCGAAAAACTCTTCTTCAAGAGGAAGAGGGCAGGATGTGCATTAAGTAGTTGCAATTTCTCAGTCATTCTTGTTAGAATGACATGTTTCGTATCCAAACACTCTCGAATGGCATTTGGAAAGACTGGAGAACCAAGAATGTGTAATTCCTCCTTAGGTGTTATTTTTATATCCTCAAGGATGAGTCTGATATCCCGGATAGCACTCTCGAAATCATCTGCACTATAATTCAAGTTTATTATCTCTGACTTGGACGAGTTAATCTCAAGTCCAAGCAGCGATAAAGCAGGAATAACTCGGCGGAGGTCAGCAGCTACGGTCTCGACAGATCCTCCCAGCGTTGCATCGTCAAGATACCATATATTGAAAGGAGAAGCGATGGAACGAGCTGCCCCGTCAATAGCCATCGCACAAAGTAGCGGGCCAAGTGGATCACCTTGCTGGATTCCAGTAGCAGAAGTGATAATATTATCAGAGGCGATCAACATACTTGGATAACTCTGTGAAAATAAGCCAGTTTAAATATGGAAGGAGTCCGTTGATGGCAAACTTCCAGGGCATAATCCCTTCTGATGCTATTGAAAGCGTTTTTCATATCCAATTTTAATAAGATACTGGGGGAAACAGGTGATGTATTCTCGAAAAATGATCTTGTGGGATGAACCGCGGCTTCACATCCGCCCTGTATGCCTACCCCGAGCTGGACAGGTCGCAATTCATGCCCTATCTCCTTCATAACAACTCTACAAGCAATTTTTGCCGCGAGTCGACGAAAAATGTTACCAACAGCGATAAGGCGGATACTACCATCTTTTTTTTTTTTAAACCGTTAAGTTGGCTGAAAATATTAAGTCGCGAGCATGTTGGGGTATCTCAGCTCGGAGAAGGGTATTAATAAGAGCTGTTATGGATGTTTTCAAATGTTCACCAGCTTCGGCAGTGTAGGCAGAAATTAAGTCCTTGATGTGACTAGGTCGAAGGCCGTCCACACCTCCACTGCTGCTTCCCGAGAAAGACTTCATAATTTTATATTATGGACACAACGTCTGACCTTGTGTCATCACGGTTCGACCGGACGGGGTTATTTTTTCTAAAATTTTGGAATTATCGCTGTAGTACTTTTGTCAACAGCAAATTAATTTTACTAATTTGTTTCGCTAATTTTGTTTCATTTTAGACTTTTTATTCTTTCCTGTTTAAATTTTTTGCTTCATTTTCTCGTTTTTTAAATTATTTTTCCCCGTTCATCTTTAGCCGAATTTGTATTAAATTTAACTTTCTAGTGCAAAATTGTTGCACTAGAGTCATTTTCTTTCTTAATTTTCAATTTCATATTTTTTTGTTGGTTATTATTTTATTTTCTTGTTTTTTTTTATTATTTTTCCGTATTTTTAATTTTACGACGTAAATCTTTTACATCGACCTTTTTTATAGTTAGTGGACAAACTGTTTTTTCTTCGATTAAATTTGTCTATATTTTGGAGTCCTTCTTGTGTTTAGCACGTTTTTCTTTATTCTGAGTTTCATCATGTTCAGTTTTATTAATTTGCTAAATAGGAAAAGTATTAGTTTGGCCGAAAAAAAAGTATTGCTTATTAAGTGGCATCAGTCATTATACTTTGGAGGAAAAGTATCCTTGATGGGTGACAGTTTGAGAATACCAGGTGCTGTAATCTTGGATGTGCAGGTGGTGTAAAGGATGATGGCTTGGCGTTTGGAAACCGGAGAGCCGAGTTCTCATTCCAGTTGGGTTCGTTATATTCACTTTCGTCGAAGGTGCACTTGGGAACGGTATTAATCCATCTCTTTTCCTCACAGCTATGGGTTAATTAGAAAAAAAATTGTATTAATAAAGAAGTTATTATCTACCCACCAACCAAAATATTAAATTAAATTGCGTACAAAATATTCAGATTTCGGCATTAAATAAACCATAGAGATGTTGATATGCCGCTAAACAAAAATCATCAACTATATCAGAAAAAAAATATTAAAAAAAAGGTGTTTAAAAATATTAGACGACTAATTATTAAAAGCAAAAGTAAAAAATAACGTATAAGCAATCTTAATTTTATGGTTAAAATGGCCTCTCTGCTGGAGTTACTGTCTATCCGATCACTGTAATTTAATAATATCCACTGTTGAAGGGAGGAGTAAAGAGAGTCTAATGGCAAATAATATCGCGTTAAGCGGAGAATGGTGGTTGAATTTCAGATGATATGAAACAGGGAAAAGCTTGCTACTTGCTGGTACTTAATCAGCAAAGTGTGGGGCTGAGGTTGGTTGAATCCATGATTTAAATAAATGTTCGTTTTCACTTTGATTTCACATTCTAATGCGTTTTGAAACATTTTGGTTGTTTTTTTTCTATAAGATTTATTTCTTGAATCTTCTCTAAGTTTTTAATCGATGCTCTTTACGCGATGAAATAACGTTTCTTACTTATTTAAGAATGTATTTGTACATTAAACGGCATATATTTAATAGTGAAAATGGCTGAATGCCATGTACTGGCTGCTAAAGATTGCACAGTTCATTAACAAGTAAACAAATGTTTGGTGAGCGTGCCTTCCGTCAGCTTTCTGGATAACATGTTAAACACGCAGGCTGTTCGTAGCGAATTTGCTATTAAATTTATCAAGATTGGATACTGGTCTTTGAGAAGATTAAATGTAATAAAATGATTCATAAAGATGAAAAAATGATGCAAAGTTCACTGCCACAAGAAGGCATTCCTTAAATAATCTGTTATTTTGTCAGATTTTTGGAATAGGTGCATGCAAGAAAGGTTTTAAGGTTCATTATGTGTATGTGTTGAATTGCGGCGATATCACATTGAAAAATTGGTTCTCGTCCGATTACCGATGTTAAGTCTGGTCAATAGCTAGATAGGTCACTACTGAGGAACCGCAAATTCTGTAAGCTTGGATGTATCGATGGCGTGATAAATAAAGTCTCGGAATAAGAAAATCTGAAATCTGAATTGGGATTTTTTTCGAGTTTATCATCTTTACTTACTCGCAAGTATGCATAGAAAGGCATGAAAGCATCTCTTCTCACTAGCTCTGTGTTAAATACAAGAACAGAGTGTGTCCTACAGCCTTGATTTTGCAGATAGTTTAACGTAGCAATTAACGGAAACCTACTACGGGAATTCTTTTACTAAGTTAGTGATGGGATATCGTCCAGCGAGCATCACGCATAACACGTAAACAGGGAAGGATATCTATGGGTAAAACTTGTCCATATCCGGCATAGCGTGTTGGTAAATACGAAAATGTTCACTGAGGTCAAAAACGAGTTGCAAAGGTGTGTTTGATGGCTGAATACAATTTCAGACCTGAAGACTGCGTTCAATAATGAAACAGATTGTCGCCACTCGGTTTTAGCATCAGTCTCCACTCACATACGTGTGTGGTGTCTGCGTGTGTATGTATGTGTATTGTGTGTGTATACGTGTGTATGTGTGTGTGTGCGTTTGAAGATCTGTAATTTAATGATGAATGTGTATTTATATAAAATTTATAAAATATTTTTCGACACGATACATTGCCTTATTAAATTAGATGCGAACGCAAGACTTTTTGTTAATTCTTAAAGTAATGAAATGATTTAAACTACTTTGAAGTTTTACTTTTGCTTTTAAATAAGAAAAATGCTTGAAAAGAAAAAGTACATTTGGCCCATAAATAATAACTAATTTTATTTCGACAATTTTATATTTTTAATCTCAATTAAACTCGTGTATCAATCTGTACTGCTAAGCTTACAACAGATATCAAATGCCATACAGTCAAATCTACGAAAAAGTAACCCGTATAGTATATATATATATATATATATATATATATATATATGTGTGTGTGTGTGTGTGTGTGTGTGTGTGTGTGTGTGTGTGTGTGTGTGTGTATATATATATATATATATATATTAAGCATTTCACCCCAAGCAATGAGGGAGTGCCACTAGCAGGAAGGCGTTACAAAGAGGCGTGTTTGAGGGAACACGATCAAGGCATTAGGAGATGTCGATTGTCATTACGTTTGAATATTTAAAAATTATAATTATCAGGGGGACAATTAAGTGGAAGGAAGTTCCAGAGAAGCTGTTGTAGTAGAGAAAGACTACATTTAACCGTTTCGATATATGAAAGGGTAGGATATATATATATATATATATATATATATATATATATATATATATATATATATATATATATATATATATTTCGCTTAATTCTATAGCCATTATCACGAATGTTTTTGGTATGGTGAATTTCCGTATGGTATCATCTACATAATAGTTTAAGCTGCGTGGAGTTCTTGCGGAGGAGTGTATGCTTCTTTGGCAGTCACATGCTATGCTTGACTAGTTGTCCTCAACAGGATTTCTATTTTTTATATAACCTTTAACACGCCGTCTCCGCTATAAACTTTGTTAGATTGATATTAGGGGAACGGTATTTAATTAGTAATGCTTCTTTAACAGTAAGTTGTCTACGACTATGTGTTTGAAAATAATTGTTTTTTTATTATCGACCAGAATTTTTCTATATCGCCTTGTAAATTAAATATTTATTAATCACGCTTTGTTTCGAGAAGTGACATGTAAGGCGTCTACTTAAGGAGGTAGTAGTGTGTCCGATATAGGTAATTGATTCTTGACAAGTAAAACAGTCTTGTAATGGGCATTGAAAGTGGTCACCGCTAGTTTAGATTTGGTGGGGTTATTTCGGTTAGAGACAAGGATTGCTGTCGTGTATTATACTATATTATATTATAAACTTTACATGTTTTTCAGGAGTTAAAGCAGAAATTGCGGTTTAATATTTTTTTTTCTTTTTGCAAATTCGTCCTGCTTATAATTATTGTGCAATAAAATACGTTGATGGTTGTGTTTATATATATATATATATATATATATATATATATATATATATATATATATATATATATATATATATATATATATATATATATATTTGGCATCGTGTATTTATTGTAAGAAATTGTTTATCAATGATGCACTGGGAAAATATTGTTGTCTAGTGTTTGTTTTTTGTGTTTTAATTCGATTAGAAATATTTTTTGGAAAGAGTAATTTTGGTATGCTCTATTTACGAAGTTTGTTTTCACTCCTATTTTATATCTTTCAGGGCATTATCTACGATAGTTTAGAAAACAAGAGTTCATATTAATATGTTCTTTTTAATACAGATAAGTGGTAAATTCGATGGATTTTAGCTCTATCTTGACGTCGAGGAATTGAATCTTGTTATGTGCCATGGGTTTATAGGTGAATTTTTGTGTTGAGTTTTGTTCAAAGTTTGTGTTTTAGGTTTGCGATTTCATTTTTAGTTTTTATCAAAACCAATGTAAATAACTCCATTGGAATTAGAACAGTGTTTCGCTTTGATAATCTCTTCATCCTGAAAATAATCATGCACTCCCACCCATTATATATATATATATATATATATTTATATATATATATATATATATATATATATATATAGTTTACGAAAAACTAGGTAATCCGTATGAGTTTCTCTTCATGCCTTTTTCTCCTCTCCCACTTCCATATCAATATATAACTTCTGTTAAGTTAACCGATTTAATGTGTCAATGTCTGGATTTCATCAAACAATTTAAATTTAAAAGAATAGAAATGTTACGTCTAACTCAATCATGTCTCTCCCATTTACTTCGTCACTTCGTTAAGTTACATATACTTAGTACTGCCCGTCAAAAATGTGTAAATTTCTTTTCATTTTTCGTTTCAAACTTTGGAAGTAAAATCTGATGATCCGCGGTCCTTTAAAAGGGCTGTGGTGAAATAATTTATTATATGGAACCTTAAAGTGGTTTGTTTTTATTTAAAATATATATATATATATATATATGAGGGGTGGGAGTGCATGATTATTTTCAGGATGATGTGATCATCAAAGCAAAACATATATATATACATATATATGTATATATATATATATATATATATATATATATATATATATATATATATATATATATATAAACAAAGACAAGCAAACGCACACACATAAACACACACACATTTATATATATATATATGTATATATATATATATATATGTGTGTATATATATATATATATATATATATATATATATATATATAGAGAGAGAGAGAGAGAGAGAGAGAGAGAGAGAGAGAACATTTATAAGACTTGTTGCAATATTTTCTAAGCTTTTCGGTTAGATTCTCTTGTTAGTCCTACTAAAAGAGAGGCCATACATTCTCATGACCAGCTGACGTAACGTTCGGCGTCTTTTTTAGTAGTTGTAACGTTAATATTTTGGTGAATATTCAAATGTAATTTTAGTTCACCAACTGAGATACATTCTTTTTAACAGCGTCTGCAAGTAAAAATAACGTGTAATGAAATAGATATTTTTTCTGCAAGTAACCTCTTTGAACATCTTTAAGGAGTGATCTACATAGGCAGACGTGGCCACATTTATTTTCACATCAGATCCAATCCTGTGACACTTTTTTTCAGGGAAATTGGCAGCAAGATTCTTACTGATATTTTTCTTGAGATTTTCCTGCACAACATGATTCTGTTCAAAGTTTCTTTTACCATTTCCTTCAGGGTGAATGCTCTTGAGATAATTCTACAATGTCAAGTTGTTTCGCACTGTTTTATCGATACAATCATTCTGTCCTAATTTTGGATTGTCAGCTGTTCTTTTCTCTTCGGCCATTTCCCCGAACAGAAACTGCTTAGCTATCCTAACGCGCTTCAGAACAGCATAATGACTGCACCGTAACAGTCGTTTTAATAAGAGTGCCTCTGTACTGGTTGAAAGACTGCATAGCATTGTGTGTTAACATCCTTCTTGTTCCAACATGCAAGTGTAGACATAGAAAAAGATGTCCCATGGAAGATATATTGCACACACCTAAAAGAGAAATAAGAGAAAGTGTAAAACAGATTCGAATTCCGATAGTTGGCCATTTGGTCCGATTTGGTCGTTCAGAACGATGGTTTATAACCAAATGATTTTTACCTAGTGATTGCTCAAGGCTAATCATCAAAAATCATTTTATCTGGGATGTCACACTTATAAGCTTCTGGTTTAAATACTGTGTGAGTGCCAGGAGCTGAGTAATTGCTATTCAGTTTAATATATGATTAAACTATGATTAAACTATATATATGATTAATATATGATTAAACTATATATATTTTTTGTTCTTTTCAACGATACAAGAAATAAACAAAGAAGTTGGACTTACTTTTCCGAGGAATGTTGTTGCTTAGACTTCTCTCTGTGGAAAGTATATTATCTGAATAAAACCCAAATCCCTGTTTAATTCGTCAATGTGTGAATTCATTTTGAAAATAAATTTCAACTCTGATACCCCTTTCTTCTCGTCTGCTGAATGAAAACGCTAAAAGTACGCATCTGATGTCATCGACGCTATGAAATGGATGGTTGAAGTGTGCAGCGACAGAAATTTTATATATTAAATAAAATAAGGTAATTTTTTTATAGAGTCCCTTGCTGAGGTTCTACTGTTTCCCATGATATCGAGCATTTTCAAAAATAATGATAATATTACGGTACTTCCTCCTTGGCCGAATGGTCATTTCTCTAACCCACCACGGTGAGTTTGGTGGGTATATTTAATTTCACAAATTAAATATTATTTCATATATATATATATACCGCGCATATAATATATATATATATATATATATATATATATATATATATATATATATATATATATAAATAATAATAATAAGGATATATATAATATATTACACATATATATATATATATTTATATACTGAGACTTTTCACACATACACACACACATATATATATATATATGTGTGTGTGTGTGTGTGTCTGTGTGTCTGTGTGTGTAAATTAATCTAAGCGAAAGTTGGGCTACGTGTACTACTTATAATAAATAGATTTAATAAGTGCATTAATAAAAATCGAAGAATAAAACGCCAATAAAATGATACTAATATTGCCAATAAAAAAGATAATTATTTTATATTAATCTTTTGACTGAACTAACGTACCAAGAGATGAAATTTAAAGCCGGAATTTTCGAACACGCCTGTGTTCTTTTTCAACGATACAAGAAATAAACAAAGAAGTGTGACTTACTTTTACGAGGAATGTTGTTGCTTAGACCTCTCTCTGTAAGTGTTAATTTATGTTGAAAATAAATTTCAACTCCGATCTGCGCCTTTCTACTCGGTTGTTGAATGAAGACGTTAAAAGCGAGTATTTGATGTCGTCGACGCTATGAAACAGTTGGCTGAATTGTGCAGTAGAAGGGAAATTGCGATTGTTTTTGTCCCTGACTGATTTGTCTATGGTTTTTTTAACCGAAGACGGAAATCTGTTTTATTTTCTGTGGCATAATTCCCCTTATTGCCTTTGTGGCAGAAAACAAATATATAAGACTTGAACGGTCACAGTTAAGAGCCGGTGTTTTAAATGCTGCATATGTGCCAGGTGGTGGGCAGAGTGGGGTAAACTGTTCTAGTTCCACATACCATGTCTAATGGATGTCAATTATAAGTTATTTCCTGCTTAATTCGCTCTTCAAATTCTCCACGGCCTTAACCAGGTATTGAAGTTACACTTTTTTGGTCCTGTCACTGGATCTAACTAACGCCTTTATCCACTGTGTCATGTGTCCTTGAACGAAATAAAGGGTTCAGTTTAACATTCCAACACCAGCTGAAACCTTGTTATAAACATGGCGACAAAGATGAGGACAATAGTCCGAATAATGTAGATAGTGTACATAATATCTCAGAAATATAGACAGATAATTTAAAAATCAAACCAAAGCTAGAGTAAAATTTATAGGTAGTTTCATTGGCAGTGCCTGCTAAAAGAGACCAACATTCTGTTTGGATGTAAGATCCCTAAAATATGCAGTTATCGAGAAAAATAGAATACATCGTTTTAAACAAATATTTACAACAGCTGTTCGCATGAAGTAGCCATTTTCAGCACAAAAATGGGACCAGCGCCTCAAGTTCTAATTCCAAACAAAGCTATTGCGTTTTCTATCTCTCTAATACCTTTGCAAATGGATGAAACCTTCTCTTCTTCCGCTCTGCAGGTGTTAATAGAACTCTCCGCCATTGTTTGGAAACCTATCTCGTAGAAGTATAACACAGAATTCAATGCAGATTCGAAGGTGAAACTAGCAACTTCATCCCGTGAGAAGATGTTACGGAAAGCAAAGAATTGTGTTGACTCTGTTGTCCTATTCCTTGTATATGTTGATCATGTTTGCCATAGTCTATGAATATAGATTCTAGCGCAGTACGTATACTGTTCAATGAAACAACGCCAATACCACTAGCAGCAGCTGTTCAGCAATTCTTCAGTCTTCGATATCAGAGGTTGGCAATGAATATTCAGAAAAAAACATGGCTGCCTTTATACACTTCGAATTGAATATTTTAAGCTTTCTGATTGGTTAACTCTTCTATTGGTCAAATATAAAATGAGTCAGCTCATTTTGGTTGGCTCACTAGTATATAACGTACCACCAAAACTCTAACAGTAGCTTTAAATACATAAAAAGCAAATATAACGGTTTTTTTTTATTAGCGTATTAGGATCTAACATAAATTTGATACACACCTCGGATGTGATGCCGTCTTCTCATTTGGCGCATAATTATCTTTCTGATATGCTGATCCGGCCTTGCTACCAGCATTTTCACTATTCTATTTATCATGGCAGATGTTCAATCCAGGTACATACCTTAGTTCCACCAGTCCAGACTTTCACATCAAAGAGAGGTCATGCTACGTACACCCATTTGACACGTCATAATTCCTATTTCTCTAACATTGATAAAAAGGAATTCAATTAATAGAGCCTCTTTCCCAGAACCGTTCCATTGTGGAACATACATCTGAGAGAATGCTTTTCCGAAACACTATTTTCTTAAGCTCTTTATGTTAAACTCTTATCTATCTTACATGATATCAATACATAATCCTTTTCCTCTCTGCTTGTACGCACTTACAACAACTACATTTAGTAACCTTCAGTGACTCTTAGGCCTTGTATAGGACAAAATATTATCAAAACATTCGTAGATAGCGTCAACATATCTATCATTAAGCAGCTGTCACATGAATACCGTATCGACCTGAAGAACGGATAACACCGTCTCACCTGAAGAGACGACATGTTGCACTCAACCTGATCGGTATCAAAACCTATGCTGATGTCCATTCGTTTTCAAAACTAAAGACAATTGCAATATTGTTATCACTAATATTGCAATCATTCACGGTCATTGGTATGTTCATAGATTGCACACACACACACACACACACACACACACACACACGCACATGTTTACGGGTCGATTTATTTAGCGCCAAAGGCGAATTAAAATGCTGTATACTAACAAGATCATGTGATCCAGGAACAATATCGATAACTATTATATACTTTTTCATTCAATAACTTTTATCACATCACGTTAATCCTCGTTGTGTAGCGCATATTACTGGTTATATATATATATATATATATATATATATATATATATATATATATATATATATATATATATATAATTTTAACATTTAAACTAGTGATTATGAATCATATTGGTGTATCACAATCTTTGCTTCATTACACATTGATTCACCACCTTTCCAGTCGAAGCTGAGTTTTGGAAATATCTATAAAATTATTTAAGTTAGGCTTTCTCGACCCAATATAATGAATTACAAGACAGATTATGGTATGAGATTTTACTGAATGTTGGCAAACATATAATTTTTCATTAAGCAGAAATTGTCTTCACCTGCATTCGTTGATGTGAAATAAAAAAAGAATATATATATATATATATATATATATATATATATATATATATATATATATATATATATATATATTAGGTTCTCACACATGGAATTACACATTTTGTGGTTGGTTGTTCATCCGGTCATCTAACAAAATAACCTTATTAGTATATAAAAGTATACTGACTTATACCTGATTTTTTTATTTACCGATAATTTTTCTATCAATATATTGTTACTCATAATCCCAAGGAAAATGATTATAATGACGCAATGTCGAATAATCTTACTGCATGAGCACAAATTGGAAAAAAGAACCATTTCTGCATGGATTCATTACATGCGATGAGGACAGTGAAACAGCAAAGGAGTAAGCCAACGGTTAGATGCAAATGAAACAATAACACAATATGCAAAACCACCACAGCAGCCCCAGAATTAATGGTTACTGTATGGTGGTCTTTTAAAGTGGTTATACGTTGAGCTTTTCATACGCAATACGACATTCTCCAAAAAGGAAGAGGTAATCAATGAATTTGAACTGTTTATCACACCAAAGGATAAGAATGTTTTTGTGAACATTACTAGAAGCAGTGCTATGTGCGTTTTATGTTGTTTTGTTGAAGATATATTTCGGAATACAGTTTGATTTAAGAAATTGTAAGACATATGGCTTAATGCCCTAAAAGTGTTCTTTCATGTTGGTGGGTGTACTGTTGGTAATTTACTGTTCTACCGATACTAATTAGGGTAATGGGTAGCATAGAAAAGTTACATACATGGACATTAGCAAGATTACCGGTAGTGAGATATTAAGAGAAATGCTCTGTGTATAAAAGAAAATGTAAATAGAATATAAACAATGTATGACTTAATATCATATATTGTACAAACGGAATGCATATATTTCCTGGATCTAGATAAATTGCTAGAAATCAATTGCTAGAAAAATAATTTCTTGAACTATCAATTGCTCGAAAGGCAGATTTCTGGAAGTAATTTAAACTGTTCAGTTAACAACAATAAAGATGTATTATTTTATCTTATAGTAAATATTGGAAACAATGTAGTTCTTTTTAACCACAGGTTTCGAGCAAATTACCTTTTGAGCAATTGATAGTTCGAGAACTGATTTTGGAACAATTGATTTCGAGCAATTTACCAGATACCTTATTTCCTACCCTGACGTACACCAGGTTTCACTAATGACCCGGTAATATTTGTATTAAAAAGAAAGCTAAAAGGAAAGTTCAAAAAATCAGCAAACATAATAATTACTAAACGCACTAACAATTACTATTAGTACTAACAATCATGATAAAGCACCTATAGTCGCTGTTTGCTCAGAGTTTGTCAAACCGAATTAGATACAAAACCACAACAAAGAAACGACATACATCTGCTCAGTACATTATTTACATTATTTTGACTATTGTCCTCATCTTTGTCGCCATATTTATTACAACGTTTCGGCCCTTCAGTATCTGTCTATATTTCTGAGATGAGGTATTATGTACACTATTTACATTATTCGGACTATTGTCCTCATCTTTGTCGCCATATTTATTACAACGTTTCGGCCTTTCAGTATCTGTCTATATTTCTGAGATGAGGCATTATGTACACTATTTACATTATTCGGACTATTGTCCTCATCTTTGTCGCCATATTTATTACAACATTTCGGCCTTTCAGTATCTGTCTATATTTCTGAGATGAGGTATAATGTACACTATTTACATTATTCGGACTAGTGTCCTCATCTTTGTTGCCATATTTATTACAACATTTCGGCCTTTCAGTATCTGTCTATATTTCTGAGATGAGGTATAATGTACACTATTTACATTATTCGGACTAGTGTCCTCATCTTTGTTGCCATATTTATTACAACGTTTCGGCCTTTCAGTATCTGTCTATATTTCTGAGATGAGGTATTATGTACACTATTTACATTATTCGGACTAGTGTCCTCATCTTTGTTGCCATATTTATTACAACGTTTCGGCCTTTCAGTATCTGTCTATATATCTGATATGAGGTATTATGTACACTATTTACATTATTCGGACTATTGTCCTAATCTTTGTTGCCATATTTATTACAACGTTTCGGCCCTCAGTATCTGTCTATATATCTGAGATGAGGTATTATGTACACTATTTACATTATTCGGACTATTGTCCTCATCTTTGTTGCCATATTTATTACAACGTTTCGGCCGTTGTATGCACCGGCCTTCTTCTGGTGTTTGGAATGTCGAACTGAACCCTTTATTTCGCTCACTGGGGTAGACTGTTCTAGTTCCACATGCAATTTTCTGGTTTGAAATAACCTGCAAAGGTTGGATAAGCAATAAAAATGTTCAACATAAATAACAAGGAAACTATTTTAATTTTCTGATGAATGCTAATTCTTAATTTAATGGTTAAAAAAGGTCCTTACGGCTATAAAATACACATGAAAAATTCCGTATTGCCTCTTTTAATATTTACGCTTAAAATCATTAAGAATATTTTTACAATAACAATCATAAATATGAATGCATTTCTTCATATAAATAAATCAGAGTAGTGATTAAAAGATCAAAAACTGGCACGGTTTTCATTTCATTGAAGCAGACGTTAAACAGATAAGAGTGTTATCACTTCTATCTTTCTCTTTATTTACTTATGTCTTTTTTTCTTTTCGTGCGTTCGATTCCTTTCCCTAAAATCATACAGTGACTTTGATGTATGTGAATTCTTCCGTTTTGCGCAGGTACAGGAATGCTATTATATGTGTATCCTCGCAATCAAACTTAAATCGTAAGTTCTATCCTTATATTTTCTTCTTTCGCAATTCTCGCTTGGTACATAGACTTTATGAATTTAAGAGCACTACTAGATTGGCTGCAAATTCTCGTCCTTTTACAGTTGAAATGTCGAGATGAAACCGTTCTATGCTAAGTTTCTTTTCTCGCAATTCTCACTTGTGGAATTCTTTTCCATTCAACTTTGATCTTCAAAAAATTCAATTGTTATCTTCTGCCTTCTTAATTATTGTTCTTTTGTTGTTCTCGCTCCGTAATAATGTTTTTTTTTTCTTTTTCATGCTCTTTCACATTTTTGTAACTCCTGAGACTTAGTGGCTTTATTGCCTTGCTCAGGTGAAATGATATAAAATGAAGAGTTATTTATCAGGGGATTTCTGTGACTTGATTCCTAAATATACCTTGCCGAAATCACTGAAGTTGTAAGATGAGAATGAATTAATTTTTTTAAGATGAAGAAACTTCAGTTAAAAAAAGTTGATTAATTACGATTCTCATTTGAGCTAATTAATGACTTATAGACAATCATGTTGAATAAAAGATATTCATTTTTAATGCAAGTTTCCCATCTAAAAAAGGAAAGAAAAAAAAATTCCATTTCTTTCCTCTTGTTCTTTGAAGCAAAAACAGTAAAAATCAAAAGAAATAAAAGAATATTCATCTTTTATATCTTTGAATAAACCTTACATACTTTAGCCTATTTCTCGTGTCTGCTTTCACCCTCTCTCTCTCTTTCTTTCTTTCTTTCTTTCTTTCTTTCTATTTTTTAAGTTTTATTCTCCTCAGCCATTCATTTTTATTTTATTTTTCCTTTTCTCTTATTTTCCCACTTTTTTTGCAGATCATTTTTTTCTTTTGCCTTTGTATTTTCAAAAAGATTCTTCGCCGAAAATATCTATAATTCCGCGGAGCCAAATGGTCGGATGCCAAACTTATTCTATCCAAGAACAGAAACACGGCGATCATAGTTGGTCATGTATTTTACTAACATTGTTTTTTTTATTATTATTATTCTTCGATAGTCACTGAAAGAAAAACTCTATTAAGCGACCTGTTCTTTTCTGTAATAATTACATGAAAAAATATCACTCTACACACCATGATATACAGCTCTAATTAAATCTCAAATATTAGTGAGGCTCACCTTTATTACATTCTCACATTGGTCTGCTAGATCCGTTTGATGAGCATTTTTGTACGGAACACAGGCAGAAAGTCTTATTGTGGTAAGACAATTTAAGAACAACCTGACTACACTGTAATAACAACAGTCTAATCTATCTATATGCAACCGTAAGTTCTATTCTTATATTTTCTTCTTTCGCAATTCTCGCTTGTTGAATACGCCTCTTGTTTCATGCTTTGGATTTAAATTTGATCTACAGTAAATTAGATGCAACGTCAACCATTATCTTCTGTCTTCTTAATTTTTGTTCTTTTTCTCTCGGTGATAATATTTTCTTTTTCTCATATTCTCTCACACACAGTAACTCCCTTTCATCTTAGTGACTTTGTTGCCTTGCTTGAAGTGAAATGATTAAAAAAATCTGGCTAATCAGTTTTACGGAATATACCTCCCATCAAATCGTATTGGTTGGAAGAATTATTTCTAGTGCGTTTTATGTGAATTTCTAAGACAATTTATAAATATTTGTACGTAGACTGTATAAGCACAACTTTTTAACCGTCTTCATCATCATATGGCCACAGAATCTTTTTAAATAATGGATTTAATCTAAGTGGCTGTTACAGGTTGCCCATTAAAAGAATTTTGTAAGGATTGAAATAAGTGGTAACCCGGCGATGGAAGGTCAGTTGAGTATGATGCACGTAGTAGAACGTCCCAGGCATGTTTTCTTTCGTCTGCAAAGACATTAGGTCTAGCGTTGTCTCGTTTAACGACAGCACTTTCCCTTTGGCCAATTCCGGGTACTTTTGTAAAATCGCCAGGCACTCGACCACAGCAGTAATTCAGAGGCTTTGCTGCCGGATAGAGTTTATCGTCATACCCAGGACGAATCTTCGTTGTACATTCCAACAACTTGCTAAAATGTTCAATTCAGGTGACTGGAATTGTAATCAATTCACCCAAAGTAAGGTGATTAGGCCACCTGTACGCAAAGAGCTATCGAGGCGGGGGGGGGAGCTTGGAAAGATATTAGAACCGTTATTCCCAACGTGGGGCCCAAGATCAACCTGGGAGGCGATTTACTTTGTGAGACGTGCTGATGTGCCTTGAGGACACATGACCCAGTGAAAAAAGACGTTGGTTAGATCCAGTTACTAGACTCAAAGATTTGTGAGTTCAATACCAGGTCACAGCAATGGTGAACCAAAACTTGGAGAGTTGAGTTAAAGGAAAATAACTGAGATATCCGGAAGAGGCATGGCAAGTGGAACAAGAATAATTTTACCGCAGTGGACGAACGAAAGGGTTGGGTTCGAAATTCCAATCAACTGAAGAAAGCCGGAGCGTACAACGACCGAAACGTTGTGAATATGGCAATGAAGACATTTCGAATAATGGACATAATGTAATAATCAAAATACCTCATCTCAGAGGCATAGACAGATGATCTCTATTATTTTGTTTTTTGTTGGATTTGTTTTTATGGCGATTCTTCCTTTATCTCGTCTCTTGCATTTTCAAACAAATTATGAACTACATGAAAAAGGTGGCCCTTCAGATTAACATTTAGATAGTTCTTCACACTACAATGGAATATTTCCATTTGGATTTTATCAGTGTCGCAAATCGTAACAGCCGGCTTTTATTTTTTTGGCAATGAAATATGTAAATTGAACAAAATGGGAATGTATTTGTTTTTAAATTACGATAATTTATTTTCTCCTTGTCCTATGTTACATTTAGATGTCTAAAACAATTGCACGTTAAAAGTTTTGCAGTTCTAGTTGCAATCATTCTTACATGTATGCAAAACTTGTAGACGTCCTCTTCAGTATAATGCCAACCCTAAGTGTTCCTCTTATGATTTCTGTAGCAAGTAGATGAAATTATTCGCCCGGTATTTAACCAAATTTGAATTCAATGCTGCACTTCTTCCTAGAATGGTTGCCAACCAAATATTCTTCTCTCCTGTTAACACGCGGATGAAGCGAGAAATGATGGATGCATAATATTCCTAAGATTATTTGTGCGAAAGCGAATGCCAATGTCGGAATTTGCGCCTCGCTCATCTATATTACTGTTATGGATCAATTTTAGATTAATAATATTTTCCTCTAATTAAAAGACCTACAGGCAGTCAATGTAGAAGTTTTGAAAAACAATCAGTTCAATCAGTTTAAGCAACGTCCAGCTTGGTCTGTACCCATGTGGATGAGCGGTTGTGAATACCCGATACTGTAAGCTTCAATGTACGGGTGGTGTAATGGATAACAGCACGGAGAAGTCATGTAGCAGAGCTCGAATTCCAGTCGGGTTCGTTATATTCACTTACGCGAAAATAACATTGGGAAATCTATGAAATCGCTTGTACTCCCTCATCTATAGGTTAAATAGCCGGATTTGTATCAGAAAATCCGTTTCATTTCACAAAATTCTCACTCTCCAAAATATGTTCTGCCTTTAAATAACCTACAAAAAGTTCGATATACCATGTCGACAGTTAGTGTTAAACACCATGTGTAAGGAGAATGGAAATGAAGGTGGTAGGAAGTGGACCTTATGAGGATAGGGAGGATAAATAACGATTGATCTTTGATTGAGAGGTGAAAATTGAAGGCTTCATGTGTTAGGGTTTTTGGGTACTTTAATGTACTAGTGAACCAACCAAAATGAGCTGACTCATTTTATAGTTCACCAATATAAGGCGTAACTAATCAGAAAGCTCAAAATATTCAATTCAACGTGTATAAATGCAGCCATGTTTTTTTTTCCGAATATTCACTGCCAACCCCCGTGACCTTCGAAAACTGAAGAATTACGTAGCAGCTGCTGCTGCTATTCGCAATATAGTCAGATCCAGTAGAGTGTCTGACACTTGAGTGTTAATCTTTAACGTTGTTTCATTGAACAGATTACGTACTGCGCTGGATTCTATATTCATAGACTACGGTGAACTTGGTCAACATCATGAAGTATCATATGTTTAAAAAAATTAATTCTTGAGAAGCTCTTTGAAAAGAACTATACTCACTTACATTTGAAATACTGAGGAAATTAGTAGGGTTCGACGCCATGCAAGTAGCATGATTTGTTACTAATTCAAAAACTGAACTGTCGAGTAAAACAGACGAACAATATTTTCTGTGGGGAAAAAGTTTGTAGAATGAAAAATAAACAGTTCCCCAAAAGACTGCCTGAACAGTTTCGAAATCCATCAAAGCTGGGAAGTGAGAATTAGGTAGCTCCCCCACCCCAACAAAATAGGGAAGTAATACACAATTTTTGATCTAACCTTTGTAAAGATTTAAGCATTCATAGGAGTAAGATATTTATTGGAATAATATAATGAACTATGATTCTACCGTATTTAGCGATTGATTTTATATATGACTTGCACTCGATATTCTGGAGGGTCCAAACTTATCTTAAACGCTCAAAATATAAAGCATCTTTGAGGCTTAGATGTAACTATAGAAAACTGAGGTGCTCTGAACCGTGATGATGAAACGGTACTTACTTGGTTTTCGATGCACTGAAAGAAATCATATTGCGTTCCTATAGCGAAGTCAGAAATTAATAAAATTAACACGATGTTACTAAAAAGCTCACAAAGGCAATGAAAGCTGTTATCGCATATGCAAATGTAGTAATTATAAACCAGCTGTACTCGAGAAAAGTCCACGAGTGTTTACAAATAATATATTCTCATTTTTTGGCAAATATTTTTCTGGAGAAGCCATTGATAAAATGGGAAAAACTTCTAAGTGACCCTTTCGTGATGATAAGGTAATCCTTCAGACTTTATCAGATATTAGGTAATACAAAATACAGAAACAGTACATCACCAATTATTTCTGGCAATTAAAGAACAGTGGTAGTTATTCTTTTATCAACTGGGAGAATATAGCAAGAGCCAAAGCTTATTAAACAAGAGAAATACACACACACACACACACACACACACACACACACACACACATATATATATATATATATATATATATATATATATATATCTTTAGGCAGCAATCCTTCGTTTATGCATGTTTCATTAAAAAAACACAGACAAGATACTACGGTTAAGCTATTTATATAATTTTCTTGTGTTCTAACAAGAGCTTTCTTTTCTGGTCAAAGAGTGCGTAAAACTGTCCAAATGTTTTATATTTCCAAGCGCTTTCGGCTATACCTTTAGTCATTATCAAGGATGATTCGATTTTTCAGCTTAATTGAGTTTGTGCATTATATGTATGTTTTAGTGTGTTGTAGGGATGGTTTAATTTCCGAATACTGTGACAGAGAGATATTCTGGGAAACACACACACACGCGTATATTTTTTTATTGAAATTGGAGTTGATCTGAGTAGGGAAATTAGATCAGAGCATTTTGTTTACTGATGGGAAATCTGATCTAGGGCAGAAGTTGCACCCAATGGAATCTGGGTCATTAGAAGACAATAGAAATGGTCGAAATAATTTTTACCGGTTAAAAATTGAAATAGAGCTTAGTATGCTATAAGGAACTTTGGAATTCACATGATTTTGGTTGAAGCAGCCAGTACCCCGTGATAATCGCGTGTGAAGTAGTAGGGTCGGTTATGACCAGTCGGGTTTTTCTGTATAAAAGCGTAGTTATACTGAGAAAGTGAGAGACGGGAGAAAATTCTTGGCGAGACTGGAGAAGAGAATTAGCCCGGGCAAGAGTTGGACTTTAGGCAGTGGAGAGTCTAGTTGAAGCATCGAGGAGGAGAGGACGTGACGTCAGAGATTGGAACGAAGCGTCCGCTAACATGTACTGTTGATATAAGTACCGCTGCTTCTGCTACCACGAATATTACTACTACTGTTACTACTGCTGAGGAGGAACGCCACTATAAATTTTAAGCCCCGCACAGAAATTTTATCCCTTATCGAAAGAGTCGTATATCGTTCTGAGACGATTTAACAACAAGTTAATCACAATACACTCTCTATCTGTCTAGAACCCAGTGTGTGTGTTTTTACGTCAAATACTTTTCTTTTCTGTAAATCGTTTCTTTTCTATACTATTCTTTTCTGCTATATAAAAGACATTAACAATTCAACCATTTAATAGTTGTTTGTCCGGTTTTCTGCAGATATATTTTTTTTTTTGCTACATTCTAAATTTCTTAGCGCAGTCTCTCCAGCTGTGTCTACATCTTCAGTCGGCCGTGAACGGATGAACATCTCTTCTGCTTTCTGTATCAAACAAATCACAACGTGGGCAGGAAACAGGATTAAACCAGTGGACCGGTCAAATAATCTACGGATGTTCAGGGGACCTATGGCCATCTTCCTTAAGTTCGGTTAGGACCGAGTAGACACCTCAACCCCGAGAGTAAGATGCCGGAGTTTGAGGGGCTGGGGTGAAAGTGTTAGATTACGGTTAGCATATTGTGGCATTGTTCGTAGTTAATATTGTTAAGAGTTGGCTTTTTCTTTTTTCATTTTTATTATTATTATTATTATTATTATTATTATTATTAATAATAATAATAATAATAATAATATTTATTTATAAGTAATAAATAAGGATCGAGTAGTTTTATCTCAAATCGTGAAAGAAACAGAAACTATTGGCTTTTTAATTTAGATTTTGGCATCTGATTTATCTTGATATTTGACTTGGACATTTCATATTCAGACTTTTATCATATTTTGTTTTTAATTTTTGTGATTATTGCTTCCCAGCGGTAGAACGTCATTTTTACCGTAGAGGATTCAGAAATTTATAAATTACTTGCTCTTTTAATTAAAAATCTTTTTTTTTCAGGTTTAAAAAAATAATGACTCCATCAATAAATTATAGCTTGTCTGAAAAAGTTCATTCTCGGAAGAAAACGCGTCACTTAGTCCTTTTATCGTCCTTTTATCGTTCGCTAATCTGCAAGTAGATTGATTACCAAGGTTGATTTAAAAAAAAATTGACTGATGATTTTTGGTAACTTGTATGTCCATGTTATATCATTAATTTGATACAGCTTGTCCAGTGGCTGCAGAATTTTTTATTCATTATTTTCGTATATAATATTTATTTTTTTTATTCAGCTTTAAGAATTTATGGTGAACAAATAAAAATTAGAGCCATCTTAGGCAAAAAGGATTGTATGTAAGTCCAGGGGCAAAATACATAAATGGTGTGAAGGTTACAGGAACTATCAAGGAAAATGTAGCACAAAACTGTTTTAAACCTTTCAAGGAAACTGACAGCAAAGAGCAAATTGAGGCCAAGGTCGAGGAGACTTTATGTTGTGAAGGTTGATGCCTTGCTTGAAATGGTTGAGCAACAAGCGAACACAAGACCTCGTACTTTGTCGGCAGGACGTGTTCCGCTGCAAAGCAACTCGACCTCGTGAACAAATGCTGGAGGGGTTTCTCATGAACTGACCCATGACCAAACTCAATGACGTCTGCACATTTGCAAACAACTGATGTCAAATCCTCAGAATGCCCGTCTTTGTTGGTGAAATTGTAATTGGGGATGAAAATGGATGTATTTTTGTCACCCTAATAAGAGAAAACAGTGGCTTCCTCCCTGCCAAGCTTCAGAAACTATTATCAAAGAAAGGTGACTTAAACAGAAAGTCATATTGTGTAATTGGTAGAATTCCGACGGGATTTTGAGCTTGTAGCAGATAGTCATACTGTGAACTCTGACCTTGATGAAAAACATGCAGCGAGTATATCACGAAGGTAAAAGCGTGTTACTCGACATTCGTCAATAGAAAACGCGCACTCCTACAGTATGACAATCCCCCAGCACGCAAACTTGTGGCACTTAAGTGGTCGGGAGTGCTGTTTTAACGTCTTTACAGAATTTGCACTATCACATTATAATTTTCCCGAACCATGGTTCATTTCCTGTGCAGATGGATGTTCAAGAATATTGATGAGTTTGAAAACAGCTGCTAGGTGTCAACTACGAAACAAACCAAACATTATAAGCGGCGAACTGATCTTCTGGTACAACGCTATGACCATACAAGATATCATGATGGGATATACCGAGTGTTACAGGAAAATTGTCCAAATCATGTCACAGCATAATTTTCCATGCCACAAAATGTTTAATATCTAAAAAGAATAACATTTAAATAATTGAGTTTCTTTTTTCTGGGATTTCAGTTAAGGCATTTAGCTATTTTGATAGCATTTTTCGTAAGAATTACTAAAATCCTTTGAGTTATTCATCTAGAAAGAGAACTGGTTAAAATCGTTTTGTCTCAATCCCACAATGTCTTCCCAACTGAGTAATGTTGAAACGAAAAAGTTCATGCAGGCACCTTGTTATTCCAGGAGATAAGGGTAGAAGTTTAGAGAGAGTGAGGATCATCTTGAATAAATTGGAAAACCATCCTGGAATAATACATATATATATATATATATATATATATATATATATATATATATAGAGAGAGAGAGAGAGAGAGAGAGAGAGAGAGAGATTTCGCTTCAACATACATAAAATAACAATACGTCAAAACAATCCTTATTCCCCCATAGCTGAACATTTTAATCAACCAGGACACTCATTAGAAAACTGTAAATATGTATTGATAGATTCTGATTTCAGTTGCACATACATACGAAGAAAAAAAAGAAAAATACAGGATTTTAAAATTAAATACTTATAAACTAAGGTTAAATAAAGACTTGGTAATTTTAAATCTTTATAAATAATTCAATAGTTAAACAAAAAAAATTTTTTAGATATAGTTAAAAAATTTTTTAAACAACATCTGAAATATTACTACAGGTACGTTAGAAATATTGAAACACAGTTGCATTCCATATCACGTGACGTCCGCGTCTCGCGACGGACGCTACTTAATGTAAACCAACTTCTGAAAACAGTCATTTCTGATGAAAGATCGGGGCCGATCTGAAATATCAGATATATATATATATATAAAAATATAAATAAATACTTTCACAAAAAAACATTCCATTTTTTTTAATTTGCAACTTTTCAGTTGTTTTTTCTATATTATATATATATATATATATATATGAAATTTATTTCAATTCTTCATGAGCTTCCGATCATTAGCTATGATTAATTAATAAAGAACATATCATTTTTGTCTATGATCGATTTCATCACGATTCTTCTGTTAAGCTTGAAGAGTAATTATACATTCTTACTTATCAAAGTAAAGTCCAATCAGTCAATCAGTTATGTGCCATGCGTGATACACGCTTAGGCGATGATATACCTTTCGATACATGACTGACGAGGCATTTTTTCCCAGCATTAGGTTGCTATTTATTTCTGAGGTAGACCAGTTGTCATCCAAGGCTATAGAACCCAATCTGTCCTACTGTTAACCCAGAGCTGGGGGGGGGAGAAAAAAAAAGGATGTATACCTTTCCCAAGGGAATTAACACGTAAGCAAATGTAATGCATTTGACTGAAATTCGAACTTGGCTCTCCGATTCCTCAATCCAAACCGCTGTCCATTACTCCACCTATATATAATAATATAATATTATAAAAACCTATGAGAAAACGGTCATCATTTCTAACATACAACGGTATAAAGTTTAATCAGATAATTGGATAATTTTGCTGTTACACAATTTGGACAATTTTGCTGTTAAACGATTTGCTGTTAAACGATTTAGACAATATTGGAGTTAAACGATTTGGACAATTTTACTGTTAAACGATTTAGACAATTTTGCTGTTAAACAATTTGGACAATTTTGCTGTTAAACGATTTGGACAATTTTGCTGTTAAACGATTTGGACTATTTGCTGTTAAACGATTTAGACAATTTTGTAGTTAAACGATTTGGACAATTTTGCTGTTACACAATTTGGACAATTTTGCTGTAAAACGATGTGGACAATTTTGCTGTTAAACGATTTGGACAATTTTACTATTAAACGATTTGGACTATTTGCTGTTAAACGATTTAGACAATTTTGCAGTTAAACGATTTGGACAATTTTGCTGTTACACAATTTGGACAATTTTGCTGTAAAACGATGTGGACAATTTTGCTGTTAAACGATTTGGACAATTTTACTATTAAACGATTTGGACTATTTGCTGTTAAACGATTTAGACAATTTTGCAGTTAAACGATTTGGACAATTTTGCTGTTACACAATTTGGACAATTTTGCTTTTAAACGATTTGGACAATTTTGCTGTTAAACGATTTGGACTATTTGCTGTTAAACGATTTAGACAATTTTGCAGTTAAACGATGTGGACAATTTTGCTGTTAAACGATTTAGACAATTTTGCTGTTACACCCGGTATATTGACAAATACACTATTTTCGTATGTAAGTTGTTTTAACTATTAATTAAAGCTTAAAATAAGAAAGACATTTGACTCAACCTACAACAGATTTGTATGTCATATATTTCATATATATTTCTGCAATTATTGACAAAATACGACTGTTATCTCCATAGTAATTATGCATTTAAAATAAAGAAATAATTTTTTTAAAATAATTAATATATATTAAGAAACAATGAAAGAAAGAGTAATTATAGGACACTTCGAGGAAGGCTAAATATTAGTGAGTTCGTACATTACTAATGAGTAGTGAGTTCAATCCACCCTAAGTGCATCACAAATTTGAGCTAATACTAACTGCTGACAGACATTTCTATGGTGTCAGTGAAGCAACGGGGGTACATGTAAAAAGCATACAAATATTATGATGTTATGAAGTTGTGAGTGGAAAGCAGAATTATTATGTTAACGCCTGGCTCTAAATAACGCCATTTAAAAAACTGAAACGATCATCCTCAATCTATGGATTAAATATAAATATAGATTACGCTTTTATTTGCCTTGGCTGGGAGCCAGTCTAGAAGAAGAAAAGCTGTTAATCTCTACCCAGAAACACTGAAAAACAACATCCGGTCATACCAACATTTACACCGATGATAAAATATATGTGTTTTTTCTTCCTTGAGACTATACTTTATGATTGACGTCAGATTAAAGACTCCATAACACCACCGACTCTTCAAAACAACAACTACAGATATTTGTTTATTATCTTGTGAAAGATGGTGGATTTGTTTTACGTTTTCATCTCCACAGTTTGTGTATTTGATGTTTTCTTCTATTTTAGTGACTTCCACCCAAGTCTTGAGATCCCATTATTACCTGCTATTTAACCCATATATAGAGTGAAAAAATGAATTCATTTTTCTTTCCATGCCAGTAAAGTACTGAAATACCAATTCTTCTCTCGCACTTCTCTTCCGGCCTCTTGTTTTCCAATCAAATTTGATTTTAAAAAATTTAAATGTCTTGTTAGTCGTTATCTTGTGTCTCTGGGGACGATATTCTTTTATTGTTCTCTCTCCTTCATAATCTTTTTTCTTTTTCCCATATACTTTCACTCTCGGCACCCCTTGTACCTTGGTGGCTTTATTGTCTGGCTTGGCATGAAATAATTTTGAAAAAATAACACGCAAATCTAAGGGCAAGTTATTTTCTAGGTGATTTTACAAAGACGCCCCGCCGTGCATGTACATCTCACATGTTTCACCGTCTAAATGAGGAGATTGTTGGAGATAGAAAAGGCTAGCAAACACCTTTTGTAGTTATTCCAAAAAGGTGAACAAAACAAGCTGGACTCTAACAGTAGAAAATCTAAAACATGAAAGGGAAGAGAAGATTCAGATACAAAAGAATGCAGAAAATGCCTGATCAATGAATATAAAATCTATTTTCTTCAATCAATGCTGCTTTTATTATTGTAGACGATTGCTAATAATTTTTTATTATTTTGAAAAGCAGAAATTGTGTTACTTTTCTGCTGCTCTTAATAATCTAACAAATGTCAGATTTTCAAATCGATTTTCAAATCGTGTTGTTGAAGCCAGTAGGTCAATAATACTTATTATTAAATTGCATAGATTATTTTATGAATATTTCGAAGATATATATGCATTATTATTCGTTTTATTGCTCGGGAGCAAGGTAGAGTAATTTAATTGAGGCTTGGATTAAGGAATCTTAGAGGCGATTTCCAGTTCCAGTTGAGTTCACTACATTGACTTATGTGCTATACACTTGGGAAAAGGTATGAAGCCATCTCTGCTGCCCACTGCTATGGGTAAAATAGCAAAACAGAGTCATCTATATAGATGTGTGTGGCAAACGACTTAGGGGGATATAAAACTTCTGAATTCAAAATCGTATATAACCCTACCAAAGAACATACTATGCAGCTACCAAAATGCCAAATGCACCTAAGAAAAGGGTCAATTGCATGGACTCGCCGATCCCAACTATAATCGATTCTTTGTTAGGATTTATTTTAGACAAGCAGAAATACCTGGCTGTTTCCAGGATATTATTTACAAAAAATAAATAAATAAAATAGAAATAAAACACATATAAATATTATTATGCATACAGAATTATTCTGGGCTTTTCTGGAATTGTGTATTTAAAGCAACATGCCTGCCCGCGTACTCAATTCCGGAAAATCCTTGTTGAAAACGCAACTATACTTAAACATGAAAACAATAAACAAAAACAAACAATTCTTGGAGCTATATACATAAAACAGTTGAAACCTAACCTGAACTATATAAACTATGAAATCTCCACAAATATTCTTAAATGCCTATAATTTATAACAGAAGCCATTGGTTTATACCAACGACTTCCCAAACTTATTGCTTCTTGACGTTGCTTTGAAATTTTTCATGCAGCAAAAATAGACTATCATTATTGTTTCCTTCGTGTATTGTTTGATATATTGAAATGTTATTGTCATCATTGATAATGGCTCATGTAAGCCGAAAGCTTAAATAGGATTGAAACATGTATCAATATGGTGATTTCCTGTTGACTTTCAATGATAATGTTATTCAGCTTATCAGAAAATATGAAAGGAAATTACTTAAAATAAATAGACAAAACTGGTCTATATTATTTAATGAAACATGCATCAATAAAAAATTGCTGCCTAAATATACACAATATATATATATATATATATATATATATATATATATATATATATATATGGTAACTCGTAGTGGAGATATTTGTGAACTGATCTCTGCAGCACGGGCTTCAGTGGATGGCCGGGAAGACTCATCGGAGGTAAAACGAGACAGGTCTTGTCACTGAATAATGTTATTTCTTTGTCCTTTCTTTTTATACAGGCTCATATAACGCTGACTTCCAGGCAATATGAGAAGTTCTATTCCAGACAATTTAAACAACAGATTATAAAGGAAACCCCCCTCAGTATTATAAAAAGCGTTAACAGAGATCTTGAGAGTCCAGTTAAGAGGTTTTAAAAGTAGTTAATCAATGACAAACAAAGTGAAAGCAATAGTCTTAAAGTAATTTTTTAAATCAGTTTCGAAAAACTAATTTAAAAAATTACTTAATGAATTTCAACCGAGTGTAACGCTACCTTTCATGTCCAGTATATTTTCATCGTCAACTATCCTTCTTTCGGTCATTCAGACTATTGCTTTCACTTTGTTTGTCATTGATTAACCACTTTTAAAACCTCTTAATTGGACTGATATTAATTTCGGTGTATTTTTCAGTCTGTAAATAATTCTGGTATTAGTTTGTTAATAATATATGTTGATATATGCCCTAGTTCTATTACGATGTGTTGAGGTAACTTTCTTTGATGTATACCCGATGCAAATATTTGTGATAATATTTTGTAGAATTATTCTTTGCGCGCTTCTTTCAAAACGTCTGTTACTATGCCACTTTTCGTTGATAATTTTGTGCATTTCATTTGATAAAGCCGAAATATTATTTTGCCCACTGCTAACTTTGTCATATCGTTAGACATAGCCGATGACATTTTAATTATAGTTTTGAAACAAACAGATTTGCATAATCATTTTCGGTTATCCTTAAAAATGATTCCTTAATTTTGGTGGCTCTATCGTTTCTGTTTTTCAATGCAAGCATTTGTTGTTCAGCTTTAGTGGGGATGAAGAATATTTTGAATTCCACGCCTTTCTGATTCTTCTTCCATTCTTTTCAATTTCACCTTCTTTCTCCAGTTTCATATTGAAAATTATCTTACGTATCATGTACATTGAGTATATGTTGGATAATGGCTCTCCAACACTTCCTCTCCCATCTTTCTCTTAGGAATAGTTTTTCTTTATCATAATCTTTGTCCACCTTCTGGCAATCACTCGCTGATCCCTCTAAAGTACTTGACTTCCGCATGCCCTATAAGTGTCAAATATCGAAGTTATTTCTCCACATTATGTCTTCCATTTTAAGTGTAATACTATTTCCCATTCAGTCAATTGCATCATCCACCGCAAGGAAAGTTGGCTCCCTGTGCCGAGCAAGGAAATTTTTCTCCCCGGAATCGATCCTCCAAATCTATAAATCGACCATTCGCCCTTGCATGGAGTATTGCTGCCATATATGGTCTGGAGCCCCTGTTGTTTGCCTCAGTGTTCTTGATAAGGTCCAGAGACGGATATGCCATGTAATTGGCCCTGATCTGTCATCTCGTCTGCAGTCGCTCTCTCACAGACGCGACGTTGCCTCGCTCTGTCTTTTTACAAATGCTTTCACGGTAATTGCTCCAAGGAACTGCTTTCGCTGGTTCCTAGGACTCATGAATTTAAACGTCCTACGAGGCTGGCATTACGTTCCCACCCCTTCACCGTTGAAACTGTTAGATGTAGACGCCTCTTCTACTCCAATAGCTTCATGTCTCGCACATCTCGTCTGCGGAAGTCCCTTCCTTATTCCTGTTTCCCTGACAAATACAATCTCCAACTATTTAAGTGTAACGTCAATCGACATCTCCAGCTGCCTTGATCTATACACTTCCCTTCTCCACATCCTTTCACCTTTCATTCCTATCTGCTCTCGCTCCAAATCTTCTGTAATCCCCCCTTGCCTTGATCGGTCCACTATCTTTCACCACATCCTCTCGTTTACCACTCCTATCTGCTCTTCCTCCAAACCTCCTGTAACCCCTTGCGTGCTAGTGGCTTCCAGCCTTGCTTGGGGTGATACGCTTAAAAAAAAATGTATCAAAAATGAAGTTTATTTTGTTACCAAATTTCTACTTTTACAAGTTCCTTAACAACTTATCACTTTCATAGAAACTGAATTTAGAGATGTCATTCTCTGTGCATTTGACAATGTAAATGTCCCTACCCTTGTTTATTTTTCGCTACTCCATTTTTCAACATATATTCCCTTGTACCTAAATTTGCATTAAATTCGCTCAGTGATTAGTGGTCTTTTCGTCTATAAGCTTTTATGAGTACCTTTGTGAAATCTTTCAATTTCTTTTATTTCATCTCTAGCTTTGGAATTTAGTGCGGAGACTTCGATTAGATTTTGACTGTATCTTTTACATAACCCAATTATTTTCCAATATACTGTGTCTGAGATAACGTCCACGCTTTATACTTTACCTGTAATGTTAGTATTGACTAGAAATCTTATATCACTAACCTTGTTATTCACCTTTTGAGACGACTGTTAAAAGGTTCTTCCACTTCCTGTGAGCCATGCTAATACCTACGACGCATCGGGTTATGATGTTCAATTCCGTCATTCGACGGTCTAGTTCATTGTCTTCAGATACACTTTATATACTGTATGATTCATGTACTCCATTTTGGTCAATGTCCAAATTTTATTTGGTTTAGAGGGTATCTGCTTTCACATTACTTACAGGCACATGGGACAATGTCCGTTGTCTTTTGATAGATAGGGTTAAAAAAAAGATGACAGCATTTTTAAAGCCACGGTAGATAGTAGCCAAAGTAGGTAAAATATTGTGACTAATTTATGCTATTTGGGCTTCAGTTGGGATGCACACAATACATTGATGCCAGTTTCCATCTCTCTCTCCATATATATATATATATATATATATATATATATATATAGAGAGAGAGAGAGAGAGAGAGACAGACAGACAGACAGACAGCACAGCAAGCAATTATATATATATATATATATATATATATAATTGCTTGCTGTGCTGTGTCTCTAGCATTTTTGTTGGTATTACTTTTAATATATATATATATATATTTTCCCTTCCCTGCCCATTTATTCATGTCATAAATTACAGACTTTCTTGTTCTTCATAATTTCTATTCCCCGTTAACAGTTCTTCTGATGACAGGGGATGAAACCGGTCGACTGGTGTTTTTATTTTAAATCTTTCATGGCTTATAATAAAAGAAATTGTTTTTTATGCTTTAATACGCTTTTGTACTGTTGCAAACATATTTAAATATATATATATATATATATATATATATATATATATATATATATATATATGTGTGTGTGTGTGTGTGTGTGTGTGTGTGTGTGTGTGAGTGTGAAGAAATATAATCTTAAAGTGTGCTATATTTATGGGATAAAGTGCTCAATATCAGAGATAGAACGTGTGTAAATATAAAAGTGAACATAGAAGTCATCACTTAGAGGCGACAGTCTGTTTCATGCTAGATCTGACGATTGCATCTAGCATGAAACAGACTGTCGCTTCCAAGTGTTGAATTCTATGTTCACTTTTATATATATATATATATATATATATATATATATATATATATATATATATATATATATATATGTATATATATATATAGGAAGAGGTACATTGGAGTAGTGGATAGAGGCTCGGATCGAGGAATCGGAGAGACAATTTCGAATCATTTACATTTACTTACGTGCTATGAATCCTCATCTTCTCACCCCACCTATGGGTAAATAGCAGGATCTTCTAGGAGAAGGACAACTCTGGATTGAAAACCTGCGGAGGGACGTTTGGGGACCTCATGTTACGTAGTGCACCAGGTCTCTGTTTTCGGCTCTTGAAAAAGTGTGGTTGAATCTGCACAAAGCCTTCACCACCATAATCAAATCATATGTGCAGGTATCTGGCTGTCTGTTCCTAGGAAATGATTTGCTTGACCCTCACACGCAGAAAAAAACGAATACACCACAAATGTTTAAAAGTAAGAAATTTAACATTCAGTTGAAAACAACAATTTTATCTTCGACAATAATGAACACTACAATATTTGTCTTGCAATAAACAATTCCATGATGATGACATTGTGCTATGTCGAAAGTACTCGAAATAAAAGAAACATGTATCAACACGGCGATTTTCTCTCGTCCTTTAATAACAACACCAAAAAGCTTATCAGTGAATATGAAATGATCAATTTGAAAATAAGTAGACAGAACATGTCTAAATTATTCAACGAAAAATGTCTCAGTGAAACATGCTGCCAACACACACACACACACACACACACACACACACACACACACACACACACTCACATATATATATATATATATATATTTAATAATAATATTTTTATTATAAAATATTTTCCATCGCTATCGAAATTCTTCTATGTTCGGCAGTTAAACATTGTTCCATGACCAGGCAATATTGTGTAATTTATTACGAAAATGATTTACTTGTGAAATCAGAAAACGATTTGGTAGCTTATCTGAGAGTTAAAAAAGGAAGAATATTTCAAAATTTGTGGCTATGTCTGCGTTGACCAACTAAAAGACGAATCAAAGTTAGAGAAAAAAAGTGAAAAATTAGGTTTGAAATTAGGAGTAGGTGTGTTATTGATTCATGTCAAGATAAATTGACATTTTTAAGGCACGTCACCATAGACGACATCCGGTTACGAATATAAATTTAAGATACAGTGAATTAGACAGAGAGATATATTTAACAGAAGTTTAATTTTAAAGTATTTCAAGATTTATTTGATAAAACTATTTTTTGTATATACTTGAGAATTTTCTTAAAGAGTCCTCTAGTGCGATTAAATCATTTTTATACGAGGCTTATTCAATAAATAAGGTGAATTTTTCGGTATAAGGACATCTAATACAGATAGAAGCTTACTTTTTCATTTATTTTTCAACGTAATCTCCCAGCACTGTCACACACTTTTCCCATCTGTGCACAAGCTTCCGTATTCCAGTCGCTCACAACACTTTTGACTGCATCGTCACTTTTAAACTTCGTGCCTCTCGTGAACGCTTTCAAGGGACCAAACAGGTGAAAGTCTGAAGGGGCAAGGTCTGGGCTGTAAGGGGGATGATGGAGCAGTTTCCAGCCCAGCTCGTTGATGGTCTGCACCGTTTGGGCTACTGTGTGAATCCTTGCGTTGTCATGATGCAAGATGACTCCTTCTGACTGACAACCCCTGCGTTTGTCCCAACAGATAAGCTCAAAGTCCTTGCAATGACATCCACTGTCACACTTCTGTCAGACTGAATGAGGTCATTGACTGATTCGATCACCTCAGGAGACCTCACTTCTGTAGGCCTCCCAGGCCTGTCTTCATCCTCAACACTGCTCCGTCCTTCTTTAAACAATTTAGCCCACTTGTAGACATTTTTTGGCTGAAACATGTGGCACCATACACAGTTGACATTCTCCTATGGATTTCAACTGGTTTGCACCCTTCAGCAACCAAAAACTTGATAAATGACCGCTGTTCAATCCTGGAGCATGCTTCTTGGTTGGCCATTTTTGTTAATCGCCAAAACTCTCAAAGTTTTTTTTAATCTGCAAAAGAAATTAAATCCATGTGAATAAGAAGTAAAACAAAAAAAAAGAGTAAGCTTCTATCTGTATTAGACGTCCTTATACCGAAAAATTCAACTTATTTATTGAATGACCCTCGTATATATTATTTTGAGCCCAAAATACAATACATATTATGTTGGATGGGCAATAAAACATGGCAATATTAAAGTTGAAAAATCAAATAATTACATAAATATTTTATGGACCATTATATATAAAAATAATAAAAGATAATATAATTGTAATACATAGATTTTTAATGAAAACTTCTATTAACTGCATTTTAATGTAAACATTATATAATGCGTACAAATTACTATTAATTCATTCTGCTGATTTAGGAGATGATTATTTCTCGGAAATGTTATATTCAGCTTTTCATGTAGATACCGGGAATAGGATCATTAAAGGATTTTAAATTTGTGTTTCTTTTTAATATTTTCCATTTTACGGTGGAGGTTTTATTCTTTATAAAAGGACAAAATAACAGGAACCTCAAAACCAACGTGCAGCAAAATAATTCTAGTAAATTATGCAACTGTATAGATAAAATTATGTGCCCATCAAATGGAGCTTATAAAATGCAATCTATTATTTATAAAGGAGAAGTAACAAATATTAATGGTTAAATTGAAACATATATAAGCTGCGCGATAGGCCCTTTCAAACATTGAGTTTTAAGTTATCAAACTTTAGATATTCCACCAAATTTGCTAGCCACATGTGGAATTTTAAAGAATAAAATAACAGGGACCCGGTCGTAAGATGGACAAATTTTAAAAAGGTAAAAAAAACAATTATACCCGCGTTTGCAAACTACGCCAATATGAGAAATTAGCAATTATTATACTCCCGGACCCACAAAATCTTTTTGCCCTCAAAAACAATTTCTATTAAGTGAATATGAAGCTGGTTAAAAAATTTAAATAAAAAAATAACTGTTATCCTTTACACATGCAGTCCCCAGCCGCCATATCAATTAAGTTATAGGGGTTGGACAAAATAGCTGAAATACTTGTTAAATGCAAAGAAAATTCATTTATATGGAGTTGGTCCTCCTTTAGCCTCATAACCGGCTTTAGTACGTCTAGCTATAGAATCATACATCTTCCTGTCTTCATCCAGAGGAGTTTTCAGCTATTCTACCATTAATAGCTGCTCCAGCTCTTTAAGACACGACGGTGGAGGATAGTGGCTCCTAACTTGTCGCTCTAACATGCACCAAAAATATTCAATAATGTTAATATCTGGTGATTGGGGAGGCCACTCCATGTGTTCTAGCTCACTTTCATGCTCTTCATACCAATTCTTAACCACTCGAGCGGTATGTATTGGAGCATTATCGTCTTGGAAGATGCAGTCACCATCAGGGGATAAAGTCTGGGCCATTGGATGAACATGATCTCCCAAAATGTTTGCTGTTGATTTTACCATGCAGGGCAACTATTGGACGGTGACATTTCTATGGTATGGTGGCCCAAACCTTCACTGATCCACCTCCATGCTTCATTTTTGGAATAAGGCAGTCCGGGTTGTAAGCTTCTTTGGGCTGCCTCCACATATAAACTTGACTTGGAGTTGAGAAAAGAGAAAAACTGGACTCGTCTAAGAATATGACTTGCTTCCATTGGTCTACAGACCAGGCATTATCTCTGCACCACTTCAACCTCTTTTGATTGTTGCTATTGGAGAGAAGAGGTTTCCTTACGGCGGCTCGTCCATGATATCCAGAAGCTCACGACGAACAGTTTTAGTAGAAACTGGACTATTCAGATGATTATTCAACTCAGCACTTTAGCCGCAGTAGTCCAATGATTTTTTGCCACATTGGGTTTAAATGCCGCCCATCCCTGTCAATAAATTTGCAAGTCCGGCCCGTATTGCTACGGTGGCTAAAAGTTTTGCCCTGTTTCAGGAATTGCTTCATAGTTCTTGATATGGTAACTCTTGAAAAACCAAACAGTTCAGCAACATTAGTGATCGAAGCTCCTGCCATGCGAGCTCCAACAATTTGGCCTTTTTCGAACTCGGAGATGGCACGCATTTAGCTTACGTTTTACTAAATTCTAAAAATAAATAAGACAAATAAATGTAAATTAGATAAATAAATGTATTTACAATATATATAACCTGCAATTACAAATTTTTAATTAAATTTCTTAATATAATAGTTCTTTGAAATATATGAGTGGAATTTCAACCAGTTATTTTGTCCAACTCCTGTATATATATATATATATATATATATATATATATATATATATATATATATATATATATATATATATATATATATATATATATATATTTCTTTCTACTGTATACGTGTATAATACATTTGCATTCCTGTCTCTTTCCATTCTTTCCTGCACCTCTTTTTTAATTTCCCTTCCCATTTGACCCAATGACCTCTCTTTCAATCATCAGATGCCTGTTATTTTTTAAAGATAATTATGTAACGTACATTGTTTTTTGTTTTTTAAATAAAGCGTTAAACTGGTTATTTCAAAGTATAGTGCGACGAGACAGCCAGATCGAAACAGTGATCGCGTATTTTAATACTGACTTCCTGATTTAAAAAAATATATATATATATATATATATATATATTGTAATAATACAATGTGGTAATCTGTATGGAATTTCCAGGAGGACATAGATCCAAATGTCAGACCAAAATTATTATTCATTAAAGAATAGCAAAAAATAAAACGCCATAGGCAATAATTTTTATTCCATAGGAGCTCTAAAAATAATAATCAGGGAAATATTGAATAACGCACCTGCCTACAGGAATATATCAAAGAAATGCCTACACGAAAAGGTAGCAATAATGTCCCACACACAACAAAAGAAATTACTAAACATGAGATCTGAAATAATTTCTAAATGCAGACGTGAAAATAAATACCTATTATCACAATTTATACCAAACAGATGAAAAATATACGAAAGGACACTGCTACATAAACCGCCACTGACGCTATGAACAGGAAAAGAGAAACCACTGACGCCATAACAAAATTAACTATTTTATAATTCAAACTACCATCATAATAATTATAATTATTGTTATTACCATTCCACCAGCATTATTACAATCACTTCTAATATTTTACCATAACTATTTGCTGCTACAATTAATATTATAAACGCCCCCTCCCCCACAATTACTACAACATCAGAATTACCATTGTCGCAATAGTCCTCAATTACTACCGCACCGCAATTGTCATTGCCAAATTAGTCCACAATTATAATTCTTTTCACCCCCAATAAAAAATTAATACCACCGCATACATAACATAAGTATTATAAATTGGAGTTTCTACCATTTGCATAAGCGCAATCGCCCCAAAAAGCAAATAAGAGGGTTTAAAATAATAACAAAATAACATTAGAAAATTTAAAATAATACAAATTTTACCTACCATAGTTTTACACAGTCCCCTCCCCCCAAAAAAAAACAAAAAACAAACGGAAGAAGTTGTGTGAACGCGCGGGAATACGTATAAATGTGTGTGCGTGAAAACATTATTCTGCGAAGAAAAAAAAAGAAATGTTTGTGCGTTGACACTGCCACATGGAAAGAAGCTCGCTACACAATCCAACATTGAATACAGCGACCAACTCTTTGGGTCCTGTCAATGGATCTAATCAGCGCCTGTATCTACTGTGCCATGTGTGAGTTCAATACCCGTTTAAGGCAGTGGTGAACATGGAGAGGGGAATTAACAGGAGATAACTGATAACTGACATCCATTACAACATGGCACGTGGAACTAGAACAGTCTACCCCAGTGAGCAAAATAAAGGGTTCAGTTAGATATTCCAACCACCTGAAGAAGGCCGGAGCCTACAACGGCAGAAACGTTGTAATAAATATGGCCACAAAGACGAGGACAATAGTGAAGGCATTGGCCATCATGGATCTTGTTAACTAGAGAGTAGTCGTCATCTTCTGCCACCAATATCTTGATATTGGGCAACTATTTTTTACTATTATTTCGGGCATAAAAGTCTAATATGAGAAGGAAACGCAAGGAAGACAATAAATTCTGATCAAGCCAGACATGACAGCGATTAATATTGTCCTCGGTTGAATGCGCGTTGTAAGTCGATATTTTCAAGAAAACATACAACGTGACGTGTTTAATTGGAATTCGGTTTTATATGCAACACTAAATTTCTTTAATAAAAAGAATTCCGCAAAAATACAATATTAAAAAAGAATAAAACAGGAAATGGAAATCGTGGATCTAAATAGAAATCCGACAATTTTCTTCATATTTTCTCGTTATTTTCTCATCTTTTTTCTATTTGTCATTTTATTTTATGTTCCTCCATCTTTTATTTATACTAATTTCTAAATTTAGTTGTCTGTACCACTCGGAAAGTACATAATAATACAACTTGAAAACTTATATCGCCCAAAGCCAACCTCTGGTTCCAGACTCGGAAGAAACTTTCACATATATATATATATATATATATATATATATATATATATATATATATATATATATATAGATAGATAGATAGATAGATAGATAGATAGATATATAAAGTTATAGATATATATGTATGTGCGCGCGTGTGTGTGATGAGTGTTGCACATAATTAAGCACGTACAAATATATATATTCATACAGTCATACATACATATATATATATAACATACTAATATTTATGTTTATATTATCGAGATGAAATTATACACACACACACATACATATATATATATATATATATATATATATATATATATATATATATATATATATATATAAGGTGTATTTAGGCAAAGATACTTTACATCGTGTATTGTTGACACAGATCGACAAATTCTGGCTATCATTTTTTATTAACTTTTACATCTTTGTAAATTTACCAGTTCATTTTTTATTTTTTGAACTTTGAGAAATTTACCGATTCTATAATATATATATATATATATATATATATATATATATATATATATATATATATATATATATATATATATATATACATACAAATATATATATATATATATGAATATGTATATATATATATATATATATATATATATATATATATATATATATACAAAAAATATATATATATATATATATATATATGTATGTATATAAGGTGTATTTAGGCAAAGATACCTTACATCGTGTTTTGTTGACTCAGATCGACAATTTCTGCCTATCATTTTTTTATTAACTTTTACAACTTTGTAAATTTACCAGTTCATTTTTTATTTTTTGAACTTTGAGAAATTTACCGATTCTATAATATATCCAATATATATATATATATATATATATATATATATATATATATATATATATATATATATATATATATACATATATAAATATATGTATATATATATATATATATATGAATAGGTATATATATATATATACACATATATATATATATATATATATATATATATATATATATATATATATATATATATATATATATGGGTGTACTGCTCACACACAAATATGTATTTTTCTGAAAACCTTTCAGACCAAACAAGTTCCTGAAATCTGTATAATGATGAAACATATTTTTAATATCTTATTGTTTACTCCGTTATATTTTAATGTCATTTTCATATATATATATATATATATATATATATATATATATATATATATATATATATATATATATAAGGTCATCCCAGTGCTGTCCGAATTTTGAATAAAGGAAACAAGTGACCAAATGTTACATTTAATTGCAGATTCAATCAACAATGTATTTTCCCTGATTATCTATGACTTCCTTCCATCTATTAAGAAGCTTACTATTTCCATTACTGTAAAATTCTTTTGGCTTTGATTCGAAGAACTCACAAATGTCAGTTTTAACCTCTTCCTGTGTTACAAAAGCTGTTTCTTCCAAATGATTCTGTAAGCTACGAAACAAATGGTAGTCTGAAAGAGCAAGGTCGGGAGAATAAGGTGGATGAGGAATTTTCTCCCAACCAACTCCTTCGATCTTTTGTGACGTGATTCTTGCTGTGTGTGGTCGCGCATTGTCCTGATGAAACATCATCTATTTTCGATTCATTAGAGAAGGTCTTTTTTCCTCAAAACTTGGTTCAAACGCTCTAATTGCTGACAGTATATTTGAGCATTAATTGCTGCATTAGGTGGTAAGAATTCAAAGTGGATTATTTTTCCTTGGCAATCCCACCAGATTGAAAGAAGAATCATTTGCACATGAAGTTCCCTTCTCGGCTGTGGCTGGGGTCCTTCCCCTTTACCAAGACACTGTCTACAACGCTTAACATTTCGATAAAAGATGCATTTTTCGTCGCCAGTCAAAAGTCTATCCAAAAAAGGTGAAAAAAGCTGGCGAGAATGGAGAGAAGAGCAGATGTCAACTCGGTATTTGAGGTTGTTTTCAGACAATTCATGAGGCAACCATTTTCCAAGTTTAGGAACTTTTCCAAGTTGTTGAAGATGACGATGAACAGTTGTATGGTTTGAACTGAGAACCACTGCCAATTCCTCAACTAATAAAGCAGAATTTTCTTCAAGGGCTGCTTCAAGAAGCGTTTCATCAAACTCAACTGGACGTCCGGTTCGATCTTCATCTTCAAGGGTGAAATCTACACTTCTGAATGATGCAAACCATCTTCTGCAAATTCTTTCATTCACATATTCCTCGCCATAAACTGAGTGAACGTTTCTAGCCGCTTCGGCTGCTGAGTTTCCTTTCTTGAACTCATAAAGCATTATGTGCCTCAAATGATTCTTTTATTGGATTCTTGGGTACTTCCATGTTAGCAGGGTTTTAATCAAACACAATTTTATTTTATTGTTCTCTGAAATAAAATTTGATCAGTTTAAATGCATCTAAACATAAAAATAATGTTCAGCTCCATTAGACATTATAAAATACTCTTTAAATTTCGTTCATTTTAACAAAAAGTTAAAATTCGGACAGGACTTATGGGATGACCTAATATGAATATATATATATATATATATATATATATATATATATATATATATATATATATGAATATAAATATAAATATAAAAGTGAACATTGAAGTCAACACACAGAGGCGACAGGCTGTTTCATGCTGGACGCAATCGTCAGGCAGCTTGAGGTCCGCGTCCCGCGTGAAGCATCCTGTCGCCTGAGTGTTGACTTCAATGTTCACTTTTATATTTATATTTACATACGCTCTATCTCTGATATTGAGCACTTTATCCCATAAATATAGCACACCTTGAAACTATATTTCTTCATATATATATGAATATATACAAGAATATATATATATATATATATATATATATATATATATATATATATATATATATATATATATATATCTGTGTGTCTGTGTGCGTGCGTGTTTGTGTGTGTGTGTGTGTGTGTGTGTGTGCTTTAACCACGACCTCCATACGACTTCATGATCTTCTGACTGCTTACTCCTGCTTGTGTGTCATGGTACAGGGTCCTGCTGCCAAACATACTGTCTCTAGCAGCCACTCTCTTGACCCATGGCAGCACTACCACATCAGGGCACTTGATGCAGGTGTCTGTGTTGAGATTGAAGCCATGTGGGACGATGAATGGAGGCATAATGTCGCAATCACTACGATGAATTGCGTCAGGGTGCACGTTTTATCACAGACGCTGCCCAACTGACCCTACTCTTGTGTGCAGTTCACAAACACAAAATGAAGCAACGCGCATGCGCGAAATTAAAAGTATAAAATGGCCACAGTATACTCATAGCACCATGTACATCAATAAATATGATTTAATCACATATATGGACGTAATGATTTCACATTGTGTTCTGGAATGTATATCTAAGCATATATATTTAATTCTTGCTTGAAAGACGCCCGATAGAGCGGGATTTAAGCTAGTTCCTCGGGAGAGCTCTGGGTCTTCATTACAAAAAGTAGGGAGGAGCATTTAAGTATTGCAGTAATATTTAAGCTTACCTTTTAAAAATTCAATGGTAATTCTTCTGTCACCACTTAATTTAAAGACAATTTGATTTGTACGTAAGTCATTATTTTTCGTCCAATTATTTTCTTTCGTGGGTGACTTTTGCTGGATTTCGAAATTAATTTCGATTCTTCCCAAATTTATTTTGAAGTTATAAAAATTGTTATCGTACAAAAATTTCGTCTCAAACAATGACGTAAAAAAATCGCCGAAAACAATCATAGTACTGAAAACTTAGGAATGCGAAATTTCATTTTCGGCCCGGAATGTTTTTAATTCGGTCACAGAGTCAGCCCGATTCCAAAATGGCATATTTCGGGCTACGGCCTCTATTAATAATGCTGAAAAAATGTGACACAGTGATACACTGGCATTCGTATTTATTATATAGATTAAATAGTTAAAAGTAATACCAGTGACTCGTTAAAAATGAATGGATTAACAGCATTTAATTAACGTGAATTGGAACCAATATAACATGACGTTGTGGCGGACTTCCGCCACATTTATTTAATTTTGATTAGGAAACCAAACTGATGTGAAGAAAGTGACAAGGCAAAGGTATCAATATATGTACAAATTGTATTCAACAATGCACACAATAAAGAATGTTTACGTAATACCATGCAATGTGTAAGACGAGAGTTGTCTCTCTTTGACCTTCAAAGTTCTCTGAAAGAGGAGAAAGAGTTATTATTATAAATGTTTTTAAACAGTTCTCCCGTGTAAGAGGAAAATATGTAAGTGTGAAAGAATATGAAGTTTGTGAGTTGAGTGAGAAGATGGGCACATAGCTTCAGCTGTCGTGGATTTCTGTAGCAGCTAAAGTCTCACTAGTGCGTCTTCTCTTTTCTTTTGCTTTTATAGGTGGTCATTCGATAAGGAGTGCTGTGAGGGAAGAATTATTCTCCACATGCACAGAATCTGATTGGTCGATACTGACCAATCTGTGCATGAGCTTTGGGAAAACTTCTGTGGGCCGATTCTCCCAAAAGTGAACAAAATCTACAATATGAAAATATAGCGATTTTAAAATTGTCGCGTCAGGTAGCAGCGTTGCTTCCTGACAATGAATGAATGCTGTTGAAGATTTTAATTTGTAAGAGTGTATGTGTGTGTGATGATAATCGCCATAATGTCATCAATAGACAGTGGCTTATCTCTATTGTGTTTTTAGTCTGGTTTTTACGGCTTACCAATCACTTATGGGTTATTTAAACGAAAATATATTTAGGATCTTAGTATTATATTTCGGGGAATGAAAAGCTTTGTTTTCAGTGTGATTTGACAATTACATCGATGTGTCATCGGGAGCAACATCAAAGACAGGAGAAAGATGACAAAGGTGACATAAAATATATTGGTATTTGAATGGAGCATGATGCTAGATAATTTCCATTCTCCTAGTTGAATACAAAGAAGGCTTAGGGCTCCCACACGCCCAGTGGGCTTACCGCTTGCCTGGGCATCAACCCAGGTATCTTTACATTCTCTAACCCATCCTGGACGTCCGCTGATCCCAATAATGGATCCATCTAAAAGCGACGATACTGTTTTGTTGCTGATGATTTATTTATCACACTGCAATCGTTATCTCACAGTTGATAGCCTCTCACTACTAAATCGATATCGCTCTGGCAAACATTCAAACAAGTTACATTTCTTACTCCGGCCAGTACAGGTCTTCAAGGCTAGAACCCTCTATGCCCTGTTCATAAGCCCTATTCATCGTGTCTTCCTTTCGTAAGTAATAAGTTCCACCCACATTCTTCTTTAGAATCGTTACTTCTTGAAACAAACTCCCGAGTGCATGCTTCCCTCGCAACTAGAATGTAGGTTTCGTTATATCCAGGGTCAACCGATATCCAGCCAACATATCCTCATTTTATGCACTTTTTACCAAGTATGTGCCCCTCCTTTGCAACAATTTCACTCATTGACCTTCTACCGTGAGTGGACATCGGGTCTTGTATTAGGTGAACTAAAGTACAATAATGTAGACTTGGCTCTTCTTCCTAACGCAGTAAATAGGCTAATTATGAAAAAGCAAGTGTTATTGGCGATTGAGATTTTCACCGGCAGTGGAAGTGTATTGTAAATGTATACAGTAATATGGAAAGCAAATATTTTATATATGAGGGCAAGAGCTTAAAATTTTTGATTTTTTGTTTACAAGATTTTTTGGGCCCGGGAATGTCACAATTGCTAATTTCTCATATTGGCATAGTTAGCAAATGCGGGCAAAATTATTATATTTCTTTACCTTTCAAATTGGCCACTGTACGACCGGCTCCCTGTTATTTTTTCTTTTAAATTCCACATATGGCTGGCAAGTTTGGTGGAGTATCTGTAGTTCGGTAGCTTAAAGGTCGATGTGTGATTGTACAATCTGCGTTTGAAAGGGCCTTTCGTGCTGCCAATATATGTTTTAATTTGACCATTAATATTTGTTACTTCTGCGTTATGAATAATAGATTCCATTATATAAGCTCCATTTAATGTGCATATAATTTTATCTCTACAGTTGCATAAATTACTAGTATTATTTTGCTGCACAATGGGTTTTTGAGATTTATGCTATTTTGCCTTTTTATTATTGTATCTAAATTACATGTGCAGCTGTAACTTAATTTGAAAAATAATTTACCTATATTACATTTCACCTCTAAGTTAAAAGTGGCAGTTCAGACAAATATTTTTTTCTTTTCCTTTTAGCTTTTGTATGATGTTTAATGTGTTGAGGTTTAAATTCTAGCTTTACTTTGTGGCCCTCTGCCTTTAAGTTTATCGCTTATTCTTTCTTTTTGTCCTCAAAGATTTTAATATAAGAAGAGTTTTTGGATAGCCTGGACTCTGTTCCATTGGGGATATGTTTAATTATATTTGGATGGCGGTTGGATTTAATATTTACGTATCATAATTTTGTGCTAGACTTTACGTACGGGGAAACACTGCCAGTGAGAAGGTTTAATTCAACGTCGAAATAGTTAAAATATTTTATTTATGTCGACTTCTATTTCAAAGCCGAGGTTTTAAAAGAGCTTAAAAAGCGTTTTTCTAATAGTGTCATTGGTTCTTTTGTTCTCTGGTGCTATCATTAGGCTGTCATCTCTATATAGACCGTAGTTGTTTATATGGACGTTCTTATTGATTTCATATAAAATATGCAGACATATTAGTTCAGAAATTTCAGCGCCATTAAAAGAAAACTTGCGGTACGTCAAATCCGTCTTTATACGATTTTTTAATCCACACCTTTTTTTACCAGATCTCATATTGCATTTTTTTTGTTATTATCGCTTTTCTCTGGCGCACCTTATTATTGGTTCCCATATTGTATTATTTTTATGCTTGGTCGGCTCAAGATATTTTTGTGGCCTAGTCGACATTCCAACCTCCTGAAGAAGGTCAGAGCGTACAACGGCCGAAACGATGTAATAAATATGGCGACAAAGATGAGGACAATAGTCCGCATAATGTAAATATTGTACAAAGACTTCATCTGAGAAATATAGGCAGATACTGAAGAGCCGAAACGTTGTAATAAATATGGCGAAAAAGATGAGGACAATAGTCCGAATAATGTAAATAGTATACATAATATCTCATCTGAGAAATATAGACGGATATTTATTTTTATTGTTGATTTTATGGAACCAAGAAATTCACCCATTTGTATCCTTTCAATCATTGGCTTGAGTGGCAATTCTTAATGAATCGCATTTTTTTTTTTCAAAACTTATTCGCTTATTTTATACAGTTCAGTTTTGGTAAGATGTATGAGGTGAAAAGGAGGATTCTATTGTGGGACTTAACTACAAATGGACTCTTCCACACCTATATAATATGGCTACCAACTCTGAGTAAGGTCAGTCACCAAGTGAGGGTCACCGAGTAGTAGCCACAGAGTGAGTGAATGAGTGAGTCGGAACACCAGTGAGAGAAAGTACTCTCCAGTCCACATTTACCTTTTTACTACATTTCAGAGAAAATACTATTTAACCCATATCCGAGTCCGTGTTATCTTTCTATGGTTCTGCACCATAACAGATTGTTATTGAATTCTTTCTTGGGGTCATTTATGGTAAGAAAAGCTTGCTTACAGTCAAGTACATGGACACCATTACTTATCCCTCGTAGTGATATTTTTTGCCTTCTCATTTAAATTTTTAATGTACGTGTCCGGTGCTGTTTTGTAAGTTTCAGTTACCTCTTCGTTCATTTTTTCTTGTAAGCTTCCGGTTTCATAATCTAAATGTGTGTGTGTGTGTGTGTGTGTGTGTGTGTGTGTGTGTGTGTGTGTGTGTGTGTGTGTGTGTGAGCGCGTGCGTGTGTGTTTGTGTGCTCGTATGTGCTCGTGTGTGTAAGTGGAGACAATGTTCAACATCAGGTGCTGACAGTCTGATTTATACTTGAACGAAATCCTCAGGCCATGTCTACCGTGTGGTGGTTCGACTATTTATTTCTGCTGGTCAATGGGGGGTTTTTTTTATTGGCAAGGTTGTGTATTTCTGATTTATTAAATTTATCCTAAGAGTTAAGAGTTACTAGGTATGTGGCAACCGTTAATAAAGTGTACGATGCGTGAATTGTCTCCATTTTATATTGTTACTTTCACGCATGCGCATTTCTCTTGATTTTGTCTACAGCAGAGAATAGAAGGATCAGTTGAGCACAGTTTATGACAAAAAGAGCAGCATGAGCCAATTCACTGCGCCAGGAATTTGGAAACTACATTCTGCACTGCTTAGCATTGGCACAAGTATATTCAGTATGAACCTTTCAGAGTGTTTGCGTGTCAATCTAAAGACAGTGTAGACGATTCATAAAGAGTAGGATGAGTCTAATGATGATTACGAAGTTACGGCAGCTCCAAAAACTCACTCTGATCGTTACGATAAGAAAAGAACTCCTGAAATTATTAGTCATAGCCTCAGACTCAACACGGAGGTTGTTCTGCCGTGGAACAAGAGTTTGGCTGTTGAAATAGCCTATGTCTGTCAACAGGATTCTGCACCATGCCGCACTAGCAAGAGAACACATTCATTGCTGTCAGGCATTTTCTTCGACCACATCACCCTTACATCTGGCCACCTAACTCCACAGATTGCAGCCTTCTCCATTATTATGTGTGGGAAACAGTCGAGCGAGCGAAAGGTCTTGTAACACGAAAAATGAACTGAAAACAAAGATTATGGTATGATTTACCAACTTAAAAAAGGAGAACGTCCAGAAAAGATGCCGGGCATTCCGAAGTCGTCTGTAGGCAGTGGTTGAAGTCAATGACGATTTAATTGAATAAATATACTCTTTAGTATTACAAGATATGTTTATGTCATTTTAGTTAATATATGTGTTAAAATAAGAAACCTGCGTTATTTTCATTTTTGTGTAATTTAGAGAACCATTTATTGCGCTCTGTATTTCAAATTATTCAAAAGACTATTATAGGCAAGAATATGTTTATTTGTGCTTATTATACAAATGCTGTTTGTTTTGTTTTATTTTTTAACTTTTTTATTTATTTTTGATGACTTGGGCTAATTGGGGTGAGGGGTTCTTGCATTCATATATTTTTTCATTGTTTATTTATCTACCGTTTTATTTTCCCTTTGGAGAGTTGATTTTCTTAGTTTAATTTCATTAAAAACAAAGAAGAGTTATGTAATAACGGTATTCCTATATAGCAGTGAATGCTGCACAATCTTATCACAGCTAAAGAACAGGTTTGAGGCAACAGACATGAGGTTGACGTTAGGATAATGAGAATATAGTGCACGTTAACGTGAGTAGCGACGAAGTTCTAGAGAGACATGAAAGGAAAAGAACACTAATAAGTGGCCGAATAGAACAGAACACTAATAAATAGACGAATAGAACAGAACACTTATAAGTAGACGAATAGAACAGAACACTAATAATTGGCCGAATAGAACAGAACACTAATAAGTCGACGAATAGAACGGAAGACTAATAAGTAGACGAATAGAACAGAACACTAATAAGTAGACGAATAGAACAGAACACTAATAAGTGGCCGAATAGAACAGAACACTAATAAATAGACGAATAGAACAGAACACTAATAAGTAGACGAATAGAACAGAACACTAATAATTGGCCGAATAGAACAGAACACTAATAAGTCGACGAATAGAACGGAAGACTAATAAGTAGACGAATAGAACAGAACACTAATAAGTAGACGAATAGAACAGAACACTAATAAGTGGCCGAATAGAACAGAACACTAATAAGTCGACGAATAGAACGGAAGACTAATAAGTAGACGAATAGAACAGAACACTAATAAGTAGACTAATAGAACAGAACACTAATAAGTGGCCGAATAGAATAGAACACTAATAAGTCGTCAAACAGAACAGAACACTAATAAACAGAGACGGTTCAGATCTATTGGGAACATACTGAAGAAAGGGTCAGTTATGTGATATGCGTGATACCCGCTTAGGCAATCATGTCTCTTTTCGCAACATGGCTGATGAGGAAGTTTTTTTCCCGAAATAGGTTGCCATTTCTTTTTACTGTAGACCAGTTTCCATCCAAGGCTATAGAACCCAGTCTCTCCTGCTATTTACCTATAGAGTAAATCATAATAAGAGGAGTCATACCTTTCCCAAGGGTAATAGCACGTAAGTTAATGTAATGGATTCGACTGGAATTCGAACTCGGCCCTCCGATTTCTCAGTCCGAGTTGCTATCCATTACTCCACACTTGGACAATATGCTCACATGGCAAGAGAGACAAAGAAAAACAAGAGATAAACTACCAAACGAGTTTGGATAACGAGTTGAGATAAGGAGATATAACTGAAAAAAATTTACTCTCTTGGTTGGCAGAATTAATGAAACTAGCAAAATTATTACGAACAAAATTAACATTAGTGACAGGGTTAGCAAACTCTGTACAAAGGAATTTTATATAAGCATCAAGGACAAAAAAAACAATTTTTACTTACAAAAAAAAGAAATTGTGGAGAGCCATGATTTTGAAGTAACACGGCACATTGCAAAAAAAAATACCGCCAGGCGAAAAATGTTCTTTTTGGCGGGCTAGTTTCAGTAGAACCTACGCCCTTTCAGTGAAACTGATCTGAACAACATACTTTTTTCTCTGGAAGTTTGTGGCTAGCCTCAAAATAAACTAATTAAATAGTGATGAGGCAAATCATTTTAATTATACAGGATTATCTATGTATGAAAATAGTAAACCAGTCAAGAGAAAGAGATTATGCCTAATTTGAATATTCCGTTCATTTTTCCACGATGTATAGTTGTTGTCCTAAGAAGATAGAAGTAAACAAATTAAACTTAGTTATTTTTATATTTTCAAACAATTCTCTTCCTGCTTGTTCTGACATTAAACAAGTTTTGCATTATTGATTTATGAGAAAAGAAATTGGTGAAATATTTTTTATGTTATTCGGATTAATTGGAAAACATCATACGGATTAAAATTTTACTTATGCCTAATCTTATTTTGTAAATCTTTTAAATGGTTATATTTGTAACTGGTGTTTTGAAAATTTCATCTCATTTCACTTCCCCCGCGTTCTCATAATTTTTTTTCCATTTTCGTTACTATCATTTTTCTATAGCAGCTTTTTTTTATTTACTGGCGTATTGTTAAAGATGATAAGGATATATATGGGTGCGTGTGTGTGTTGTATGTAACTCTCTCTTTATCATTCTCTCTCTCTCTCTATATATATATATATAAGTATATATATATATGTATATATATATATATATATATATGTGTGTCTGTGTGTATATATATATATATATATATATATATATCACCCTATCTCTCTCTCTATATATATATATATGCCTCTCTCTATCTCTGTATATATATCCCCTCCTTCTCTCTCTCTATTTATATATATATATATATATATATCCTTCTTTCTCTCTGTTTATATGTGTGTGTGTGTGCATTTATATCTCTCTATATCTATATATATATATATATATATATATATATATATATATATATATATATATATATATACACATATGCATATATATATATATATATGTATATATATATGTAAGAATTTTGAAAACATCTATTTTCATGTTTCCCCGATCTAGTGGTTATATATATATATATATATATATATATATATATATATATATATATATATTAAAGAAATCTATGACTAAATGCAAAATGTTTTCGTACTTACCGTCATTTTTACGTTGATGCCAGGAGACATGCACACAAGGCACTGAGAATATTTCATTTTTTGTCATATATGTTTTGGGTGTACAGCCGATTTCCCTCATTTTTCTAATTGCCTTTCTGTTTATGTTTGATCACCTTCTAATTAAATATTGCATCTAACCATAACAGAAGGTATTACAAGAAACCTTTTACATTCTGTCATACATTTCCGACAGCATAGACAAGGCTCTCTCTCTCTCTCAACGCCTACCATAACAAGTGGCTTAAGAATTCTTCTACCGACCTTGCAGGCATACACACATTTTACTCAATCCCTCACGCAGGTAATTGACTTCCCCACGCGTTTTGCATACAACCGGGACGGTAAGACCTCTCTTCTCGACCTTTTACCTCCATCCCCGAGTCTTGTAGCGCCACGTAGCTCTGCCCACTTGGTAACTCTGATCATGCGGTAGTGTCTATTAACATCTCCTTCAACCCCACCCCCTGCAAAGAACCTGCTACTACCCGAACCTCGTTCTGCTACCAACGAGCTGACTGGGACTCGTTCCATGATTTCCTCCGCGATGTCCCTTCGGATGTTGTATTTAAGCTCCCCGTTCAAGAATGTGCTTCAGAGGGCCTCATCTTGGGTTAAAGCTGGAATTGACGCCTTCATCCCCTCAAGGAAATTCAGGGTCAAATCGCTCTCCTCCCCCTGGTTCTCCGCTGCCTGCTCAGCCGCCATTGCCCATAGGAACCACTTCTTCCAACTATTTCGTAGCGATATGTCCGATTGCCTCTTGCCTCCGTAAAGAGTGTAAGCGTGTCCTCAGCGAAGCTAAATCACTATTCGCTGCTCGGATAAAGGAACGTATTGCATCTCGCAAATTCGTCCAAGGATTATTGGCGTCTCTGCAAGAGCTTTCTGAACAATAGCAAACCCGCTATACCTCCTCTATTCAACCAGTTTGAGGTCCTGACCTCCTCTTCCGAGAAGGCTGAATGCTTTGCTCGGAGATTTTCTTTCAATTCTACGCTTGACTCTTCGTGTACGCATACACGATTTCCCTCTCAGAACTGAGGCCCTTTTGAGCGGGTTTCACATACCTCCTTCATTGGTATTGGATATTACCTCTAATTTAGACCCTCACAAGGCTAGTGGTGATGATGGGATACCAGCCATTGTCTTGAAGAAATGCGCGCCTGAATTGGAGCCCGTCCTCTCTAAATTATACAACTACTGCCTCAAGGAGTCTTGTTTTCCTGACTGCTGGAAGTCATCGTCCATTGCTCCTGTCTTTAAGAACTCTGGGAACCCTTCCGACCCTTCTAATTACCGTCCTATCAGTCTCCTACTCCTCTTCGGCAAAGTCTTCGAAGCCTTTATCAACATCGAAGTGGTTAACCACCTTACGTCACATGATCTGCTCTCAGACAAATACTTGGGATTCCGCTTTTGCCCGATCCACTGCTGATGTGCTTACGGCCATCACCGAAATTGTCTACCAAGTTCTCCATAATAACGGAGAAGATCGCGCTGTGGCCCTTGATATCTCCAAAGCGTTTGATAGGGTTTGGCATGACGGCCTTCTTCGCAAGATTCGGGGATATGATATTACAAGCCGATTGTTGGACCTAATACAATCATTCCTGTCAAACCGTGAATTGAAGATCGTTCTCAATGGATTATCCTCCAGCTCCTATCCCACGAACGCAGGTGTTCCGCAAGGCTCCATCCTAGGCCCTACCCTGTTCCTTATATTCATAAATGATCTTCCTGACGCCATTGATTCCCAAGTCGGCATCTATGCGGATCACACTACAATTTACTCCTGCCTCAGAAACAAATCTAGTGCCACTGACAAATCTAACCTGGCTGTTCGTCTCGAAAAGGACCTTCACTGGGTTGTGAACTGGGACAGGAATTGACTGGTTAACTTTAACGCCTCCGAAACAAAACTGCTCTCCATTAATCACCACAGGGGTCCTTCCCTGCATCCCATTAGAATGTCTGAAGCTCAACTTCTCGAGAGCTCCTCTCTGCGGCTGCTCTGTCTCACACTGACTGCTGACCTGAGATGGAACAACTACATTGAGTCGATTGCTTCATCCACCGCAAGGAAAGTTGGCTCTCTGTGCCAGGCCAGGAAATTCTTCTCCCCTGAATCGATCCTCCAAATTTACAAATCCACCATCCGCCTTTGCATGGAGTATTGCTGCAATATATTGTTTGGAGCCCCTTCTGTTTGCCTCAAGGTTCTTGATAAGATCCAGAGACGGGTATGCAATGTAATTGTCCCTGATCTGGCTTCTCGTCTGCAGTCCCTCTCTCACAGACGCACCGTCGCCTCTCTCTGTCTGTTTTTCTAAATACTTCCATGGTAATTGCTCCGATGAGCTGCTATCGCTGGTTCCCAGGCTCCATGAATTCAAGCGTCCTACGAGGCTGGCATCCCGTTCCCACACTTGCACTGTTGAAACTGTTAAATGTAGACGTCTCTTTTCCTCCAATAGCTTCATATCTCGCACCTCATGCCTATGGAACTCCCTTCCTTATTCCTGTTTCCCTGATGACTGTGATCAACTATTCATGTGTAACGTCAATCGACATCTCCAGTTGCCTTGATCTATCCTCTATCCTTCTCCACATCCTTTCCTCTAACACTCCTATCTGCTCTCGCTCCAAATCCTCTGTAACCCCTTGCGTGGTAGTAGCTTCCAGCCTTGCCTGGCGTGAAAAGCTTAAAGAAAAGAAGAAAGAATTTCCCTAAAATTGTTATTCTTAATATCTAAAAAATCGTTTTGATACTTACACACACACGCATGCACATTTACACACACAATGTGAACGGATCCTGTTGAAAATAAACAGACAAAACTTCTCAAAACTATTCAATGCAAATTGCGTCAGGAAAGGATGCTGCCAAAATGCACAAAGAATATATATATATATATATATATATATATATATATATATATATATAATTGACTTTCTCAGATACCCCATTTGAATTTCTCCCCGCAAGAATTAACTTTGCATGGTTTTCAACAAAGGGGTTTGGATATAACATGACGTAATAGTATAACCATTAACATATACTTAAGCAAAACTAATAACAACATTAGCTATGATGATCAAAAATGCAATTGCTGTAAAGGTTCCGTCTGCCCTCTGAATAGTAAATGCATCTATAAAGGCGTTATATATAAGGCTTACATCAGGCACAACGACCAAACTAAATTTTATTTTTCGGTCAACTGCAAATAATTGGAAAAAATGTTGTTACCGTCAAAAAATGACTATTAGCACACACAAAAACGCAAATGCTACTGCACTCTCCACGTTCTACTTGGATATCAAAACAGATAGCTGCACCCTTATTGTAAATTGGGAATTTGTCGCTAAAAATCAAACTATTCTAAAGAATATTGATAATTTAAATACTAATACAATTAATAATACTAATACAATTAATAAGCGGAATGAGTTTTTGCATAGTTGTACGCATAGAAAAATGTTTCTCCGAAAACAATGTAATCCTGGTGAAATTCCTTTTTCACTTAATTTACGTTAGCGTTCACACTGAATATCTCCCTTTAACCCTACAAACGTCAACTCATGTGCTAACAAACTACGTCTCACGTTCTTTTTTTTAATTTCAAATTTCCTTTTTTTCTATATTTTCCCTAATGATTCCTAACTGCATCCCATTTTCTACACTTAAACCCAAATAATTTCTTTGTACTATTTCATAAAAATGGTTGAAAGAATTAATGAAAATAGCAAAATTTTTACGAAGAAACTTAAAATTAGTGTCAGGGTTAGAAAGATCGGTACAACGTCATGTACCATGATATCAACATAGAGGATGTAGGGTTATATAGAGATGATGGCCTCATGGTGGTTAAAAATAGTACAAATTTCAAAAATTCATAGGGATTTTAAAAATCTAAACTTGCAAGTTAAAATCAACACAAACGTTAAAAATTAAACTTCTTCGATGTAACACTAGACTTAGTCAATAACATATACCAACCATGCATTAAAACTAATGAAAACCTCTTATATATTCACCCAAAATCTAATCACCCTCCAATTATAATCAAGCACATACCCACCTCCAACAATGTAGAATTAGTAATAACTCTTCCGATGAAGATCTGTTTTATAAACATAGCAATTTTTACAATAATGCCTTAAGAATAATGGCTGTAATTGCCCTGACATTAAATGCAGAAAACATAATAATAAGAAGAAAAAATAGGAATAGAATAATCGTTTCGTATACACCCCTCCATTTAACCAAAATGTCCTTAATAAGTTAGGGCAGAAGTGTCTCAATATAACTGAGGAACGTTTCCCTAGTAATAATACTCTAAGCAAGATTTTTGAATACAAATACTCTTTAATTTAAATAATTTTAAATCTACACGTAAACCAAAAAAACAATCATTATTAAAAAAAATGTTTAATTGTAGAAACTGTAATGAATGTCCATTACAAAATAGGTGTTTTTCCTGAATCTATTGTTACCAATATATCATTTCATCTATTGACAATCTAATAGTTAAGAAATTTTATATTTGTCGTACAAAAATCCAGTTAAACTGCCCATTCAATATAATTAACATCGTATATTAAAGTTCCACAAAAAATTATTTTAACTTTATCTATTCGGTCCCTATATGAACTTTCCGTAGGATTAAAAAAAAATCAAAAATTCAAAGATATGTTTTTGTTGTTCACGATTACTCTATGTCTACTTCACCAAATCTGAACTTTGAATTTCGCTATATTATGTTCGACACTGACATGTCTAGAGTGTCAACTTATCAAGGCATGAATTTATAACCCGTCATCCTTCACTCTCAGACCTTGTTTTTCATTTTTCCATTTTAACATACATCTGACTTTTAATTGGTTAATCCTGACATGCCCACATGTATATGTTTTAATTCAGACATTAATCTTCCACCCACTACTTTGTAACTTTCGAAAGAGGTAACGGTTTGTTTTCAAATCTCCCAAATAAATTATTTATATTATGTTATCTACCATCGTCTGAAGAGGAAGGATTAAAGTTCCGAAACGTGAAAGTTTTTGTGTAACAATGTAAAATGTTTTTATTGTAATCAATTATAATAAAAATATTTTAATATTATATATATATATATATATATATATATATATATATATATATATATATATATATATATATATATATATATATATATATATATATATACGAGGGTCATTCAATAAATAAGGTGAATTTCTCGGTATGAGGACTTCTAATACAGATAGAAGCTAACTTTCTTTTTTTTTCAACGTAGTCTCCCAGCACTGTCACACACTTTTTCCATTTGTACACAAGCTTCCGTATTCCCTCAGCGTAAAAATCTTTGGACTGATGTCTCAGCCAGTCGCTCACAACACTTTTGCCTTCATCGTCACTTTTAAACTTCGTGCCTTTCAAGAGACCAAACAGTTGAAAATCTGAAGGGGCAAGGTCTGGGCTGTAACGGGGATGAGGGAGCAGTTCCCAGCCAAGCTCGTTGATGGTCTGTGCACAAGCTTCCGTATTTCAGTCGCTCACGACACTTTTGACTTTATCGTCACTTTTAAAATTCGTGCCTCTCGTGAACGCTTTCAAGGGACCAAACAGTTGAAAATCTGAATGGGCAAGGTCTGGGCTGTAACGGGGATGAGGGAGCAGTTCCCAGCCCAGCTCGTTGATGGTCTGCACCGTTTGGGCTGCTGTGTGAGGCCTTGCGTTGTCATGATGCAAGATGACTCCTTCTGACTGATGACCCCTGCGTTTGTCCCAACAGATAAGCTCAAAGTCCTTGCAATGTCATCCACTGCCACCCTTCTGTCAGACTGGATGAGGTCATTGACTGATTCGATCACCTCAGGAAACCTCACTTCCGTAGGACTCCCAGGCCTGTCTTCATCCTCTCTCTGTTCCGTCCTTCTTTTTTTTGGCTGAAACATGTGGCACCATACACAGTTGACATTCTCCTATGAATTTCAACTGGTTTGCACCCTTCAGCAACCAAAAACTTGATAACTGACCGCTGTTCAATCCTGGAGCATGCTTCTTGGTCGGCCATCTTTGTTAATCGCCAAAACTCTCAAAGTTTTTTTTAATTTGCAAAAGAAATTAAATCCATGTGAAAAAGAAGTAAAACAAAAAAAAATAAAATAAGAGTAAGCTTCTATCTGTATTAGAAGTCCTTATACTGAAAAGTCACCTTATTCAATGAATGAGCCTCGTATATATATATATATATATATATATATATATATATATATATATATATATATATATATATATATATATACTATAATATATTATAATTTGGGACAGCGATCTTTCTTTCATATATGTTTCTATAGAATGCGACAGACAAAGGAAATTCTATATTTTTTTATGTCGTTTTTGTTGTGTCCTTATATATTTTTCTTTTATTTAATCTGCCAAATCCAGATGTAATCTATAATTCTCCTTTCTGTTTCCATTGTCTTTAGAACTTCGTCGTTGCTTGCATATTCGGTCCATGGTATTCTGAGCACTCTTCTATTTTCATTTCTATTCCTTCTTCATGTCTGAGGACTTTGTTCAACTTTTCTTCTATATAGGAGGATTAATATCACACAACAATTCAATACTCTTTCCCTTGTTAAATAGTTATATTTCTTAATACTTTGTTTCTCTCCCAATGCACATTCGAATTTAATCCTTCCCAGATATTTAAATTATTGTACTCGTTTGATTTTCTTATCCCACATCTACCCTTGTGGGTGGGGGCTAGTAGATATTGTCTAGCTGAAATCTTTTTCGGCTTACAGGTCGAACTCTCTGCCTCTGAGAAGAGAGGAACCCGGACGAAGCTATGGCGAAGGGCAGAGTCTCGTCTGGGGTAGTAGACAGCTACCCGTCCCCGTTTTTTACGCGGTCTACGGGGAATTTCTATCCGAGCCGATAGGCTCGGATACCCAACGTTTAATTCGGCCTTGTGCCACATCTGACCGCGTGGGGCGGTTGGCAAATATCCTAGCTGAAATATTTTCAGTTATAAGGAGGGGCAGAGCATCGAGGTAGACTGACTCGATCCCGTTTATGCGGGATCTACGGGAAATTATTTAGCCGAACATACGGGCACGGGAACCACACATTAAATTCGGCCTTGTGCCACATGTAACTGCTTGAGGTAGTGGCTATGACGAAGGGGGGTTGACCGCCCCAATCCCGTTTATACGGGGTTTACGGGGTTTTCTGGCCGGGCCTACGGGCTCAGGAACCCCACATTAAATTCGGCCTTGTGTCACATGTGACTGCGTGGGGCAGTTACTAGATACCCCAGCTGAAATGTTTTCAGCCTGTGCTGGTCGAACTCTCTGCCTCCGAGCAGAGAGGAAACCAGACGAGGCTATGCCGAAGGGCAGAGTCTCGTTCGGGGAGGTAGACAGACCCGAACCCGTTTATGCGGGTTCTACGAGGACTGTTTGGCCGAGACTACGGGCTCGGAATCCAACATTAAATTCGGGCTTGTGCCACATGTGACTGATTGGGCTGTTGATAGATACCGTCTAGCTGGGATCTGTTGTGTATGACTCAGATTGTGCAAGAACTATCGTCCTTCTAATAGTAGCACTCACTACCGGAATATAACAGGTAGTATTTTAAGCGGATTGAATTAAAATCGCTGCAGTTTGTCAATTCGTGATTTATGGTGAATACCACACATACTGAAACGAATAGGCTATGTTAGTGTGTTCTATATGGAATCTGAACTTCTTCTCTTCTGTTTTTCTGTTTCTGATGCCATTTTTTAATTGTTTGTGTATTTCTTTCCAGTTTATAGTTTCGGATTGAGTTCCATAGACCTTCCAGTCTTCCCTATTTAATGATTCTTGGTTTCAGATACGTATATAAGATTTGTTGGCCGTTTATAATAATACTAAACTCAATTCCCAGACACCCTTCCCCACAAGGTTTTACCACTCCATCGGGAGCGGTGCTGAGTTTATTGTCCATTGGCCCCAAAAGGGGAAATGCTAATAGAGTCGGGAATTTTCCAAGGTATTGCTGACCTTGTGTCATATCTAGGTGCGTTGTGCGAACACAGATAAATCCCTCTATGAGATTTGGGTATTTAAGGGGTTTGATGTGTTTTTGTTTTATAGTAGCTGTTTTTCTTGCTGCGGAAACTGCCCTATCATTTCCTGTGATCGCAATATATTATTAATTGTATTAGTATTATTAATTGTATTAGTATTATTACTAATAATATTAGTAGTAGTATAAGTCCTTCCTGAATGCCCCACCACCAAAATATGACATATTTTCTCTTGTTCTTCCTCTGATTAACTGTTTTCACATCCAAATATGTTGTTTACCCTTTTTTATATTGATATGTAATACTTTTGGAAATCATTTATATTTCTTAAAAATCTCTTACTTTATGTCAAGTTTGATCTTATAACACTAGTTTAATCATATCGTCAATAATGACGCCCTATTTTGGTAAGTCATTACTAATATTAGTGAGGCAGATATTTTTCTCTAGGTATTATATATTACGCCTTTGCGCATCCATACAGTGTTATCTTCTGATTACCGTTTTTATTAATATTTTATTGGTCTTTACGTTATTTATTCATACAATGTAATAAAACATGATGTCGCTAGTAAAAGGGAGATAAATTCCGTTATCTTTTTTTCCCTGGTGACATTAAAAGTTAGATAATATAGACATAAACTCTACAATTATACATTGATTATTATATTAAAAATAATATTTGACTTGCATTGTTTTGTAATCATATATACTGAGTTATAAACAATGACCTTGGCTACCCCGACTTGATGACATCATCTTTCACTTTGGCGTCTACATTGAAAACACTGATATTTACTCCTACCTCAATAGTAATTCTGGTCAGTCTGACGAGATCAAAATGGTAGCTGATGTACAAAAGGACCTCAAAACCGCCGTTAAGTGTGACGAAAATGTCTTAATTTTATCGCCTCCAAATCAAAACGTTCGTTTATCGTGTGAGAGACCCCTTGCTACCTTCCGTCAGCATTTCTGGTGCTATTCTCCAGGAAAGTAACTCGTTGCGCCTTCTCAGGCTCGCGTCCTCTGCTGATATTAAGTGGCAAGACTATACTGAATCTATTGCTAGGTCAGCTGCTAGGAAAGTTAATTCACTATATCGGGCGAGACAGTGTTTCCCCCCAGAAACTATCTCACATATTTATATATCTACCATTTGTCCATGCTTAGAATTTTGCTGTCACATATGGTCAGCATAGTACTCACTGGCAGCAAGATGTCATCAATTTACAGTTGAAACAGCTAAAATAGCCTTAACTTTTATCGCACTTCGCGCTTGTGGAACTCCCTTCCGGCTTGTGGAACTCCCTTCCGGCTTGTGGAACTCCCTTCCGGCTTGTTGCTTTTCAGATCTAACAAATATAGTATTTACACACGAGTCAAGCTCGCTCGGTTGCAAAAAGTTGTGTTTACCTATATGCAAGGAAACCATCATCACTTAGCGGCGTCTATCTCAATACTGTCTTATGATACAAACTGCGCATCACTAACTGGTCGTTAAGAGTCGCAAGAGTCGCCAAGCGTAGGTAAACCCTTTGGAGAAGAGGACAGAAAATGAACCTAACAATGTTATAAACAATGAGGAATCTCAAGTTCAAAATCTATTATTATTACTTACAAAATATGTCTCTTGGAAGAATTTTTAAATTCTTCGATTTGCATTCAACGACAAGATCCAAACCCAAGTCTAATCTCGAAGATCTTCACAGAACAATCTTGAGTTTCTCATATATATATATATATATATATATATATATATATATATATATATATATATATATATACCCAAGAATAGGGTTGGTATATACGGAATAAATTCCAATAACCAACAATTATTATTCTTAAAAGAGTGCTCACTGCAGAGTAGAGCAGATATAATTATTTATATTCACTACAAAAATAGATATTTTGTTTCAACACTTCCGGTGTCTTATTAAGTGATGGTGTTGAATGTAGAATTATTCTACATTCAACATCATCACGTGATAAGACACCAGAAGTGTTGAAACAAAATGGCTATTTTGTAGTGATTTTATAACATATTTATGTTATAATATTTAAATAAATAAATAAAATATCTTCACAGAACAATTTTGAGTTTTTCTCTCTCTCTCATATATATATATATATATATATATATATATATATATATATATATATATATTGAAATAAACTAAGAACGAGTTTTGTTTTGTTTTAAGCGTTGGTTTATGTGCTTCCGAATAAAAATATACACTTTAAATTGCAATAAATCTCACATACTTATATATTTGCCATTTGTCCATGCTTAGAAATTTGCTGCCACATATGGTCAGCATAGTACTAACTGTACTAACTCATCTATTTACAGTTGAAATAGCTATTTATAGCCGCAACTTTTATCGCACTTCGCGCCTGTAGAACTCTCTACCTCGATCCGTGTGACAAGGTCAAAATGGTAGCTGATGTACAAAACGACATCAAGACCGTCGTTAATTGGGGCGAAAATATCTAGTTAATTTTAACGGGTCCAATTGGTTTGCAATGGTTTCTCGAAATATGGTTCCACCATTACACAATGGCGAGTCTCTGACATGCACCTGTATACAGTCTCTTATATTGTACTTACGGTGGAGTAATGGATAACGGCTTGGATTGAGGAATCGGAGAGCCGAGTTCGAATTACAGTGGAATCCATTACATTCACTTACGTGCTAATACCCTTGGTAAAGGTGTGAATCCTATTCTTCTACCTCCAACTATGGGTAAATAGTAGCATATGGCAGGTAGCATATGGTAAATAGTAGCATATGGCAGGACAGACTGGGTTCTATAGCCTTGGATGGCAATTAGTCTCGGAGAAGGACAACTCTGAATTCAAAACCTGCGGAGGGTCGTTTGGGGACCTTCTGACACTCGGTGCACCAGGTCTCTGTATTCGTCCCTTCAAAAGGTGTGAATGGTCCTGCACGAGACCTTCACCATTATAAGCAAATCTCATGTGCCGGCGTCGGGCTCTCGGTTTCTAGGAACTGATCTGCTTGACCCTCATACGTCGAATTCGACGGGAGAGTGGATGATATATATATATATATATAAATCTATAACCTGCATGAGGTTTCTGAAAAGTTCTCGGTTCGACCAGGAAATGATTTCCCAAAAGTATTATGTTGCTTATTTGGTCAGGAAGTGGGTCAAATGCACAATTTTCCAACATTTTCATGTATATTATTACGGCTTTCAATTACTGACCTTCACCAGACAAAACCCTCGAGCACTTTGATCTGAATTCGCTAAGGAAGAAAAAGAAACATAATAAATTATATAACATCTCGCTCAGAGCCGTGCACTGAACTGCAGCCTGGAAGAATATTAACGTTAATCTCTTTTCTGTTATCTAATCCCTCAGTCTAAATCCCCCGTCTTTTCAGTTAGTTTTCACCCAATGCTCAGATTAGTACAACTAGTGAAATTGATTAGCTAATCTTCGTAAGGATCACATTTCCATCGTTTTACGTCTAACACATTTTTTCGTTTCTTAATTTCCGCTTTTCTATTTACTTCAGTTAATTTACATGCATGTAGTTATAGTCTCGAAATGGGAGCTCATCGGGGCGGCATTAAATTGCCCATAATAGCCTCGGGGATTATATTAAATAATTTCCACCCACCACCAACAAGCTAGGGTCTTATAGTAGCGCTGGCTGGACTCTCTATTTTTAATTTAAAATATTAAACCTCGAGAGGGAGCTGAGTTTATTAACCTGAGTGTGAGGCGTCCACAAAATCTGAAATGCCGAGGAGGCTAGGTAATTCTTTCTACGGGATTACGGTTGAACCCAAATAAAAGTCACCTTGTGTGACATTCGGTAGCTACGTGGGGGCACTGAAAAATACCCCGACCTACATACACACGTACATGCATAGATGATGCCTGCAGACACGTTGATCGAATGTGACTGAAAAGTTCGATCAAGATTTTTGTTCAAATGAATCGACATTGGATCTTAAAGCCAGTAAATAAATTCCAATGCTTATTACAGAGGTGGAAATAGGTTGATTGGTACAGGGCTTATCCTGTTTTGTAAGCTCTCTTCAGCTAGCTTGTGTTTTTTTCCTGTGACTTGAACGGTGTCTGCAGCTTTTTCTGTCACACTGTTTATTGAGTTATTTCCAGTGTAGTACTGATCCTAAGTTGTGAAAGGTCTATCAGTGTGACTCTTCTTGTTTCTAACGAGGAGTGCATTGGAGAAACCTACCCAGTTACATTCATCACATACAAACTGCTGGATTGATGGATCAATGACTTTTCTAGATGGAAGCTTGACATTTGCAAAACACATTCATACATACATACGAGGTCGGACTAAAAAGTATCTGCATTGTTCTTATGGTACTGGAGATAAAGTACGCCAAACGAAGCCGCCTGGCGCCGATTGACCTTGAACTCTGTCACGCTTATAACGTTCTCGCTCAGTTCCATTGTCTTTGAATAAAAGTGTATGAGACGACAACGCCATAAAGATTCCTTCACTGACATAGTTCCGACAAACACCATATTCCCCAGGTGTCTAAATTACACAAAAATGGAAACAGTGACATCTCATTTTAATAGATATATTTACCAAAATTACACAGGAATATCTTGAAAAATCAAAGAGTACATTTCTTCAATAAAATCAGCATTGGCTTCAAACACGGTCTCTGATTGACTTCGGAATCTCCAGGATCTGTTCTAGACGATCCCCCTGTTTACGTTGGTGAATGCTGCCATAATCATTGCCTTCACTTCATCTTTGGTGTTACAAGGGGTTATGTTATTCTGTCGCCAAACTGCGCTCCACACGTAATAATCAAGGGTCTTGCAGCCTGGAGAGTTAGGAGATCAGATGTGGTAGCTAAAATTGGCTGACAGCCATGACTGGGTTCTCCTATTTGTGTGGCATACTGCAGAGTCTTGTGGCCAGACATAGGGCCTTCTAGCAGTCATTCTTGACCCAAGGCAGCACTACATTCTCAAAGAAACAAAATGACGGCCTCCGTGTTTCGAGAGTTCTTTGCTTATCAGATCGATTAGAGCGAGTTTTCCCAGTAACCATACCTTTGAAATCACCATTAGACTCATCCATCTCTTTTCAATTACTCTCCGTTGTCCTAAGAATAACACCTAAACACTGGTACTGGAGCTTCCGGCGCGAATGCCAAGGAGTATAGCATGCCGTTTCCAAATTTCTGTCGGAGTGATTTGCGTCATGGTGGTCTTTTTCTCACAGACCGTGCCTAACTGATCCTACTATACTCTGCAGTTGACAAAATCAAAAACAAACAACGAGCATGGTGGCAATTAACAATATAAAATGTTCAGAAGTTATCAATCGCATCCTATATACATATATATATATATATATATATATATATATATATATAGTTTAGGCAGCAATGCTTCTTTTATGCACGTTTCATTGAACTTGACAGACAAAGTTCTTGATTTAGTTTTTTATTGTACAAAAAACTAAATCAAAGCATATGCATTATTCAATGACACGTGCATATATATATATATATATATATATATATATATATATATATATATATATATATATATATATATATATATATGCAGAAATATAGTCTTAAAGTGTGCTATGTTTATGGGGTAAAGTGCTCAATATCAGAGATAGAGCGTGTGTAAATATAAAAGTGGACATGGCCACCTGACGATTGCACTAGCATGAAACAGACTGTCGCCTCTAAGTGCTGACTTCCATGTCCACTTTTATATATATATATATATATATATATATATATATATTTGAGTTTTCCTCTCTGTTTTCTGTCTTTTCATATCTATCTATCTATCTATCTATCTATCTATATATATATATATATATATATATATATATATATATATATATATCTTTCTATCTATCTCATTCTGTTCATATTATCTATCTATCTAGCTATCTATCTATCTATCTATCTATCTATCTATCTCAGGCCGATCATATCTATCTATCTATCTATTTATCTATCTATCTCAGTCTGTTCATATTTATCTATCTATCTCAGTTTCTCTCTCTCACACTCTCTCCCTCTCTCTCTCTCTCTCTCTCTATATATATATATATATATATATATATATATATATATATATATAACCTTATAACGGTTTAGTCTTCTGTACAAGTCTACAAATCCTACAGTAGCTCTGAATAATAGAAAAACGGCTTCTAAAGAACAACTTACGTACAGAAAATCGTTGGAAATGAGAAAATAGCACTCTCCTACACCCAAAATGCTTAAACAGTGATTTTACAAAATCCCTGAAAACGCCTTTTTAGACTCATGCCTGGAAAGACAAGTAATTTGCAAATATAAAATACAAATATATATGAAAACATTCATAGTCCTTCGTAACCCAGGCAAACAAACTTGTCATATTCTGTCTCGGCAACATACATGAGAAATTTAATGTTTATTTAATTTCTATTTTTTCTTTTCTTTATACAATTTTGTTTTTTTAAATATATACAAGAAACGTCATGACTTATCTTCTTCGTCAATACACATGAAAAATGTTGTTTTCGGGAAATTAAGTTTATTTCTTTGCATATATTTCTTTTTTATCATGCATCTGATTCATTTTGTTTGGTTTCTATAAATTGTATTTATTATTTTCTTTTTTTTATTTCTTTTGTCATTCACTGTCCTCACTCTTTCTCTTTCTCTCTCTCTCTCTCTCTCTCTCTCTCTCTCTCTTTCTTTCCCTCTCTCTAATGATGTGGTAATATTCGACGGAGCATTTAAAGTAAGACGATAATAACTTTGAGATTTAATAAGAAGGAAACGGCATGAAGGCAAAAGGCATGAAGGCAAAAGCCATGAAGGCAAAAGGCAGAAAACTAATGAGGAAAGAATAGGAAATGGGCAAAGAATTTATTTCTCAATTAAAAAGAATGTAAATGGATGAGGTCGTAAATAAATAAAAGATCTGAAGAAAAGTTTGAATTAGGAGAAGGAAAAAAGATGGGAAGGCATAAATATATGAGAATAAAAGAAACGTTGATTTATGGAATAATAATAATAATAATAATAATAATAATAATAATAATAATAATATTAATAATAATAATAATAATAATAATAATAATAATATTAATAATAATAATAATAATATTAATAATAATAATAATAATATTAATAATAATAATATTAATAATAATAATATTAATAATAATAATAATATTAATAATAATAATAATAATAATAATAATAATAATAATAATAATAATATTAATAATAATAATATTAATAATAATAATAATATTAATAATAATAATAATAATAGCAATTGAAATGAAATTTCATGGCAATAAGACATGCTTAAAAGGTAAGATGCAGAAGAAAAGGAAAATAGAAGAAGAGTCATATGAATGACATTCGTAAAAGTCAAGATGCCGAGGAAGAGAAAAAAATGAAGAAGAAGAAGAAGAAGAAGAAGAAGAAGAAGAAGAAGAAAAAGAAGAAGAAGAAGAAGAAGAAGAATTAAGATTCATATGAATAAGATGCTGATTAAATGAAAAAATGAACAAGACTAAAGAATCGCCATGAGAATAAAAGATGTTTAAGAGGTAAAATGCTGATGAAAAGAAAAAAAAGACTTTAAAAAAAACTTTAAAAAAATAGAAATGGGAAAAAACTTTTTTTAGGTCTTATCAATCTTTTGTAGGTTATTTAAAGCCGAAACATATATTTCGCCGGTGAGAATAATTTACGTGAGTGAATATTGCCTAACAATATATTTTGCTAATAAATATTTTGATACACAATTTCTATAATATTTAAGCCATAGCTGGGGAGAAGAAGGGATGGATTCATAGCTTTAACGAACTCGGTCGTCCGATTTCTCATTCCGAACCGTTATCCATAACATGAAGCATACATTCAAGTTTACAGCACCTTGTATTCCCAAACGGTCACCCTTCTAGTTGTTGACCATGATCGACATTGTCTAACTTCGGTGATCGGACGGGAAACTATGTTTCAACGTGATGTGGCCGTAAGCATTGGGTTTGGTTTGGTTTATTTGTTTTACAGCATATCAACCTCAATGGGTTATTAATGCCGACAAAATTTTTATTGCTGGTAATATGTTTTCTTCAAAAATCTATTTCTGGTAATACCCCTTCTTGAAGAAATCTATAGGTGGTCATATTTTTTTTCAAAAAATGTATTGCTGGTACTTTTTTAAGTATTGCTGATAATAATTTTTCCTTCAAAAATTATTGCTGGTAATAATTTTTTTTTATTACAAATTATTTCTGGTATTAAAACCTATTTTTTTTACACAAGTTTGGGTGTTAATTATTTGCCCTAAAAGGTGCTAATACCCCGGTTCAGGTTGGACCTGAGAACACCAGCAATTAAGAGGTGGTTCCGCACTCCTCAAAACCTCCTGATCAGAGGCCTTGCTGCTGGGCGTAGTTTATCGTCTTACCCAGGACGGCCGTAAGCATTGGGAGACAAAGAGAGGGAAGGACTCAAGTATGGAATTGAAAGAAATGAAAATTTGAAAAATACGCGATGCAAAGGAATGAGTCAAATGAAAATATTAATAACTGGGTGGAAAAATCTCCGTTGACATGAATAACAAAGAAAAATCAATGAAAGTTTGTTGTTTTTAAACGAAGATTAATATATAAATAAAATGTAGCAGACGATAATAGAAAATAATGTAATGATGAGAATGAAAGATAAAGTGAAAGTCAAAGAACAGGAAGGAGAAAGAAAACATCAATTTAAAATTATATATATATATATATATATATATATATATATATATATATATATGAAGAAATATAGTCTTAAAGTGTACTATATTTATGGGATAAAGTGCTCAATATAAGATATATATATATATATATATATATATATATATATATATATATATATATATATATATATATATATCTGATATTGAGCACTCTGGTTTGAGGTGTGAATTTGTAAACAGTGACTATTTAAGCTAATATTGCACAACTATTCGGCAGAATTGAGTCACTGTCAGTCACTGTGTGTTTATCTGAATCTAAAAATAAACACGCTAAAATTCACCTGCATCCCTGCCGTGCGCCGACGGCTTAGTGGGAGAAATTCCGACTGACGCAAATTCAGTCGGGTTTCGATCCTAGCTAGAGGCAACCGGACGTCTAGCCACACTGATGAGCTGTGAAACAGAGAAACAGTCTGTCTGTGGATGACAAAATATATATATATATGCATGAATGTATGTTTTGAACAAATAAAAATATATAAAATTAAAATCTTCAGACACACTGTGTCATTAACATTTTTTTTTGTTTTATTATTTCAATTATATTCCTCGAATAGTTTGGGTCATCATGGACATCATCAGGGGGGAAAAGTCCTGCTTGAAGGTAACAGTGAACTACAGGAATGAATGACTTTATGAAGAAAATGAACTTTGGCACTAGTTTTCATTTGTATTTTATCGTTAATTTTGGTCAGAGCTTGTGATGGCCAAAGGGCCTCTTTCAAGTTGTTTTGCAAGATAGAGGCTGGATTGATTCATGCGACTCTGAATTCCCCTGGTCATATTGTCAGAGTTATTGGTTCCAACGTAGGTGATGTGATTTTATTAAGTGTATATTATCATTTAGTTATTCGGGAGTATGTATGAGGTGTGTATATATATATATATATATATATATATATATATATATATATATATATATATATATATCAATATAGGTGCGTGTATAAGTGTGACACCTCCGCAAGCAGTCTGCCTTGTGTGGGTTAGAAATGATGGTAGGACTTTAAATAAATTCCAAACATATGTCTGATTATTTTTAGCATAATCCTTTAATATTCACGAATATTTTCCGTGTATTAATATCAGGAGACTTAAAAACAGATTCAATATAAACTTTCCACTTCCTGTCAGTAGAATTTTTTTTGTCTGTGGAGACGCAATCAGTCACTCTTATGGAGGTTAGCATCAGCCCTGTTGATGGAAATCAAAAAAAAGTTAATGATTTAAAAAGAGCATTTTCGTTTTGGATAGGTTAAAATGAATATATATTTTCTTACCCCAGTTAACAACTAAATGAAGGTTAATTTTTAGCTCAAATGCCAATTTGACCTCATCGAACCTATTAAAGTTACCATTAAGACAGGAGTAAATATTTGTGGCATCCGTCTATGTATGTCAGTTAGCTAGGAAGGAAATTAGATACAAGTTTAGAGCCCTGGTGGACTCTACATTGATACAAACATATATATGTATAAAGGTAAAAGACAATAGTACAAGTATATTAGCCGATGCGTTTCGTCCAATGTCGGCCATTTTCAAGCCAAAAACAAAATGAAATTATTGAAAATAAAGTAATTATTAACAACAAACGCTATTGTACTCATATTGTCAAATAAAATTTGCGTCAAGTACTTTCACCTGTAATTTTTCTGTTGACAATATCAATACAAGAACGTTTTCTAAAGTCTATCCACTTTCTCACGGACGTGATATGGTTTCCCTCTGTCTTTTCTACAAGTATTTTCATGACAAATGCTTTGACGAGCCATTTACCCTGGTTTCTCCGACAGCATGACTTTAAACGTGCTACTAGGTTGGCATCTAGGTCCCACTCTTTTACTGTTGAAACAGTTAAATGTAACCACCTCTTCTACTCCAACAGCTTCTTCTGTCGCACTTTCCGACATTGGAACTCCTTACTCTGACTTGATTTCCCGATAACTATTCACTCTCTTTAACCCCTGGCGTACTAGTGGCACTCCCGGTTTGTTTGGGGTGAAATGTTTAACCCATATATTAGGGTAGAAAACGTTCTTTTAAACATCGCAAGTTAGGCGACCAAAATACACGCACACATACACAGAGACGCATATATATATATATATGTATGTATGTATGTATATATATATATATATGTATATATATATATGTATATATATATATGTATATATATACATATATATATATATATATATATATATATATGTATATGTATATATATATATATATATATATATATATATATATATATATATATATATATATATATATATATTAATCCAAATAATTTGTACGACCAACAGAACTTGCCAAATTAACAAAAAATATAAGAGACGTTAAACAAGAAAAAATGACTGAAGAAAAAAACAAAAAACCTACCTAAGCAATAAAAATCACCTCTTTTTAATACTACTGTACCCTAGTCCAATTCAACCCTGACCTTTTACACATTGGGCTATGATAAGCTTTTAACCACCCTTGATTACAGAAAGTTTGGCTTGTTTAATAACTTCTCTTCTTTTTTTCAGACAATACCGTGTTAGTATCAAGCTACTCTCATCTATGAACAATAGTTGACTTATATCTTGCAATGAAATTTCATGGAAGTAAGGAAATTTGTGAATTTCAACGATGGCAAATAATAGGATGGCATCAGTGTGGCAAGGCAATTAGAGAAATTGCTGCTCTCCCGGTTAATCATAAAACGGTTAATAATATTGTTAAGGAATTTAATGAAGAAGGCCATTGTCGTGTGGAACAACGTTCAGGAAGACCAACATCGTGTCTGGGTGAACGAAAAGGGCGCTGAATAAGCAAGTCATCAGAAACCGACGTCAGGGCGTCAAAGATGTCGCTAACATCATGGAAATGTCGACCTATGCGCTGACAGAGACTCGGAAAGAGACAGGCTATCAAAGAAGAGCTGCAAGAAAGAAGCCCTTGATTTCAGAAGTTAGCAGGAACCTTCGTATGGAATGGGAGAGATAATTCGAGAGCAAAGATTAAGAGTTTTGGCAGCCTGTAATTTAGTCAAATGAAAGTACATTCTGCCAATATTCTAATTCAAGATTGGTTTATGTTATGGTTTGAAGGGAAAACTGATCTGATTCTTGTTGATGAGCGGTTGAATGGTCCAAAATACTGTCAAATATTTGATAAAGGAATACTCCCACTATTTGAAACCAATCAGATAGACAAGAATGTCTACCTTTTTCAAGAAGATGGAGCACCATGTCATGCCACCAAAGTAGCAAAGGCCGGAAAAGAATCACAAGGAATCAAATCACTGCCATGGGTAGCCCAAAGTCCTGACAATGAATCCAATACAGCCTGTTTGGGAGGACCTTGACCGAAGAGTTCGAGAGCGCGCAACCAAAATCATGTCAGTGACAACCCTTAAAACAACATTGCTAAAGGAGTGGCAAAATATGACTCAGACGATTGTTGATAACTTGATCAAATCCATTAAATTTTGAAATTGGCTGTAGTTTACTTCTCCTGGATAAAACTTTTCTTAGGCCACTACATATATATATATATATATATATATGGTATAAAATGACAATTGGAAAAATCTTACATTTTGCCGACGCGTTTCGTCTTCCGACTTTTTCAAGGCAAAAATGAAATCGAAATATCTCTGTTGTTATAGTTACATTAAAATCCAAATTTAAAAACATAGACGCTTCTGTCCAAGCCTTTTTTTCTGGTTAACGTAAATTAAATTTATAGTAAGAGATATTTTCCATGTCGACAATATAGTTAAATTCCCAGATCAACTCTGTGGACAAGACATATTGGTATAAAATGACATTTGGAAAAATCTTAGATTTTGCCGACGCGTTTCGTCTTCCGACTTTTTAAAATTTGGATTTTAATGTAACTATAACAACAGAGATATTTCGATTTCATTTTTGCCTTGAAAAAGTCGCAAGACGAAAGATTTTTCCAATTGTCATTTTATACCAATATGTCTTGTCCACAGAGTTGATCTGGGAATTTAACTAACATATATATTTATATATACATACACATATATATATATATATATATATATATATATATATATATATATATATATATATATATATATCGTGAAGATGGACACTGTTTGGCTGTCAACGCGAACAACCTCTCTGTAAGCACTGCAGCCAAGCCAGACCTAAATGTATCTGTATTCCGTTTTGTATTTTTGAAGGCAGACATTACTCGTATTTGTTGGCAATCTAAATCTAGTTTGTATGCTTAACAGTTTAAGATATAAAAAATAATTTTGTTTTTAAAATGTACATTAAATAAAAATTAATCTCTGATAAGTTATCGAAAAAGTCCACTACACAGAAATGTGTAATTCATACATCACTCCATCGCGGAATTTTGGGGAGACAAAGAAATGTGCTACTCACAAAAAGAATACATAACGTGTTTTATAGATGTGGCGATGTTTCGCAGAAATTAAATCCCTTATAAAGAATTATAATTACATCATGTATGACACCATTCATTTTACTGTCAAATTCGTCCTCCATTTTTTAAAGACGCTGTTTTCCATCAGTGGTAACATGGCGCCATATCTGTCCGTGTCGTCTGTGATTCTCGTCCACATCACAATAGAAAGATTTCACAGAAATTGCTAACAAAAAGCTTTAAAGCAATGTTTGCAAAGGACACTGTTTCACTTACAATAGATATTCGTTGTTGGTGTGCCAGAAATTTTGTTTGGTTCGTTGTGTTTTTTTTTAAGTAAACGTTGAGCAGAATAGAATCCGATAGCTTTCTTTTACCTTCGTGTTCTAGAAAAAACATGTTGTCGTTTCTATAATATATTCGTACACACGGCCAACACTCCAAACCTCGGAAATACTCATGCGCGCAGAAAATTAGCCCTTTGTGTTGTAGATGCGAGATATTCACTTTTACATTTATATTAGAGTTTTTCATGGATTTGGCTCCGTTAAACATCTCTTTTTCATGCAGGTTTTTTTCTCGTTTTTCGATTAATACATTTTCATTCTTTGTTTCTTTTTTCTTTGTTTCTGTATTTATTCCCCCTTCATTCTTTTTATATTTTTTTATGAGAATATTCTTTTGTTTTATTCATTTATGTATTTTTCTTCTTTCATTGTTATTTTTTCTTAATTTTTTATGATATTGAAAACTCTCAGCCCGACCAATGTGTTGCGATATATCATGTTTCATCATTTCTTCTGAGTGAGATTTAGTTTACCTACAAATAGTCTCTCATTGATTTTATCTATTTTCATCTTTTTCTTCCCTCTTTCTTTTGCTTTCATCATGTAGAATATTTCTTTTTACTTTCTTTCAGAATAGATTTGTTCTGCCGTCCTGGGTATGACGATAAACTACGTCAAACAACAAGGCCTCTGATGAGATTTTGAGGGGCGTGGAACCACCTCTTAATTGCTGGTGTTCCCACGTCTACCTTTTCCCGGGGTGGTAGCACCTGTTAGGATCCCAGCTATGGGAAGATAATTAACCCCGAAAGTGGTAAAAACACTATGAAAGTGTAAAAATAGGTTTTAATACCAGAAATACTTTGCAAGAAAAAATAAATAATTGAAGAAAAAAAACTATTACCAGCAATACATTTTTGGTAAAAAAATATTACCAGCTATACATTTTTGAGGAAAAAATATTACCAGAAATATTTTTTTAATTACCAGCAATACATTTTTTGAAGGAAAAAATTATTACGAGAAATAAATTTTTGACAAAACAAAATATTACCAGCAATAAAAACTTTGTCGGCATTAAAAAAAAGCCATCGGTGTTGATATGCCGTAAAACACAACAAACCAAACCAACTTTTTTTTCTGTTTTCCTTAATTTTTTCTTTCTTCTTTCTTACTTTTTACTTCGTTTCTTTTGTTTCTCCATTTTTACTTTCTTCTTCCTTCTTTTATATTTTGTTCTTTCCTTATTTTTCTTTTATCCTTTCTTTGATTTTTTTATCTTCACTGTTTATGTTTTTTTTTACTTCGTCTCCTTGTTTGTTTGTTTTTGTTTTACCTTCGTTCGTGTTCACCATTGTTTTTTTTTATTTCCTTTCTATTTCTCTGTTAATATCTAATGTCCCCCACGCAAACATGTTTCTGTCTCCCTGCGTTATTCCATTAACACTTCCATATCCACAGTTACGCTTTCCATCTTTCTTCTTTAGTAGTTTCAGTTACACGCGTGGAATCTTGAAATAAAAAACAAGTTCAATGTCCAATGTGGCAGAAGCATGAAATCAATCATCCCTGAAATCCAGGTAGTAAAAATCATTAGAGTGTCTTTGAATGAAAGATTGGAAATTCTTGACTTAATAATCAAAGGAAAAAGGTATGCTGACATTGCTAAGATGAACAGTAAAAAGAAATCTTCTGTTGGACAGCATATTTTTATAATATCCAGCAGTTTATTATAATTTCTCCTTTTCATTATTAGTTATTGTTTTTAATGACTTAGCGTGCCTAATAAGACCAACGTTAAGAACAAATATTCTATCACATTGCATAACGTTTTATAATATTTTATAATAATTGTTCTTGGTTATTATTACTGATTATTGTTTATCTATTATTACGCCTAATAATATCTCGAGTAAGAACAGATTTTCGATACGTTGTTTAACTATTATTGCTATACATTGTTATAAATGATTCATTTTTACATTGTAATCTATTAGTGTGTCTAAGTTATATATAGACATTTTCTTGTCCAACAAATTTTCTTCAACTGTTTTTCGTCGTCCGAGATTTTTAGACAACGAGATCATTTTCCCCGTCAGGGCAATTTTTCTGCAGCAGGTCACAGGGATCACATATATATTCCATCTAAAAGCCGACAAGGTGCTAGTCTAAGGTGATAGTCGGGACCAATGGTTAACGAAAAGGGCATAAAAAAAGATTTATCGACTTGCGTTCTTCTGTAAGCTTATTGATTCCTTTGGGAACATAGGGCCGGAACAACACTTCTCCAATAGACACTGTTCTGGGCGATCCTTTTCAGCTCGGCCCATATCGTGCCGGTTGCTTTCACATCTGCCTCAACACTTCTACGCCAAATCTGTTTTGGTCGACCCACTTTTCGTTTTGCTTGTGGATTCCAGTCAAGGGCCTGCCTCGTGACATTAGAAGCAGAAATATGTAGCCGGTCCATCCACATTTCCGGTTCTCGTTGTCAATATCGGTTGGGGCTTGTCTGGTCCTTTCCCACAGTTGGTCGTTGGAGACCAGTTGGATAAGATGAACGGTAAAAAGAAATCTTCTATTGGACAGCATATTTTTTATAATATCCAGCATCTTATTATAATTGCTCCTTTTGATTATTAGTTACTTACTGTGCCTAATAAGACAAAAGGTAAAAACAAATATTCTATCACATCGCATGAGTTTGTAATAATATTTTATAATAATTGTTCTTGGTTATTATTAGTAATTATTGTTTGTCTATTATTATGCCTAATAATATCTTGAGTAAGAACAGATTTTCGATACGTTGTTTAACTTTTATTGATGTATACTATTATAAATATTTCATTTTTATATTGTAATCTTTTATTGTCTAATTTATATATAGACATTTTCTTGTCCAACGTATTTTCTGAAATACTATCAAATGCTAAATACATTAAAGGATTCTTGGAAGTGCTGACAATATTTCAGCAATCTCCTGTGAATATCCTTTACATAATTATTTATAATTTGATATTTATTTTGAGAAGGATATAGATTATATTGAATTCGGTACCACGTGGCGATATATGATGTTGCTCATTAAACAATCTCTGAGAGGAAGAACTACCGCTTAACTAGGCAGGACAACTCAAATCATTTGGTTGGGACACTCTATCTTCGATCACTCTCAGCCAACCATAATATTTTGATATGTGGGGATTGTGGGCTAGGAGCTGTGATTTATATCTCCGTAATTAATCTGTCAGTGGAGATGGCAGGCGCCATAAAAAGGGAAACGTTCTGCTAGGTGGCAGCAGACCCCTTCCCGCGAACGTTACGAGAAGGGAACTCTATTTGATATTCTTTGTTTTCCTTATTTCCAGAGTTCATTGGCAGTCGTGTCGTTTTGACATTGACGCTCATGAATAAACCAGAATGATTACTTCAACTGTTTTTCGTCGCCCGTGATTTTTAAACAGGACCACTTTCCCCATCATAACAATTTTTCTGCAACAGGCCAAAGGGATCACGCAAACAAACGGCATCTAAATGTCAACAAGATGCTAGTCTAAGTCTCAACGCTTCAGTTCGACCATGTTTGTTCATTATTTGGATCAATGGTTAACGAAAAGGGCATAAAAGAAAGAGTAAAATTATTAGCATGCATTACATGATATCTATTCTGCTTTACACACAATGCGGTTTTTACACTGTTCTACTTTGTCAACTGGAATAAATGCGAAAGGTGACAAAAATTGGTTAGATTTTTTTTGTCTTAGCCAGAAAACCAAGCGAAAAATTTGCCATTGTCACGCGGCTGTAACAAAGCACAATTCATTAGGATTTTAGATAAATACTTACATCTGTGAACTCATCCAAATATGATTTTAATTCCGGAATTACCTTATTACATAGGATCATTTGCCTCGTCCGAATCTCATCTGGTCTGATTTCCGGTTCGTAATTAGATCAGCTAATTGACAGATTCCTCAAATGATCCATGCTATTGGCAACTCTAGCTAGCATCTATAGTTATTTGTTGTTTTATCTTAGTATGGCATATTCCATACTGATTGATTTTAATAGCAGATTTAAAATGACATGCAGCCAATAGTTTTATCTACCACCGATCAGTTATTCTAATATTTCGATCGGGGAAGTGTGTCGGCTGGAAACCATGCTTTGTGGCTTTTCCATCTTAATCTATCATGGTAGAGGGGTTAAATTGCGGAACCGTTTTGTCAGGTAGTGATAACACGTTCCAGTCAGCTCAATTAATCCTAATCTTAGCGTTCTACATGTTTCTAACGTTTAAAGACAGAATGATTGCTTCGACTGTTTTTTGTCGTTCGGGATTTTTAGACAACGTGATCATTTTCCCCGTCAGGGCACCTTTTCTTCGGCAGATCACAGGCATCACACATAGATTGCATCTAAAAGCCGACAAAGTGCTAGTCTAAGGTACTAGTCGGGACCAATGGTTAACGAAAAGGGCATAAAAAAAGATAAATATTATCGACTTTGTGTATATTAGCTAATATGAAACTAAGGCAAGACACATCAACACAATAGGTGCTCCAAAAATAATGTCTCGTATTATGGTGATATTCTAAGCGTAGCTTAGATGTGGTACAAGGGCGGAAGTATAGAGCAGCCATGTTTGATCGAACTCACTATTCAGTCGTAATTCTTATAACGAGACAAGCTTGTTAACCATTATATCACGTCCAGATGCCCTAAATGATCGTCTACGCGTAGCAGACATGTGGTACACGGACGGAAGTGTGGAGCACCCAGCAAGAATCGATCTCCTTTTACATTTCTAATTGATCTAGCGTGTCAAGATTTCTAACCATTATACCACGTCGAAATGTCAAAATGCCTCCTGTTATGTTTACAGACGACATCGAGACTTTGTTCCATTTTTTACATTCTTGGGCAATATTTGTTTCTGGTCCGGGAGCACGCGCAGGGATGGCCACATTAAACTGAACGTGGGGCAGCGCGAAAAACGCCTACTCTACGTTCTTGCAACGTTGCAAGCATATTCTGTTTTAGTTGGAGAGTGTGTAATATTGCGGTAACGTTACTGTAATGTTACAATTGTCAAGACTCCAAACTGTCTCATCATCAGCAAACTTGTCGCAACGTAATGCTAACGTTGTAAATTGCTGTAGTTACCAATTTTCGTACTGATCAAATTACATCAAAATTGTTTTTCATCACTTAAAAACAAGTATAGACGTTGTAAAATTTAATTTAGTATTTCTTTGAGAATAACTAATTGAGATATTGAATTTTCATTCTAACATCTTTCTGGAATTTATTATCCTTTTCCTACGAGCGCCCTGGTTAAGACGATAAACTACATCCAACAGCAAGGCCTCTGATCAGGAGGTTTTGAGGAGCGTGGAACCACATCTTAATTGCTGCTGTTTCCAGGTCCACCCTGACCCTGGGTGGTAGCACCTGTTAGGGTCCCAGCTATGGACAAATAGTTAACTATTACCAGCAAAACCTTTTTGAAAAAGAATATTACCAGCAATACACTTTTGAAGGAAAAATATTACCAGAAACAGATTTTTGACAAACAAAAATAAAATATTACCAGCAATAACAATTTGTGTCGGCATTAAATAACCCATTGACGTTGATATGCCGTAAAACAAGCTAAACCAAACCAATCTAAACCAAAGAATACATATTCTATTCATACGAATCTCGCCTAATGATGTTGTCTGCATTAAATAACCCATTGAGGTTGATATGCCGTAAAACAAAATAAACCAAACCGATCGAAATTGTTTCCTACGAAGCACCTGGCTGTTACAGAATAACATTTCTTACAAAACGATCATTCGGCTGAATTTTAGGTGGATAGAGAAATAATTTTACGAATCCTTGTCATGACTGTTACAGAAAATGTGTAAGCCGTTTATCAATTCTAATACTTCAGTCTGTAATATATATATATATATGCGAAGGGTCGTCTGGGGACCTTGTGGCATTCGTTGCACCAGGTTCCTGTATTCGTCCCTCCAAAAAGTGTGGATGGCCCTGCACAAAGCCTTCACCACTATAATCAAATCCTGTGTGGGTGTCGGGCTTTCAGTTTCTGGGAACTGATCTGCCTGACCCATCATACGTCGAGATCGACGGGAGAGTCCATCATATATATATAACCTGTAATATATTACATATTATATATACATATAGAGTATGTAAAATATTATATATTACATATTATATATAAAATACATATATCGCGTATATATATATATATTAAAGATTTTTTACATATATATATATATATATATATACATTTACACACACACACAGACACACACGCACACACACACACACACACACACACACACATATATATATATATATATATATATATATATATATATACAGTTGCGGCCGAAATGTTCAGAACGGCATTGTTTTCGTCAGAAAAGTAGGTATAAGTTTTTATCAAAGTTTTTTTTATATTCTATAATTTTTACAGACAATAAATACGATATGAATTGTTATTGTCTGAGATTTTGGTGTAATTTGAGAGGATAATACAAAAATTATGGATGATTTAGTGATTTACTGCAAAACCCATGGCGGCCAAAATGATCAGAACGGTTGAAAAAATAACCAAATAATCAAAAATGACACAGAATACTGGAATTATTTAATATTTAGTGTGAAGGCCTTTAGCTTCAATCACACTTTGACATCTTCAACTGCATGAGTAAATTAAATTTTCAATTTCTTGCTGAGTGATCTTATTCCATTCTTCCTGAAGGGCATTCAATAATTTCTCGGTTGTTTTAGGATTTCTGGCTTTTGAACGTTCTCCTAGAATATTCCACACCTTTTCAATAGGATTGAGATCTAGGCTTTGAGGAGGCCAATCCATAACAATAACCTTTTCAGCCTTGCGGAAGTTCATGACCACCTTAGCCTTGTGACATGGGGCATTGTCCTGCATGAATATGGGTGGTCGCTTAGTTGAATTTCTCATCACAGGCAAAACATGATCTTTTACAAGTTGTTTATAAACTCCTGCATTTACCTTTCCATGTAATCGCAACAAAGGGCCCACACCATCTCCAGATATCATCCCCCAAACCATGACACTTCCTCCATCGAATTTAACACTAGTCTTAAGGCATTTAGGCGACAATTTGTCACTTTTAATATCTATTGAAGTGACAAATTATTACTTTTTATTTTTAAAATCTTAAAGAAAACGCCGTCGAATATTTACGAAAACGAAAAGAACTCCCTCGTAAAGAATTATTTTATCAGATGTTTTTGTTTTATATCACGCCGCATATTTCTAAATTAATAAATATCTTAGAATTTGGCGAAATGGATTTCATTAATTTTATTTTTTTCCTTTTGAGAAGAAAATCGTCTTTTTTTAAAAATATTTTCGTGCACGTTTTGCTCTTCTCTTGTATTCGTTTAGTTTAATTTTAAAAAATTATTTGTTTCAACTTGATAAAAACAAATATTCATAAAAAAATAATTTGTTTTACTAAGAGATCTTCGTAATATTTCATTAAAATGCCGGTTTTCTAAAAAACTAAAAGCAAAAAAGAAAACATGCGCCTAATTTTAAAAGTATTAACTAAGATAACGAAAACAAATGTTTAAATGTGGGAAATAATAAGATTTGGAATTGGAGAAATTCTCTTTCATCTGGAGGCTTTATTTTCATACATTATGGAAGTCCTGAGAGATGAGAGAAAGCGTTCACGTTAGGATTACAAACGAGTCTGGATAGAAAAATAACGGGCTTAAGCAAAACC
>OZ038500.1:93795128-93832628 GCA_964036315.1 Acanthosepion esculentum | reverse complement strand
AAATTAAAGCTAGTTGTTGAATTTTGGAGTTGATTGTTGTGGTTTGTTCTGCCTATTATTTTGGTGGGAACGTTTTTAATTTATTTATTTGCATTGATTACCTTTATTTGTTTTTTCTAAACGGCTAGTTTATCGGTATCGGTTGTTAGTCTATTTATATATTTGGATGTGTTTAGATCAATTTATTATACTTGTTATTTATTTGTTACACTGTATATTTCTCTTTTCGGTTTTCGATTTTTAAGTAACGCAGTATATTAGTTTTTATTCATTTTTTTATCGTTATATAACAGTTATAGCTATTTTTCGATATATATATATATATATATATATATATATATATATATATATATATATATATATATATATATATATGCATTATTATTGCCACACTAGGTTAAAATGATCTTTAAAAAAGAGATCAGATTGTATTAATAAAAAAGGATACAAAAGTTCCACAACGATTTTAAGGATGGACATTTTCTGATGCTATCGGACTGGAGCCGTCGATCCCAGCTTGTGTCGCTTTTGGAAAGTGAATGAAAGCCAGACCACGCTTTGACCCATGCCTTATGAGTGAAATTCGGTAGACGGAACCCTTGGGGGCTGTCATCGTTGCCGAGGCCTTAAGCTTGATGGCCTTCTTCTTCAAATTGTTGATAACGCTATATAACATTCTACTTCCCAGAAACTGTAACTAAGGTCTGCCCAGTATAGCTGCACTATAAACCACAGAGCAGGCGTCTGCAATAGGGATTGGCTATCCGCCGAGGTAGACGGGTGTCCTCGTATACGAGTGCCCAGCTATTATATCATATATATAAATTGAACTACACCACATATTTGATTTAAAAAGAACTGATCCGACGTGCAACTTTCGGGATAATAGCTGCAATATTGCTCTATTTATTGAACAATCGACTGAAAAAAACTCCTACAACAAAAGAATTCTCCAATTATCATATTAGTAAAAAGCGCACTCTCTTAATTTTTCAGAAAATTCAACCTTAGCGTCGCAACCGCTCGCACCAACATTTCTTATCGTTAACAATAACACATTTCTAAGAAAAACATATTTCGATTCACATCTAATCTTTCGTGTCATCTTTATTAGCTGGATGTGCTAAAAAAAATCAGTTTGCATGTCTGATGATGTCTATGAACAGATGAAAGTCCTAGCAAAAATAAACTTATACAACTTGAATTTATTAACAACAGGAATCATAACCTTCATCTACAGGTTCGTGGGTTAATGTAATATTAATAAATTTGTTTGCGAAGATGTTTTTCGCCATTTATATCATTAAGTTCACTAATCTGATTTTCGTTAGAATGATTCATGTAATATATATATATATATATATATATATATATATATATATATATATATATATATATGCATATATATATATGCAGTGTTATACAGAACAATAACACATTCAAAAATCCAATCAATCATACAACTTGAATTTCGCCCTTTTACTATTCAGGTTGTAAAATACAAATAAAATTTTTGTTTCAAACTGTTATATATTAAATTACAGCAGTCAACTTATCAAATTGTAGGCTTCAAAATTAACATATTAATGTTTTCTGTTTATTCCTTTCTAAGAAAATTATATCCTATTATATTTTTCTTCCATAGACAGAATTCCTTTTTTTGTTATATATATTTTCCGTGTCGAACATAGCGAGTGCCATTGATAAAAATATATATTTGTTTAAGCGATGCTATATTTATGTTTAAACGTACACATTTCCAGAGATAGAGCGTACTTAAATATAAAATTGTACACTGAGATCCACACCGAACGTAATATTCAGGCATTATGGCCGGAAGACTACGTTCAAGCCACTCAGATTTTGCCTCATATATATATGTATATTATTGTCATTCACAGACAGACTGTTTCGCAGCTCATCAGTGTGGCTAGACGTCCGATTGCCTCTAGCTAGGATCGAAACCCGACTGAATTGGCGTCAGTCGGAAATTCTACCACTAAGCCGTCGGCCCACGGCAGGGATGAAGGTGAATTTTAGCGTATTTATTTTTAGATTTAGATAAACACACAGTGACTGACAGTGACTCAATTCTGCCGAAGAGTCTTGCTATATTAGCTTTAACAATTACTGTTTACAAACACACGCTTCATTCCCACAGAGTTCAACCGAAAAAAATATGTGTGTGTATATATATATATATATATATATATATATATATATATATATATATATATATATGTGTGTGTGTGTGTGTGTGTGTGTGTGTGTGTGTGTGTGTGTGTGTGTTAATAAATATACAAAAAAGGCAGGCTGCTGTTGCGAGCAATGATCGGTCATTTCTAGAGAGAAAATTGTACATAAAATAAGAAAAACCCATTTCCTTAATATCATCTATCTGTCTTTTGTTGAATTTTAAAATTTCAATGCAACGCCAATCGTCATATACTACTCAGTTGTTCTCAATTTCTTTCACTCATTGACCCTTGCGTCTTAGTGACATTATTGCCTTGCTTGTGGTGAAAAGATTTATTTTAAAATTATAACCTTAGAAACATTAAGATCAACCCATTATCATATATATTTTATGAGTGAAATTTGGTAGACGGAACCCTTCGGGCCCGTCGGTAGCTGTGCTAGCGCCAAGTCACAAGTCATCGTGGCCGAGGGTTGGAGTGTGCTGTCCTTGTTCAGATTGTAGATCACGCGAGATAACACGCTCTCTCCTAGAAACTGTAATTAAGGTCTTCTCGGCATATTTGCATTTTTAACCACAGGATAGCTACGAGGGTGTTTGAAAACACAAATGTGCCTGAGCGAGTGTCTGCAATAGGTTTTGGCTACCCCCCTACGTAATAGGCGGGTATACTCGAATGCGAGTGGCCAGATTAATAAATAGACATAATACCTTACGTCCGAAGTACGACTCGGAGTGCCATGTTCAATGCAATCTTCAGGTTCTTTTATGAACTCTTCATTAAAGTCATTAGTATTTTCAAAAATTCTGGGTCTCGTGAAAGCATCGCTATATATCAGGTCATCCCATAAGTGCTGTCCGAATTTTGAATAAAGAAAACAAGTGACCAAATGTTACATTTAATTACAGATTCAATCAACCATGTATTTTCCCTGATTATCTATGATTCCTTCCATCTATTAACAAGCTTACTTATTTCCATTACTGTAAAATTCTTTTGGCTTTGAATCGAAGAACTCACAAATGTCAGTTTTAACCTCTTCCTGTGTTACAAAAGCTGTCTCTTCCAAATGATTCTGTAAGCTACGAAACAAATGGTAGTCTGAAGGAACATGATCGGGAGAATAAGGTGGATGAGGAATTTTCTCCCAACCAAGTTCTTCGATCTTTTGTGACGTGATTCTTGCTGTGTGTGGTCGCGTATTGTCCTGATGAAACATCATCTGTTTTCGATTCATTAGAGAAGGTCTTTTTTCCTCAAAGCTTGGTTCAAACGCTCTAATTGCTGACAGTATATTTGAGCATTAATTGTTGCATTAGGTGGTAAGAATTCAAAGTGGGTTATTCCTTGGCAATCCCACCAGATTGAAAGAAGAACCTTTTGCCCATGAAGTTCCTTCTCGGCTGTGGCTGGGGACATTCCCTTTACCAAGCCACTGTCTACGACGCTTAATATTCCGATAAAAGATCCATTTTTCTTCGCCAGTCACAAGTCTATCCAAAAACGGTGAAGCAAGTTGGCGAGAATGGAGAGAAGCGCAGATGTCAACTCGGGATTTGATGTTGTTTTCAGACAATTCCAAGTTTAGGAACTTTTCCAAGTTGTTGAGGATGACGATGAACAGTTGTATGGTTTGAACTGAGAACCACTGCCAATTCCTCAACTGATAAAGCAGCATTTTCTTCAAGGGTTGCTTCAAGAAGCTTTTCATCAAACTCAACTGGACGTCCGGTTCTATCTTCACCTTCAAGAGTGAAATCTCCACCTCTGAATTTTGCAAACCATCTTCTTTCATTCACAAATTCCTCTCCATAAACTGAGTGAATGTTTCTAGCCGCTTCGGCTGCCGAGTTTCCTTTCTTGAACTCATAAAGCATTATGTGCCTCAAATGTTTCTTTGGTACTTCCATGTTAGCAGGGTTTTAATCCAACAAAATTTAATTTATTGTTCTCTGAAATAAAATTTGATCAGTTTAAATGCATCTAAACATAAAAATAATGTTCAGCTCCATTAAACATTATAAAATACTCTTTAAATTTCCTTCATTTTAACAGAAAGTTAAAATTCGGATAGAACTTATGGGATGACCTAATAGGATATGAATTATACGTTTAATAATTATATGATTAAAATCTAATACAGAGGTATAGATCTGGATTAAAGTTAAATAATTGTAGGCTAGGAATAACAAAGAAGAAATGAAATAAAACTAGAAATAAAAATTGGAAACTCCGTAATATATTTTCAAATTTCGTTAATCTTAAAGGAATAGCGAATCGGGGGTGGGAGGCTTTATATAAATAAATCTAAAAATGACGAATTTTACAAACATTGTTTTGTTAACACCAAAAATTAAATTAAATATTTAATTGCAAATTTTTATATGAGCGTGATCGCACACATGTATGGTTGCTTCTATCTATATCTATTTATTTAATTCATATATATATATATATATATATATATATATATATATATATATATATATATATATATATATATATATATATATATAAGTGAACACTGAAGTCAACACTTCGAGGCGACAGGCTGTTTCATTTCTAGCGTGGTCTGAAGATTGCGTCTAACAGGAAACAGCCTGTCGCCTCTAAGTTTTGACTCCAATGTTCACTTTTACATTACACACGCTCCATCACTGATATTGAGCACTTTATCCCATAAATATAGCACACCTTAAGACTATATTTCTTCATATATATATATATATATATATATTTATATATATATATATATATATATATATATATATATATAAATTCAAGCATAGTTGATTAAATAATCTTGATATTTTATATCTATTTATATTTTAATCCTCGCGAATTCTTTGATTGACATCTTATTGCCATTAAGGAAGTCGGCATATATTTTTCTTTTCATATATATTCTGTTTTATTTTCACATGTAAGTTCAGTGTCGTCCGACATCATCTTCAGGGATGAAATGCAAATATATATATATATATATATATATATATATATATATATATATATATATATATATATATACTTTTTGACAGAGTGAACTTGTCCCAATGACGTGTTTCTCTCTGAAAATATTAAGTATTTCTTCCGATATCTTGCTGAAGTTGGTGGTCTTTTCTGGAGCGTTTTCTAGTCTTATCTATTTTCATAATATCGGAAAGTAGTTATTGACAATACAAGTCAAAACACGCGACTGAACGAAAAATGTTTCCTTTATGCACTATAAGGAAACGTTTTAGGATCAGATCTTTTGTTAATATTCATTCTAATTCCTTCGAAAAAACATATATTTCAATTGAGTTAACAACTACGGAACGACGATATTCATTGTCTCACTGTAGAATATTTCACAAGATTTTCGACATTTTCGCATTCTTCATTGTCAGCTTGATAGTAGCGGCTCTTAAAAATAGCATTCCATCTTGTTTGAAATGTAAATATGTTTCTAATGTTCCCTCCTTAAAAGGTTCTGGCAACATGACAACAATTCTAACAGCCGTAATCTATTCGTAAAGACAAAGAATACAGACACAGAGAAGTCCACACATAATAACAAACATTGTTCAAATTTATAAACTATCACGAATAACAGTAAATATTCTTAAAAACGTCAGACAATAAAACAAATAATTATGTTCCTTAGAAGATTGCTTGAAGCTGGTATTAAAGTGTAATACCAAATGACAAATTTTGCTGCCAGGTGTGAACTTCAAGTTTTGAGGATTACGCCTCTTGTATATATAAAGCTGTTGAATATATATTTCACAATGCAGGAAGCAACATAATTATGGACAACGATAATAAATCTTGGAGAAAATCTAGAAATAATTTCACAATTAAAACTTATATGATGGAATTCAGTTGTATGGCCATTTCACTAATGACATTCTGAAGTACAAGTATCTTTAGGTTAGATATGTTATCAATTCTTTATATTAGACTGTATTGGGTGCATTTTGTTTTGCATAACAACATTCATAATAATCGATTAACATATCTATGCGTATTTTTGATAGAATCGCCAAAATTGGGGTACATTTTCCATCACTCTTGACACTGAAAGTGTAAAAAAACATTCAAAATTTCGAGAGCATTTTATAATATTAATTTTTGAAAGTTTAAAACGCATCTCAGATATAAATTGATTAAGGCAAATTATGCAGTTGCCGCCGTTAATGGTCAAAAGAGTCAAAAATTGATGTAAAGTTTTGTGCTGGTAATTGTTTTTGTGGATTACTTCGAGTAATCATCTCAATTTGATGGTAATCAAAAAAGGTGTTGCATACTTTTATATCACACTGGATAAAATAAACTTAATGAAATTCATTTGCGCAAGTTACGATATATTTCTCGCTTTGATGTGTGGCCTCTACTTAAGGAATAGTAACGAGTGGCAATCATTTCAGGTGTAATTGGTAAGTTTTGTAAGCAAATTTTGAAGTTAGTGTCGAGTAAATTATCTGGGATTGGTGACAAAGAAATGAAGACGACCCGTGAAATTTATCGGATTTATAACCACAATATTCACCATGGGAATCGATTTCAAATGGAATGGTTACGTATAATAAGACAATTTTCAGGAGGGTGAAAAGTGGATATGTTAAACCCTAGGTTATAAAACCCGATGTCTTATAAAGGATATTATTTACGACAACATTCAGCTACCAATAATTTTCTGAAATAATATTTCATTAATTTGCAGCTTGTAAAATTAACAAGATACAAGTTTGTCAATTTGATGTCAATATTTAACAGTGATGTCACCAATATAAAAATCATAAGAAACAAGACATTCGATGAATCTCTCTCTCTCTCTCTCTCTCTCTCTCTCTCTCTCTCTGTCTCCATAATAATCTCTGTAACATATATGTATGGACAACATATATATATATATATATATACATAATGGCTAATACAAATACAGCACACGCACACCAACACACAAACGCTATACACACACTAAAAATGTGTATATACATATATAGGTTTCCTTATAATAATTCAGTATATATTTATAGAGAACGAATATATATATATATATATATATATATATATATATATATATATATATATATATATATATATATATATATGATTATTACTACACACGGATGGTTATTACTATGATTATTACTACACACAAAATCAATTGTTAAAAGGTTTAAACATTCATTCCTTTAAATAATGTTTAACTAACCATTCTTCGCCGGAGGAGGGTCACAAAATCCGAAACACATGTAGCAAAATGTACAAAATAAAGTTTTAAAAAATACATATGATAATCAAAAGCTTTTCCGGCTTTTTCTCTCCTTTTTTTTTCTTTTTCAATTTTTCACTATCCTATCGTTTTAATCACTCCTTATCTACAACGAAAGAATTCCGCGAAGAGTAAAGAAAACCATGGAAGATCTCCTAGAATTATACTAAATTACTAACAGAAAAGGAAGTAATACAGAAGTTGAACAAAAAATGGACACTGTACTTCAACAACTCACTTTTCAAGAACCCAGGGAACAAAATTATAACACAGAAGGTTTGTCTGTTTTATATTTCTGAGATGAGGTATTATGTATACTATTTTCATTGTTCGAACTATCAACCTCATCTTTGCTGCCATATTTATCATAACGTTTCGGCCGTTGTACGCTCCGGCCTTCTTCAGTGGTTGGAATGTCGAAGTGAACCCTTTATTTCGCTCGTTGGGGTAGACTGTTCTAGTTCCACGTGCAATGTCTAATGGATATCAGTTATCAGTTACCTCCTATTAATCCCCCTCGCCAAGTTCTCTACCGCCTTAAACATGTATTGGACTGACACTCTTTGGCTCCTGTCACAGGATATAACTAACGCCTGTATCAACTGTGCCATGTGTCCTTGAGAAATATTGAAATATAGACAGATACTCAATTTACATAATACTTAACTTAAACCACATTTCAAATTCAGGAATGTTTTTCTCCCGATTGACGTAAATAACGTTAAACTGCGGGAATAATTTAAGCCACAACTTCTTACAGTATTTTCGTTTCGTAATATAGTAAGTTTACATCGTAGATATGTTTCTTTGTGTTAATATAAAACCATGGAAGATCTAGAATTATACAAAATTACTAAAAGAAAACAAGTAATACACAAGGTAAACAAAATATGGGCGCTATACTTCAACAACTCACATTCCAACAAACCAGGGAACACAACTGTAAACAAAAGCATTGGTTGAATATTTCAAAAGTCAGTGTGGATGCCTAGAGAATATCAAAAATACACACATCCAAGAGGAATCATACAAAACGAAGAAATAGAATCTCCGGATGTGGGACAATTTACTACACCAAAGAAAACTGCTATTTTTCAATGTTATCGAAAACAAAGAAACTGCAACCATATAAAAAAAAACCTTCATAGAAAAGAAGGAAACATTTATCTGGGGAGAGGGGGGATTCCGCGAAAGGATATCACCACAAGACACGGAAAAACAGAAACAAAAAAAAATACACTGTTCCTAGCAAAATTCCAGGCCCAAATTGAAATACAGCAAGACAAAACAATATATTTTACGACAAAATACACCGAGAATGATAATGAACTATTGACGGAAATCAAGGAATTATGTCCCCTAGAAACTCACCAATTCCTATCAGAATTATGGTAAGCAACATGCAAAGAGGAGGAGGAAAAATCACAGAATATTTTGAAAAGGTAAACAACCTGGCTAAAACCATTACCAAGTAAGGGAAAATATGATAATAGAATAAAACCAAAAAACACGAACGAAACTCACAATAAAACACAAAACTCAAAACAGAATAACTCCGCACGACGCCAGCAAATGCAGAGAAAACCATATAACAGAGGTAAGAAGCCAGATACATGCTAACACACACTCGAAAACCCCACACAGAAACATCAGAAACATCCTTTATAACAGAAATAAATATACACTTATACATAACCATCCATAAATGACAACCCCAATTATACTATCTACGAAACCCAAAACCTGACGGGAGGTGTCATCTCTTAAAAAAGACGGAATGTGTGGAAAGACACAATTATATTATTTTTTTAGAAATCTCAATCCGAACAAGAAAACCAGTACCGATGAGAAAAAAATAATAAACTTATCTACATATACACTTAAAAAGGACAAAATCAACCTATTAAAATTAAGCCTCAAATTCCACCCTGCTCCGAAGAGTAATATAACAGACATAAAAAAAATCTTAGAGAATTGGAACTGAAGCTCAGACTGACAGAAAGAATAAATAATAACAAAAACTTTACAGATGTCTTAATATAAAAAGTAAATCCAAATTCTCCCACTGCTCCGCCTAAATAAAATAATTTTTTTTTTTTTGCAGAACTCTGGAATCTCAACCTGCAAGAAAAATATAAATCATTCTTTAACCTCACATACAGACAAAGGATAGCCTTAGAGAACATTCTTAGAAATAACAACATAATTATAAAGAAAGCGGACTAAATCAGTGTGACAGTAATCACGGACAAGATATACTATAAAACAAAAATTCTAAAGGCACTAGGCACAACGATAAATTATTCGAAACCAACATAGGCAAAGATATTATATCAAAAATCACAAACACTGCACAACACATAATAAAATATCTATCTAGATTTCTGAGATGAGGTCTTATGTACATTATTTACATTATTCGCACTATTGTCCTCATCTTTGTCGCCATATCTATTACAACGTTTCGGCCGTTGTACGCTCCGGCCTTCTTCAGCTGGTTGGAATGTCAAACTGAACCCTTTGGTTGGATCCAGTGAGAGGACACAAAGAGTGTGAGTTCAATACCCAGTAAAGGCAGTGGAGAGCTTTCAGAGGAAAAATTAACAGGAGATAACTGATAACTGACATCCATTAAACATGGCACATGGAACTAGGACAGTCTACCCCAGTGAACGAAATAAAGGGTTCAGTTCGACATTCCAACTAATGTAAATTATGTACATAATAAAATATTAACAGAATAAAATTATGCGTATATAACAAACAGAGGAGTACTGAAACCTCTAAATACAAGAGAAAATCTTCATACACACACACACACACACACACACACACACACACACACACACACATATATATATATATATATATATATATATATATATATATATATATATATATATATATAGGTTTCATTGTAATAATACAAAATATATGTATGGAAAACGAATATATATGTACACTGGAAATACAAACACACTAGTCGGACGACTAACACCCACACAGTGTGCATGTATATACTATGTATGTTTCCTTAAAATAATATGAGCTATATGTGTGGAGAACGAATATATACACACATACTGGCAAAAGCAAACACACTAGATAGCCCCCACACACAAACACACACGAATCCTACACATACATATATACACATCATACAAAGTGTATATATATATAATATATATGTCTCCTTATCATAATGTGATATATATGTACGTAGAAAGTATATATTTATATATATATATATATATATATATATATATATATATATATATATATATATATATATATGTATATATATATATATATATATGTATATATATATATATATATATATATATATATATGTATATATATATATATATATATATATATATATATATATATATATGTATATATATATATATATATATGTATATATATCTATATATATATATATATATATATATATATATATATATATATATATGTGTGTGTTATGGGACCTACCTTTATGGACTAAATGGACTCGTTCTATTAATATATATATGGGGAGATTATGCCTCTCAGGAGAACTGTCTACCGCTGACAGCCTTGCTGCGACTTGTTAAAGCAAGTCGTTCAAACACTCTGCCTCTGAGCAGAGAGGAACCCGGACGAGGCTCTGCCGAACGGCAGAGTCTCGTTCGTGGACGTTGACCAACCCGATTCTGTTTTTACAGTTTCTACAGGCATTTTTTGGCAGAGCCTACGGGCTCGGGATTACCCACGTTAGACTCGGCCTTGTGCAACATCTTTCCCTCGTGGGGGGATTGTAAATATTGCTGTCTACAGTTGACGAGTTGACTACTGTACTTTGCCGGCAGTCGGACGTGCAACACTTTTGTATTCGTTCTTTTGTTTAATAATATGTTTTCACTAAATTGCTGAGTTCGAGTTTTCTTTCGGACCTATTCTGGGTCCACAACAATATATATACACTGGAAGAATGACCTCCTCCTCACTTTTTCTTTCCATTATTTATTTTATTACCCCTCAACCAGCAAAGCCTTTTCTTTGACCAGCCCAAGATGGATTACGATGCCGTATGATTATTACTACACACAAGCGACAATTGTTAAAAGAAGAAAACATTCATTACTTTAAATAATATGTTTAACTGATCATTCTTCGCCTGAGGAGGATCACAAGACCCGAAACCCGTGTACTGAAACATTTAAAATTTGAAAAAGTTATTACATAATGCGAAGGCCAGTGTCAGGGTGGTCAGTGACTGGCCGAGCGGAAAAGGAATTATCGAATTATGTAGTTGATAATATGGCCTCACCCAACTCAGTTAGAATTAGATTTGGTAGACATTCTTATAGGGCTCTAGTAGATAAGTAAGCAGGGGTATCAGTCACACATAGAAGAGATTACAGTAATCTGCAACCCAAACCCGAAATACTAAAAAGAGTGATACGTCTACAAACAGCGAATGGTTGGACTCTACACAAAGATGGACAGGAACGATTACAAGTTAATATAGGCAGCCAGCTCACATCGCATAATTTTTACGTCTTGAGAAACTTAAATAAGAGTGCAGTATTGCGACGCGACTGGCTACCGTAAAATGAGGTTAGAATTTATTTGGATTTAGAAACACTACGTCGAGGAGATGAATGTTTAGCATTAGAAAAAGATAGGCACATTTCGTCCATACCTAGGAGAGCTCGTACAGTAAAGTTAAAGCCCCATTTCATGTTTATGGCAAAAGTCGGACTACAGGATGATAAGTTCACGGACTCTTATGAAGTTGAACAATTAAAGTCAGGGATCATTAGTAACCAAGGTGGCTCTTCGGTAACGAGTGCGATAGATCACTCGGTGCGAACCAGACAATTACTTTGAGACGAGGGAGCCCGATAACTAGGTTTAACCGACTAGTGTAAATATTATCTCCCCATTAGAAGCTAAACAACGTCACATCGAGCTGTTAAAGAAAAATAGGGATTTATTTGCTACGACTGACAAAGATTTAAGGAAGACAGATACGGTAAAAATGCGTATCAACACTGACGGACACGTACCTATCAAAAAACGTCCACGTCGAACACCGCACATACGAAGAAATCTAGTAGATGAGGCTTTAGAGGAAATTTTAGCGACAAGCATTATAGATAGATGTAGAAGTCCTTAGGATTTTCCAGTGGTTATCGTAAAGGAGGAGGATTTTGATAAGAGAATCTGTGTAGATATTAAAGCGCTAAATAAATTTCTAAGAGCGATGCACATCCACTCCCGGTTACTGATGATATCTTAGTGTGACACCCGTCCTTTGGTCACGACGCCAAATGTGACGCCGCCCTTTGTCACGACGCCAATATGTGACGGGCTAACCCTGGGACATCGGTTGAAGTCTTGTTGGGTTCTAGTACCAACTTGTCGTACCCGGCTCGCTTCCAACGCCTGGTCACCGAAGCAACTGCTTTGATCTCGATTCAACCTACCCACGTTGTGATTTGATCTTAGGTTGACGAGATCAATCAAACGTCGGGTCGTAGTGCCAGCCGAATCCGGGTCAAGGTGATACTGCACAATAAATGTAGACAAAAAAACAAAAGCACAAAAAACAACTTCAAGGCGTGAGACTGGTTAGGAATAGCGATTAATTTTATGTCGGTTTGTTGAGTTACAGGAGTGCGTCTCTCTCTTTATCTCTCAGCCCGAAGAAAAAAACCGACATCTCCTTAACTCAGGGTTGGGCTTTGTGTGCGGTCGACAGATGACCTATTAAATCCTTTCCCGATAATATAAGTTTTGGTTATCATGACACAGTTAATGTTTTATCTGTCCAAAAACTCTGGGATTCATCAACTAATTTTTACGACAATGACCATCAGAATTCTCGCCTTCCCAAATATCCCTCTGTGGGTGGTCTCTTTTTCTTTTTCATCTAAGTTGTTAAATCTTGTCCCTCTCTTTCTTCCTTTTCTTTCTCTTTTTCCTTCCTTTGTCCTCGCAGAGAATTTTCATCATTCTCTGATAACACAGTCAATGGGTATCCATTCAAAACTCTGGGAACATTTGGCATATCTCAGCGTCGTCCTCCGTCCTCCGCGAGAAAGGAAAAATGATTATCTTGATTCGCATTTGAAAATAATAAAATAAAAAATCTTTTTACCCATCCTTTGTTTGGGGAAATAACAAAACAAAAATAATATCGCTCAGTATGACTTTCGTTCTATCTATCGGTTTAAGTTATCGCTCAGTATGTCTTTCGTTCTATCTATCGGTTTAAGTAATCCCCGTAATTAACTTCTGTGGTTAATTAATTGGTTAATTAACCTGCCGTTGCTAAATAGTGTTACATTAGCATCTTTAGATTCAGCTGGGTACCTGTTCACATTAGACTTAAGATACTGGTAGGTAAAGATACATAAAGGAGTTAGAACGGGTCTCATAGAAAGATGTACGATATTTATCAAAAGAATTAGTAAAAATTTATATATTAACAAGATTCACGTGGTAATTTGGATTAACGTTAGCAAATCGATAACATTTCCACCATACAATTTACTTTATAATAGGGACGTCGTTCGGCCGCTAGATATCTTAAAACCACATTGTCTTTATTATGGAAATATGCACCAAAACATGGCGCTACAGGGACAACACCGCGCATTTACACTATTTAAGAATAATATGAAGAAAATGGGGAAACGACAGATAGAAATGTCTACTATTTCAATTAATGACGTAGACTTTTAAATTAGGAGACTTAGTCTATTATAGAAACTATCATAAGAGGGACAAATTAGACACGAGGTGGCGGCCGTATTATGTAGGAGTTGAGAGGATCGGCACAGTATCTTATAGGATCAAGGATCAGTTTATAGCGAACCGTTATTTGTATGATGTATAATATTTTTTGACTATGGCGCTTGTTGTCGGGGCATAGCGAGATTTTAACAAATAAGCTACAAGTCACACTTGTCAACGATTTAAAATACATATTACTATGTATTTTGAAAAAGCAAAAGTGGAGGTAATGTTACCAGGGCCAGAATGGTCAGCGATTAGCTAGAGTGCCTCGTGGGCAGGGTATTCTAAAAGTGACGGATTGCCTTTGTTTAAGTTGTGAATATCAGTCCAAAACGGTGCGAATTCAACAGAAGGTCTCAAGATTTCTGAAGCGACGTTATGCCTCCCACACCCATGGTTGCGGCCGGATAATAGCACCCGCAGAGGAATACTGAGCCACCGTGTGACATGCTTCCACGTGACGTTATTCATTTTACTGCCTCTTATAATCTAAACATATAGATTTTTGCTATATTTATGGGTTAATGTGCTCAGTATCAGAGATAGATGGTATGTAAATATAAACGTGTATTTTTGTCAACACTCTCACAAATACAACACACAATACAAAAACATCAACAGTATTGAAAACACCATACAGCAAAGATGTAATAAGAAACGTAGTGAAAACATTAATTAAATTTAAACACAGACTCTACTCCCCGTCAAGCACTAGTTGCACAAAAGATATTCAACAGAAACACAGTAAAAAATCAATTACAGTTGCACCAGGAACGCAAATAATAAAAACACAACAGAAAAACAACCAACAAACCAACCGCACAAATCAGATTCACACGTGACTGAAAAGTAAATAACTAATGTCCGTTAAACGGTAATTACTTGCAAAATATGTAATATACCAAGCCTCTGTAAAATCAGCATATAACCAAAAAACATATACATAAGAGTAACTGAAGAACTGTGGAAACAAAGAAACTATGCAGACAAAACATCCTTCATGAATATTAAATACACACGACAAGTACAATGATTGTGAAACATATGGAAAATTAAAAGTAAAAACAAAATCAAACCAAAATTAACGTTAACAATCACGAAAACATTATCAGACTATATCAATAAATTCCAAAAATATAACCTAGTAGCTATAATTAACTTTCCAGACAAACAAAAAACACAACTTACTAAATAAACACTCGGAACTCATCTAAAAACGCAGACACGAGAACAGGTTTTACTAAGTTACTTAAAAATCGAAAACTAAAAGCGAATACGCGATAAATAAGAACATACGTAAATAAATAAAATAAAGGAAGAAAAATATCAAAGTCTATAAGTAAATAATAAAGTAAATAATAAACAATCTTACAAGATACAGATGCACACATAGACACAAATAAAAGCCCTGCGGGAAGATGAATGGATGTATAACATCGTCGGGACTAGTGATCTCTCCAAAAACCATGATGTTGGCGAGATATCTTTCCGAATCCTCTGAACTGGCCTCAAATTGATAGACAAACACTCTGCAATGTTCGTATTGTAGCTTCCGATGAGAATGTCAAGAAGTACAGCATGCGATTTCCATATTTCTGCTGGAAAGAATTGCGTCATGATGATCTTTTCCTCACAGACGGTGCCCAACTGACCCTACTATACTGGACAGTCAACAAAATAAAAAAAAACAAGACGCATATGCGAAATTAAAAATATAATATGGCAACAATTTACCCATCGCACCACGTATAATTTAACACTAATTTTTTTATCTATATTATACAAATATATATCTCTATTTCTATCTATCTATCAATACACACACAAACACACACACACACACACATATATATATATATATATATATATATATATATATATATATATATATAAGTGAACATTGAAGTCAACACTTAGAGGCGACAGGCTGTTTCATGCTAAACGCAATCGTCTAGCATGAAACAGCCTGTCTCCTCTAAGCGTTGACTTCAATATTCACTTTTATATTTACACATGCTCTATCTCTGATACTGAGCACTTTATCCCATAAATATAGCACACCTTAAGGGTATATTTCGCCATACATATATATATATATATATATATATATATATATATATATATATATATATATATATATGAAGTGGAGGAATCTGCTGCATAGATAACTGTAGGTCTTCCATATGTACCTACAAAGGCATTGTGCATAGGCGAGATGGAAATCAACCGTCTAAAATCTACACCTGAAACATCATTAATATCCCGATGCCTTTAGTCCTGCAGACTAGAGAGAATCTAATATTAATGTTTCGTAATTCCTAAGCTAATTATTTAAGTTGTCATTATATTTTCCTCTAGGGAAAGGTTACATATTTTGAGTATCTAGTGTGGTTTCAAACCGGTACTCTTAAACAACAAATATATATATATATATATATATATATATATATATATATATATATATATATATATAAAAAATGAAATGAAGAGGTTATAATGGTTCCAACGAGAGAAAAGTGTGTATATTAAAAAGAAGAGAGGTACCGAAAATTTTTTTGGTTGTAATGTGGGTTTTTTAAAAAAATATTATTCTTTATTTTTCATAGTTTTACATAGTTTTACAACACGGGTTTCTGGTCTTACGACCGTCTTCAGGTAAAGGGTGGAGATTTCCACATATTATTAAAAATAATTATTAAAAATAATTAATTTTTTTCAATGTTAAATCTTCTCTATATGAGACATTCTCTGTTTTTGTGTTGGTCATTCCAATGTCTTTCTTTAAATGGTAGTGAAGAGTTCTGAGCGAAGGGTCATAAAACAATTAAGGTTGGTTTGAGAAGTGATGAATCGGGTTGTCTTATCTTTTAATGTTTTAATAACCCCTGTGTGTTCTTAAATCTCCTAGATCTATTTCCGTTTTCGTGTGTTCCTGTCAGCATGCGTGTATATATGTGCGTGTACATTCCCCCTGAATACATACACTGTCTCACTACGAACAATTAGTAAACACATTTGTACACATACACACACACAAACATACACACATACACACGCACACACGTACATTGTCCCACCACAAGGAATCTGTACAAACGCACACACACTCACACACAAACACACACATTTTCCCCAAGTTACATGGAACCAGCACGCACGCACACACACACACACACACACATATACACATACATACGCATATACATACACACGTATTTCCTAAGTTGTGTGGGGTTTGCCAATATTCATGCATATACATGCATACATACATATACACACACACATATACACACACATACACACATATACATATACATACACACACATATATATATACATATATATACATATATACATATACATATATACATACACACATACACACACATGCGTACATATATACATTTTTCGTGTTCCACAGATACCCGCATGTGAGCTTGCGTGCATGCATTAGAGCGGTTTGATCACTGTATTTGGTCACCATGTGTGCATGCTGTGTGCTTTTGTGTGTGGGGTCATGATCTATTCAGTTCCGGTTTGAATTTATTTATGAAGTTTTTTTCCTGTATTTGTAGGTAGGAATAATTGTCTGTTTGGTATATCGGCATGATATTAAATTTACCCTGGTTACATTCAAAGATATGTTGTGAAACAAAAAGTTTTCTGTTGCCTGGCAACTTTTGTGTAGGGAGACCCTGTTGTTCAGTTGTTGGCTGATGCCTATATATGATTTCCTGCATTTTGTGAATTTAAGTACATAAATCACATTTTTGGAGTTGCAGTTTAAGTTTTTGTTTATTGTGAACGTTGTTTTGGGGTTTTCAAAAGTGTACGAGTTTCCTTCTATAATGATGTCACAAACCCCACACCTTTTTTGTTGCATTTTGTGACTCCCTGTATTGAGTGTTGGGTAAATTTAGATGAGGTTAATATGTGTTTTAGGTTTTTAGATTGGCGTTTGCTTTTAATTATTTTGGTTGTTTTTATTAAATTATTCAGTTTATTATTCTTGCTAAGTCGGTCTAGATTTTTGGTAATTCTTTGAATATTTCTGGATTGTTTTTGTTGTATGTTGAGACATATGCTAGAGTTGGCTCGACATTACGTTTCTTTTTATTTCTAAGTTGGTCTAGAGGGATTTTTTTTGCGAGTTCAAAACCTTTGTTTATTAGTGTTGTGGGGTAGCCTCGTTTTTTTAGAGTTTTATGTAGTTCTTCTAAGCGGGTTTTTCGGAGGTGTTTATCAGTCACTATAGTACAAACTGTACGTGCTAGGGAATAGGGGATGGATTTTACGCAGCTTTTGGGGTGATGGCTCTTGAAATGAAGGTATTGTTGGGTGTCTGTGGGTTTGTGGTAGATATCTGTGATTATATGGTTGTTTTTATTTCTAATGAGTATATCTAAAAATGGTAATTCGTTAAAATTATATTCTTGCGTGAATTTGATTTTTGGATGTAAGTTTTGAAGTAGAGTATGAAATTGGTTAATGTCGCCCCATGAGGATTTCCAAAAGATGAAGCAATCATCTAAGTATCTTTTCCAAGATTTAGTGAACTGGGCTTTTATATTTGCCCCATATATTTGTTCTATCTGTTCATAGAGGTTTTCTTCTAGGTAAGCTAATGTTAGGGTGGCATATGTTGGAGCCATTTTTGTTCCCATTGCTGTACCCAGGGTTTGGATATATGTACACAGGGTTTGGATATATGTGTATATGTGTGTGTGTATATGTATGTATGCATGTATATGCACGCATATTGGCAAACCCCACACAACTTAGGAAATACGTGTGTATGTATATGCGTATGTATGTGTATATGTGTGTGTGTGTGTGTGTGTGTGTGTGTGTGTGTGTGTGTGTGTGTGTGTGTGTGCGTGCGTGCTGGTTCCATGTAACTTGGGGAAAATGTGTGTGTTTGTGTGTGAGTGTGTGTGCGTTTGTACAGATTCCTTGTGGTGGGACAATGAACGTGTGTGCGTGTGTATGTGTGTATGTTTGTGTGTGTGTATGTGTACAAATGTGTTTACTAATTGTTCGTAGTGAGACAGTGTATGTATTCAGGGGGAATGTACATGCACATATATACACGCATGCTGACAGGAACACACGAAAACGGAAATAGATCTAGGAGATTTAAGAACACACAGGGGTTATTAAAACATTAAAAGATAAGACCACCCAGATTCATCACTTCTCAAACTAACCTTAATTGTTTTATGACCCTTCGCTCAGAACTCTTCACTACCATTTAAAGAAAGACATTGGAATGACCAACACAAAAACAGAGAATGTCTCATATAGAGAAGATTTAACATTGAAAAACATAAAGGAAAAAAATTAATTATTTTTAATAATTATTTTTAATAATATGTGGAAATCTCCACCCTTTATCTGAAGACGGTCGTAAGACCAGAAACACGTGTTGTAAAACTATGTAAAACTATGAAAAATAAAGAATAATATTTTTTAAAAAACCCCACATTACAACCAAAAAAATTTGCGGTACCTCTCTTCTTTTTAATATATATATATATATATATATATATATATATATATATATATATATATATATATATATATATATATAAAAACTCTCCAATTATTCAAAAATTTGACAAACCACGGTATAGAGCAGGTTACCACCAGATAAAAGCTATCGGTTATGTAGAGACTTTATTAAAAACTCCAGAAGCAAAGTCAGGGTTTGTTATTGGGAATTTGAGGGTAAACATTACTGGGTACACCAACAATAAAATCTCTTAACCAACTGAAGTAGTTGAATTCTATAAAAAAGACTATAAATATAGAAAAGAATTTCCAGAACTTTTCACAGGTATTGGTAGACTCGAGAACATATATAAAATAGTCTCGCAAGCAATGGCTATAGTAACTCCTCGACGCTTGCCACTTACTATGAAGAAAAAAGTCCATGACGAGTTACAGCGTTTAGAAAAAATATATATATACCCGGTAAAAATACCAATTACTTCACAACCAGCCGTAAAACATGCTTCACCGATGTCTGTTCTAAGTAAGACACAGGGAAATTCAACAATGAAATACATTTCACTAAAAGCGAAGGACTGAACAGCCATCATCAAGAAAAGTTACCATTCCACAAACTTCCAATTCACTGCCGCGTCAATCAAGACCTGATTTGGATGTCATTTACTCGGAGAAACGGAGTCCAGCTGAAATGTCAGGGCATCAATACGAAACCCAAATTACTGAAATTGAAAAACCGATTGCCAATACCAGCAGTCCGTCAATTTGCACCAGATATGGTCGCAACGTTCGACCTCCTGATAGACTTTTTATTAAAAGCACTTTTTAAAAAAAATGAATGTTGAGAAATCTACAGTTACCTCCCTTGTCAATAATGGTATCTACCTTCGCTATAAAACTGGAGCATGAATAAGAAGGGGAGATTTTAATTTCTTGAAGTTTTTGAAGTTTGCTTGAATTTTGAAGTTTGATTGTCCTGGGCTAGTTATTTAGATTTTTACACACGGATATTAGACATTAAGTTGATTTATTTTTATTTGTGAAGCTTTTTTGCCCTTTCATTTTCAATTTGTGTTTATTTCTTGTTTTTACTTTTTGGTTTATTTTCGACGTGTTGACTTTAATTTTCCAACTAAGCATCTTTTTCTTTCTTTCACTATATTTTAGTCAAGCTTTATTTCCCCCCTCTCACTTTAGTTTGTAAATTTTCTTTTTGTTTTGTAAGTAAGGCTTTATTAACCCCGCATATTTTTCCTTCCCCTCAAATTAGTTTGTAAATTGTATTTTTTAAAATTTTTTGTAAGCAAAGACATTTTTAATTGTAACTTGCTTCTCAAGTTTTATGATTTATTTCTAAATTGTTATTTGATCTTATTTTTGTACTTTGGATTAATTTAATATTTTCTTTTACGTGTGACTTTATTGTTTCATTTTCAAGCCGAGTTTTAGTGGAGCTTCCCTGACCCTATTTTGTTAACTTTTTGTTTGTTTGTGTGACTAGTTTTTTGGCAAAGGCAAAAGTATTTTCTTTGATTTTTTGGCCCACCCGCGACTCTAGTCCGGTTCACTTAAATTTTATTAGTTTGTGTATTTATGTAAAACTATAAAAGAAAAGGAAAATGGGGTTGACAGCACAAAATTAGTGACGCCAACTAAACACCGCCGGTGCCGGTCGAAGTAACAAAAACGACCTGATCTGAAAACAGGCCGTGGAAAAAAGAACGCGGCTTACTACGCCAAACAGAGGACAAAATATGAGGAATTTATCACGGGGTATGAGTTCCTCACAATTCCTGAGTCATTGAACGCCATGAATACACGAACAATGTCCCTGCTGACCGCCAACGTGAAGAGTCGGAAATTAATTGGGGTCAGGATTGAAACCATGGAAGAGGCTCTGAAGAGTTTGAGTATTGGGCCAAAGGTTCTAGCCAGGAGATCGAACACAATGTGGGAAATACTCCTGGGTACTGAGCAAGAAGCCTAGTAGCTGGCCGGAATCATACTAATGGTTAAATCAGTGAGACTCCAGACCGAATACTTGGAGACACGTAGGAGAAGGATCACGGTGCATAGTGTGCCCGTGAACATTAATGAAGACTGGATGAGGGCCATTTTTACCAAATACGGGCAAGTGGACGTAGTCAGTGCTCTAATCAGTAAATCCGGTAATGTCACTGGGGACACTTTTCTCCAAGGAACTATGACCCGCCAGAGCTTTGTGCTGATGTATCAGATGATGCTATGGTGGAAGGCCACCGCCCCTCTACTAGTCATGTGGTGCCTCGGGGCGCAAGTCAAAGGTGTGCTCTGGGAAGAATATAATAACACAGCCACAACGGACAACATCACCAATGGCAGCAGCAGTAGCAGCAACAAAGACTGAAAAGGACAACAACGGTGTCTGGATGTAGGTGAAGAGGAGGCAGAAGACGACAAATCCGCCCTCTTCCCAATAGCGGGACGTGCCCCCTCGAAAACAACACTTCTCAACCACCGCAGGAGCAGCCCGAGGAGTTTCAGCTGGAGCAACAACAGAAATTACTGCAACAAGAGAAAAACAAACAAAAGCAACATCAAAAGCAGAACAAGTAACAGCAACAGAAGCAGCAAAATCAACAGCAACAACCACAACCCAAACACCAGCAATGACCCGAATAGGAGATGGAGGGGAAAGAAATGCCTCGGCCTCGCCCTTCATCATAGAAACGGACCAGAGAGGAGATCACAGAGACGAGGACTATGCGGCAAGTCTCCGAGACTTGATGGTTGCCCTGTAAATGTTACTTGAGTCACAGGTTAGTCACGATTTAGTTTAGTTTAGTTTTCACAGGTTAGTCACGATTTTCGTGTTCAACAACTGGTTCCGCCATGGGACAATCCCCGACTGGGTCTCCAGGGGCGTAACAAAGGGCAAGTGTGTTAGGCGGGATTTCGATGATTACAGGCCCATAACTCTGCCAAACATGGAGTTAAAGATTTTGGCCAAGGTCCTGATGGAGCGTCAGTTGCTGAGGACGCAAGCAGACTTGGGCAACCATCATCTGATGATCCCCACGATCCTAGAGGGTGTAAATGACAACAAACAAGCCGTGCTGATCAATCTGGATTATTCAAAATCATTTGATAGGGTTGATGATCGCTACCTAGCTGCTGTCCTGCAGGCCGCCGGATTCGAACCCGATTTCTGCCCGTGGATTAACTTCCTGTATCACTCCCCGGATGTAGTAGTACAGGTGAACGGGAAGCTTTTGCGCGCTTTTACGCAGTCTCGGTCGGTTCGTCATGGTTGTCTACTGTCGCCCCTACTTACGCTTTGAGGTTGAAGTCTCTCCTTCGCCGGCTGAGGTACAGGGAGTGCAGTCGTGTCCTACTTGAAATCGCTGTCTCTGGTGGGGTTCGATCCTCGGTTTCCGCGTACGCCGATGACGTATCTACTTTCGAGCAGCGATATTGAGGTGGTATAGAAGGCGCTTGATCTGTACGAAAGGGTCACAGTGGCCAAGTTTTACTGCGACAAGTCTTCCGACTTGCGGTTAGGTGCCTGGTAAGGGGTCGATCTTCCGGGGCCCTTTGGTTAGACAGACCGTCCTGTCCGCATTCCAGGAGTCTGGTTTGGACTCGAGCTCCAGCTGGCGAAAGAATGATCAGAAGTACAGGCAAATGTCGACACGTCGGTCGAGACTTGGGGCCGAAGGAGGTAGTCCTAGAAGGTTAAGGATGTGGTGTGCGCCACATACGTCTTTCTTCTTGTCCTTTAACACTTGCCTGTACTTACTCTCTGTAAGGAACGTACGAAGGTTATCGAGCGCTTGCTTATCTCCCTCTTGTAGGTGGAGGATGAACGCCTCACGTCAGGCCCAACGTCTGTGTCATGGGGGAATGCCGCGCTTAGCGAGTCACAAAGAGGCGTCGAAGCTGGATTTTCTACGCTGAGCATTGACAGGGGACTAGATTTTGGCGTGGTTTGTGAAGGCCACTGTCCCTTTCCTTACTATAACTCCTTCCATCTCGCGAACTGATCGTATTCGAAAGTCCTGGGATCAATCGAATTTCCTCCTCGATCGGACATGAGGGTAGTTCCTCAATCCAGTGAATTTCTACGGCCTAGAAACGCCTTCTATCGTGAAATAGTGGAGGGATCGCGAAGGACCAGCTACGCGGCCGGCTTGGCTTCTGGCGGACGAGTGACGCTAGTTTTGGTCTTGTTCGCCAGCGGTGGATTACCTCAGCAACTCTGAGTTTTCACTTACCTGGAGATTGTTTCGGAATAAGCTATCTCTCAACAACAAGGCCTTCATACGGGGCTTGGCTGAATTTTCAGACTGTCAACGATGTGAGCTTGGCTTAGAGGAAAGGGCTTCACACGCTTCTGCCATTGTCTTCGAGTCCCCCCCCTATGGGACTATGTCGGCGAGTTGATGGCTCGTATCGCTCCTGAAATGTTCGTGCTCATTGATCGCGTATATGCATGTGCCAATGTGCCGCCCCCGTATTCTGGGGTTAAACGGATGGTGTTTCTACTGCTGCTGGCCACGGTCCGAATGGTGATATAGACGACGCGATTGAAAGAAATCTTGCGAGGTGACCGTTAATCTCATGACGACCTAATCCGACTTTTTGAGCATGAGCTCAAGATGAAGATTAGAACTGATAAACAGCAGTTCGTTTCGACAGCGAAAGGTGGATAACTGAGGCGATCCTGGTTTGCGTGAACGAGGATAGCCTTGATATTTTTTTAGGTCTCCAAAAGTCACATCGGGGTGGTTTCCTGTGGAGCCCTCTCCTGGTTGTTTTGGGTCATCTCTTACCCCTCATTGCGTATCATCAACAGATTTTTATACATAGAATTTTATGTTCAGTACATTCTTATATCATAAGGTGTTTTTTAGGCTCCCTGAGAGTATGGGATATTGTGGTATATGGAGGATTAAATGATGATGGATGAGCTCTTGTGGTGATATGCACATTGTAAAAAATAAATGGGTCAGTAATCTGATGAGCTAGGTATAAGATAAAAGTAACGACCAGCCACAATCACCCCAACCCCATTTCGGTCTTGTGCTACAATTGTATTTTATATGCAATAAATCAATTTTAAATTCTACGCCTAAGGAGTTTGGGATTTAAACGCAAACTGTTAAAGACTTTCTCTTCTTTCCCACTCCTGTAATTTTATACACTTAAATTACGCCACAACAGGTAGTAACTAACATAGTTACCCGTGATTACAAATTAAATAACTCATTTAAAGTTTAATTTAAATATCGAACAGTGTAAAAGTTAAAAAAAACAATTTCTTATTAAAGGTTTAAGTTTAATTTCGCTTTCCGTCGCAATTGCAATTGACGTCGTTTGATTAAACCGTAATTAAAACTTAAGCGGCGCACTATACGTTGCTCATAATTGTTTTTCTTTCTTTTTCTAGCCCGCGTTCTGTGACGTTGTCTAAATATTACCTATTTCGGGGACCCTAATCTCTTTTGAGACTGACTTTATATGAAAGGATCATAATGAACGGGGATTTTAAAAGAAAAGACAAATTGCAGGCAGAATAAATGCAAACGAACTACGGAGATCGGTTGCGTATCCGAAGAAAGATTTTGCCGAATTAAGGTGTCGAATAAAGATAAAATAATTTTATTATTTCTAAATTCTTTTATGGACATAGGACGTTGACGGTAAAAGGCCGAATGTCTGAAAACCCTCACCAGGAGCTAGCCTGAACTAAAATCTGTTTTATTTTTGTAAGTCTATCATAATTCTGCTTTATCTATGTGGGATTCGGATTATAATGTATATTCATATGTGTGTGTGTGTGTGTGTGTGTGTGTAGTGTGTGTGTGTAGTGTGTGTGTGTAGAGTGTGTGTGTGTAGTGTGATTGTGTGTTGTGTGTCTGTGTGTAGTGTGTGTGTGTAGTGTGTGTGTGTAGTGTGTGTGTGTAGTGTGTGTGTAGTAGGCATTATTTATGTTTAGTTTTTGTCGTCATGTTGATTTGGAAACCTTTTTTTGTTTTGGAAACACCGGTTCTAGTAGAAAAACATACATTATATATATATATTTTTTTTAATAATGGATTTAATAAAGGTTGGTTATGTAATATAGTTTTTTTTTTATTCTTTATTCTCTTCTCGGCTATGCTTCTTCACAGACCTCCACACCTTCTTCAGACCTAAACAGTGTACCTTCAATAAAAGTAACATATTTAAAAATTTACTCTCCTTTTATATTTGGCGTTTTAAAAGTCAGATGAACAAAGATTAAAACAAAAAACAAATTTAAATATAATACTTTGACAACAACCAAAGAAACAAATGGAGGATTTTCGATAGTTTTTAGTGAGCGTTCCTATATACATACGAATTTTTTCTTCAACTGCTCTTATTTTTAGTGAGACACCCGATATAAAACGCAGTATAATAATATAGACTCTTTTCTCTGCATTGCGTTTAGCACTCTATACCTTCTGAAGGACGAATGTTTCCTTTCTATGTACACGCTAGTAGCAACACCCACTCCCGACTCCATATTTGCAGACTCACACGTCCACACGATCAGCATCTTTCCTGATTTTTTCCCGCGTCGTCTCCAATTCTTCTGTACTGGTTTACTTAGTTTCTGAGCCTCGGGACAATTGATTCTTTTTTTAATATTCCTTCCTATTTGCACGTTTCAAATACGTCGACATTGCTGCATTCCGACGCCTGTGTGGTCTTTTCCAAAAGCTTACTAATATTCATCAACAGTTTTCAAAATAAACCTGAAGTTAGATAGCTAAAGATGGTAAAGCTGTTGATATTCTAACGCATATATTCAGTGTGAGGCCGGAAACCATCGCCCGTCTGTCTCTGTATCGCGAGACAACATTTCAATCATGTACATATTGTTACTCATTTCAACCAAGTTCGGTAAAAGTATATTTCCTGGAAAGTTGTTTCGAAACGAAGACCAGAATCTACGAGTGCCTGTTATAAATGTTAGCATTAAATACAGGAGGAGGCTCATATTCTATGCTCTTCTCTATGCACCATAGGTGCCTCTATATCGTCGAAGATTGCGAAACAACAAATCAATCACCCCGAGTAATCTAACACTTTCGCCCCAGCCCCTCGACCTCCGACGTCTTACTCTCTGGATTGAGGTGTCTACTCGGTCTTAACCGAACTTAAGTGAGTGATCGTAGGTCCCCGGAGCATACGTAGGTCATTCGACCGGATCACTAGTTTAATCCTGCTAACTGCCCACGTTGTGTTTGGTTTGACCCAGAAAGCAGAAGTAATGTTCATCCATTCACGGTCGACTGAAGATGAGGACACGGCTGGTGAGTCTGTGCTAAGAAATTTAGAATGCACCAAAAAAAATATATATCTGCAGAAAGCCGGACAAACAACTATTCAATGGTTGAATTGTTAATGTCTTTTATATAGCAGAAAAGAATAGTATAGAAAAGAAACGGGTTACAGAAAAGAAAATAATTGACGTAAAATCTCATACACTAGATTCTAGACATAGACAGTTGGTTGTGATTAGCTTGTTGTGAAATCGTCTCAGAACAATATACGATTCTTGCGATGGAGAGATAAAGATTTCTGTGCGCGGCTTAAAGTTTATAGTTGCGTTCCTCCACGGCAGTAGTCACAGGAGTAGTAATCTTCGTGCTAGCAGAAGCATCGGTATTTGTATTAACAGTACATGTTAGCGGGGGTTTTGTTCCGATCTCTGACGTCCCTTCCAGTCTCCGATATCTCTCCACCCTAGCTCGATTGCAATCGACGACAGACGAGTTCCAAAACAACCTTTTGATTATAGTAGCTTGTTCGACGTTTCCGTTTCCAGTGATAGTAATACGAGCAGCAGTAGCAGTCTTAGATTGTTGAAGGAGTAATTCGCTTCTTCGTCCTTATATCAACAAAATATGTTAGCGGGCGTTTGGTTCCAATCTCTGACGTCACTTCCAGTCTCCGACCTCTCTCTACCCAGCTCGACTGCAATCGACGGCAGACGAGCCAACCACTCTGTCAACAGATTTCTGTGCGCGTTTATATAAATAAACCTGGCTGATCATAAATCGACCCTTGGTCCTTCACAAGATAATCACAAGTGCCGCCTTCAACCCAAAATCATGTGAATTTCAAAGTTCCTCATAGCCCAAGTAAGCTCTATTTCAAATTTTAACCGATAAAAATTATCTCGATCATCTTATATTGCCTTCCTAATGACCCAATTACAAATGGGCTAGATCAGATTCCCATCAGTAAACAAAACTGTTCTGATCTAATTTCGCTGTTCAAATCTACTCCAATTTCAATAAAAAAATATGTTTGTGTGTGCTTCCCAAACTCTCTCTTAGAGTAAAGCGATAATGCCACTAAGATGCAATGGGTTACTGGAAGTGAAAGAGAGTGAGTAGATTTCAGAGAGAAGAAAGGCCAATGAAAGAACAGGTTTCCTAGAATTAAGATGTCGATTGACGTTCTATTTAAAGTTTTGAAAACTGTAAGCGACAGGGAAGCAAGAAGTCGGCCGGGAGTTCTATATGTGAGAGGTGAGAGCAAATAAACTTTTAAAATAAAACTTACATTTCCATCTAGTTAATTCAACAGTAAACGATTATACCTATAGTTGCTAATCCAGTAATAAAATTAAAAAAATATCATTACATCCTAAACAAGTTGATGACACTAAGACGTAAGGGTTTACTGAGAGAATTAGAAGACTTTCGTAAGGAGAAAGGACAATAAAATAACAGCTTTCAGAAAGATAGATAACGATTTACGTTGCATATAAATATTTGAACAACGTAGGTGGCAGAGAAGCAAGAAGCTGCAAGGGAGTTCTACAGGCAAGAAATAAACTATTAGAATATTACTTACGTTCATATCTAGCTATTTCAATAATAAAAGGATGAGGTCTATTTGCAAACGGAGTAGAACTCGTAAACCATGCAGTCCAGATACCAAGGAGCAACGTTCATTAGAACAATGGAAATATTTATAGAAAGGACAGAGGGAATGTTAAATAATAGTTTCAGACTATTACTTTTTACTGTCAGTTTATTTGGGCCCAGACCTTCTGGGACTGACCTTTAAGGTCACATGTTAGACAAAATATGGATGTCCATTTTGATTGGCTGAGGCGAACGTCGGAATGTTAGAGTTACAAAGTGTTTTCAGGGAGTTAAGTTTTACACGTCGAAGTATGCAGTGGGCCGGGATAGCAACCCAACTGGATAGTTAGAAACTGTACACGTCGACGAGTTAAATAAAATAGATAAGTTTTAAAACCGTTTTGTTGAAGTTCTCATTTTTCTCCGAACAAACCCATTAGCGATCACGCGACCGGGAGAAGGCGGCCGAGAGAGAAGAATGTAGCTTTGTTGTTGAATCGGCCCGGTAAACTAAAGGACCTCCCCAGAAGTGAGGGGATATACCACAGTATGTCATGCCACGGCAGTGGGCAAGTTACTAAAGTGACCGATACTCTTACAGACACATATTTGGATTTTGTTGAGGGCCTCGAGTCTCGATTCTACTGCATGCACTGGGCTCAAAGATGTGGCTTCGTAGGTAATGAATCATTTCCCACACACCCCTTACCAACAGATGCAATATTGCAAGCTTATTGCTACTTTATAGCTATTTCCATGGAAAATGTACTGACGGTCTACATTACCGCGTTCTACTAGTTCAGCACTTTAGAGGTAAAGCCCGCTATGGCAAATATGAACCTGTATCAACATACGGAAGGTATTGAGTGTCGGAGTCGTTACCGACTTTTGAAATATAATAGACGATATAAGTTTGTGTCTCTGGCCAGGTTACTGAACTTCATTTTGCTTTAGTTCCGTTGAGAAACATATTAACCCTTCACTCTTCAATCGTAATTGTAAATAGTAGAGATGGTTAGCATCTGTATCTTAGTTTAGTAATCAGTCTAGGAGACGGAAAACAGAGTGAAATTCAGCACTGAAGCATCTAAGATTTTTTACCACGCCGAAAAGCTGTCGACAGTTTCATCTGAAATTACCACCGAAAATATATAAACGATGTTCAAACGAAAGTCTTGTCCACTCACTAACGCAACCTAACCATTCTGATAACAGAAACAAACAGATTACTGTTCTAATCTCGTATCCTAGACAGCTAGAGACAAAAACACAGTGTCCGAAAGATGAGATTAGACGAGTAATATAATAAAAAGGAAAGAATTGTGTTGGAGTTTTTGGGTACCTTGGTATACTAGTGAGCCAGCCAAAATGAGCTGACTCATTTTATAGTTCACCAATAGAAGGGTAACCAATCATAAGGCTCAAAATATTCAATTGACGTGTATAAAGGCGGCCATGTTTTACTCCAATATGCGCTGCCAGCCTTTGATATCGAAAACTGAAGAATTACTGGTGGTGGTATTGGGGATATAGTCAAATTCAGTAGTGTGACGCGTGAGTGTTAATCTTTAATGCTATTTCATTGAACAGATTACGTACTGCGCTGGATTCTATATTCATAGACTATGGTGAATATGGTCAACAAAGGTTATGAGCCCAGATTACGACTGTATTTTGACGGAGACGAGTCAAAATACGAATTATGGGAAGTGAAATTCCTAGGCTACCTTAGAATACAAAAACTTCATGACATCATTCTTTGCCAAGATGACCAGAAAGAAGATGATGATTTTATGGAAAGAAATGCGACCGTGTTCGCCGAATTAATACAATGCCTGGATGACAGGAGTTTGTCTTTAATAATGAGAGAAGCCAGGGACGACGGCCACCAAGAATATTGCGTGAACATTACTTGTCAAAAGGTAAACCCAAAAATTATTGCTTTATATACTGAACTAACCTCGTTAAGGAGACGAGAAAATGAATCTATAACAGATTATATTATACGAGCTGAGAATGTCACAAATGCCTTAAAAATAGCAGTTGAGACTATCCCAGACGGGATGCTAATAGCCATGTTTTTAAAGGGATTACCAACAACATTCAAACCATTCACGACAGTCATAACCCAAGAAGATAAAAAATAACTTTCGGTGAGTTTAAAATTGCGTTACGTAGATATGAAGCAACTGAAAAAATGTGTAATCCCCCAAATCAAGTAAATAACGTAATGCAACTGAGAACGTCATTTAAAAAGTTCAGAAAACTAGTCACTCAAACCTACCAGACTAGGAATTATGATATTAAAAACAAGGGGATTAAAAAAAACTATGACAACAACAACAACAACAACAACAACAGGAACAATAATAATAGAAAATCAAATATCATCTGCTTTCGTTGTGGAAGAGCCGGGCATGTAGGTGCGAAATGTCAATTTCATACAAGGAGTGATTTTTGTAAATATGTAAAAGCTTTTTCGAATGAGCGAATATATGCTTTTTCGTTTGGGTTGGATACTATACCCAATAGTTATAATTCTTACCTAGTCGACACGGGTGCGACAAATCATGTAATTACAGATGAAACAAAATTTATTAATTTTGACCGCAACTTCGAGCCAGATTCCCACTTTATTGAGTTGGCTGACGGTACCAGAGCTAAAAATTTAGTTTTAAAAAGAGGCTATACCTGTATCTATTTACGCGATACTAAAGGAAATATTTGTAAATGTTTATTAAAAAGGGCTTTATATATCCCTAAATTTAAACAAAATATTTTCTTGCTGTTAGAACTGGTGTTAAAGTTAATTTTCACCGAGACAATTCAAAGTTAATATACCCAGACGGAACTGAATTTAATATACAACAAAATGAACGTTTGTATTATTTGAAAAGTATTAAATCTGTGAAAACAACCACCCACGACTTAATCACCTGGCATAAAATATTAAGCCACTGTAATAATTCGGATGTTAAAAGATTGCAAGAACACGTCACTGGAATGAAAATTACATCTCCAAAGGGCTTACAACATTGTGACACATGTATTAAAAATGAAAATGATGAAATATAGAAATAGGGATCAAATCCCAAAATCAACAAACATGACAACAATCCAAATTTTGATGGAAATGGCCGCACATTATGGTACGGATATACACCATATGGATGTTAAAGCGGCGTATTTAAATGCTCCTATTGACTATGAAATATACATAGAACCCCCAGAAGGTTTTGAAAAAGGTGATAATTATGTATGGAAACTCAAAAAGTCACTATATGGGCTCAAACAAAGCGGAAGATCATGGAATAAATTACTACATTCCTATTTAATTGAACAACATTTTGAACCCTCCCCAGTTGACCCATGCCTGTACACAAGAATATTTAAAAATGAAATATTAGCAATTCTGATTATTTGGGTCGACGATATGTTAATTGCTTCGAAATGTGAAGCTGCTCTATTAAATGTCAAAAATTCCTTAAATATAAGGTTTAAAATGACCGACTTGGGTCGACTATCATGGATTCTTGGTATACAGTTCGAATTTAAGGAAAACACTATTACAATGAATGAATCCAGATACATCGAAAAACTCTTATCTAAATTCAGCATGCAAAATTGTAAAATACGAACTACTGCATGTGAAATGGTTTTAAACACAATCATGAATAATGAAGATGGTATAGCGGCGTGTGAGAAAGAATGCAGTTTATTTATTGGAAGTCTTATTTACGTCATGACATCAACAAGGCCAGACATCTGCTTTACGGTTACTAAGTTGTCTCAAAACTTAAATAAATTGCATTTAACAAGAGCTAAGCAAGTACTACAGGGAACTACGAATCAGTGCCTAGTATTTCGACAATCAAAAAAACACACTACAACTAGAAGGATTTTGTGATGCTGATTGGGCAAATTCACCAGATCGTAAAAGTATCACAGGCAATTGCTTTAGATTGGCAAAAGATTATCCAATAATTGTCTGGAAGTCTAAGAAACCGAATGATTTCACTTTCAACATGTAAGGCGGAATATGTTGCATTGTCGCAAGCAACACAAGAGCCTATTTTTCTTAAATTACTAATAAAAACAATTACAAGACTGATAATAAGTGAGCCTATAACTATTTACTGTGACAATCAGGCCAGTATTTCTTTGGCTATAAATCCAATAATACATCAAAGTCCAAAGCATATTGATATTAAATATCAATTTGTTAGGGATCAGGTACAGAAGAAAACAGTACAAACTGAATATGTTCAATCGGAAAATAACGTGTGGGAATTGTTTACAAAGCCAATTACAAAATCGAAATTGGGGGCTTTCATTCCTGTCATATTTGGTGCTGACCTATAAGATCTTTTTTAGTCCTGGGTATGATGTAAAACTGCATCCATTAGTTATTGTCTTAAGAGACGTCAGTTTTTGGTATGAATGTGAGTCCTTAGTTTCGGGGTATAAACGTAAATAGCCCTACTCTTAGCCCAGTCCTCCCCTGAATGACTCAGAATCACTCTGACCCGGAGTGATAGTGCCTGTTTTCATGGGTCCCAACGATGGGTAAAATAACGACTTTTCCCACTTTTTTGTTGTGATCACAACCCAAATTTATAATATTGTTATTAATGTTTATTAACCTGAAATACTTAACAGTGGACAAAATGATATAACTAATTTTTGTGGATATTAATTTAAAAAAAAAATGAATTACAAAACAAAAAGATATATATTATGAATGCTAAAGTATTTGTTTCATATGAATATTGACTTTACTAATATTTTGAAAGAAGATTCCATAATGTAGCCAAAATGGTGGAGTGTTAGAGATGGTGGGTAAACTGTTGTACTAGTGAGACTCATTTTATAGTTCACCAATAGAAGGTTTAACTAATCAGCAGGCACAAAATATTCAATAAAACGTGTATAAAGGCGACCATGTTTTTCCCGAATATGCACTGCCAGCCTTTGATGGCTGAAGAGAGAGGAACCCGGACGAGTCTCCGCCGAGGGGCAGTCTCCTTTCGGGGTGGTAGACTATTCCTGAACCCGTTTTGACGCGTTCCAATCGGTAATACGGGCTCGGAAAACCCACGTTAAAACGGCCTTGTGCCACATGTAACCCTCGTAGGTGGTGGGTAAATATTACTGACAGCCTTTGATGGCTGAACAATCGAACTCTCTGCCTTCGGGCAGAGTGGAACCCGGACGAGCCTCCGCCGAGGGGCAGAGTCTCGTTCGGGGTGGTATACTGTTCCCGAACCCATTTTTACGGGATCCGATAGGGAATATTTTTGGTCAAGCCTATGGGCTCGGAAAACCCATGTTAAACCCGGCCTTGTGCCACATGTATTCCTCGTGGTGGGTGGCTAAATATTACTGCCAGCCTTTGATAATCGAAAACTGAAGAATTACAGAACAGCTGCTGGTGGGATTGGCGATATAGTCAGATTCAGAAGAGTGTCTGACTCGTGAGTGTTAATCTTTAACGTTGTTTAACAGATTACGTACTGCGCTGGATTCTATATTCATAGACTATGTTGAACAAGGTCAACAAATTGTTGGTAGCATTATTTCTGAAATTCTAGCAAAGAGACTAGATATGTGTTCAGTTACGTTCTTAAAATTGTCACTTTAAATTTTAAGTATTAACAAGCCAGTATTTTTTCCTATTCACATAGCAATTACCTGATGATCTAAGAAGATAAGGGGGCTAATTTAAAACTGTATCTCATGAGAATGCTAACATCTGATAATGAAATTAATAATTTACCATATTATACTTCTTATATCTCGTATATACTACACATTGCTAAAGAGGCTGGGAAAATGGTCAGTTTCCTATATCACTCCTGTAGGTACCTGATTCCTACTGCTATGCTAAAACTTTACAAGGGCAAGATCAAGGTTGTTCTTTATATTGTTTACAGCTACGCAGTCGTCACTTTCGGAATAGAGTTCAAAAGCGTTAACGTGTGTGATCAATTTTCTTTTTCACTATGCAGCCGCCTTCGCAAACCTCGCTACTCTATCGTTATTTCCAAGGAAAATATTAAGAAGAATTCCCGGAAATCTATCGCTACGAGCTAAGCCCGGTCAAGCCGCGTACATTTATCTGAACGAGCCTCATACACTTCGTTTTCTTTTGGTGGGGATTAAGTTCCACTCGAATTGTTTTTTCCCCAAGAACTATTGCTTCGTGAAACCGACTCCCAATAGGATGCTTTCCTGACCACTACAACGTCATCCTGTTCAACTCGAAGGTAAACCGTTATCTTTTCCACATATCCTCATAAACTGTATCCCTAACTTTTATCGTTGACACAATAAACTCTTCCAGTCAGTCTGTACTTCGTGTGCTTTTGGGGCATTGATTCAGGTACACATTAGTAGAATACATAATAGCTCAGTTGTTCCTACTCTTGAGACGTGTCACAGCACAAATGCACCTCTTAATTGTGGGCAAAGTATGGGGTCATGGATTACAAAAAATCCAGCAGTGCATATATTTCCGGGACGAGCTTATTTCATCTAAAACTCTGTGTATGTATTAATTGTATAGTTTAAAAATTGTTATAATTACAGAAAACAGTGTTCAGGTTTGGGAATGAAACGTTTAATATATATATATATATATATATATATATATATATATATATATATATATATATATATATATATATAAAAATATATATATAAAAATATATATATATATTTATATATATATATATATTTATATATTGTTGTGGTAGGATCCACCTAATCTGCATAGGTGACTGCCAACTATATAAATAATGGTTGGTACCGGAAGACGAGGAAGAGGAATCACGAGATCCAACTAGAGACTCTGATCGACTGCGACTAGTCAACACATTCTCCAGGAACGTCTTCCCAGAAATATACAGAAATACTATATGTACTTATTGTGTACACTTTCTTGTTATAATACATTCTTGTTCTAAGTACATTTTGTGTTGCATTATTATTCCATGCATTAGGCGAGATTCAACAATGAGTCAAGACTCAACATATATATATATATATATATATATATATATATATATATATATATATATATATATATATATTTAAATATATATATATATATTTATATGTAAGCAAATATGTGGCTGTAGATCAGACGGCATGATGAAAAATATGTAAAAGACAAAACAAAATCTAAAGTTAGCGTTCCCTTTTTTGAACGCTGACTTTAGAATTTCAGTTCTTCTGTTTCTTATTAGTCTTGTGTCTATCGTCTTTTCATGCTGACTTAAATATCGTCTAATCCTAAATATGTTTCTAATAACCATGTCCTGAAGATGGGCTACTAGACCGAAACGACTGACGTAGACAGTAAAACAACTTTAAAACAGTAAACTTGCATATTCGGATTTTGTTTTGTCTTTTCCATATTTTTCATCATCATCATATATATATATATATATATATATATATATATATATATATATATATGACATGACCTTATATAATTTTGTTTAATTTTCTATATCAACAAACAGTATTTAGAAAAATAGTATGACAAATTGGAAAAGTTTTGTGACGAGTTTCATCCCAGTGTCCGATGAAATGCTAATGGATGAATCACGTCACAAAAACTTGTTGCTAATTTGTCATACCATATATATATATATATATATATATATATATATATATATATATATATATATCGAGAGAGAGAGAGAGAGATAGAGGGAGGGAGGGAGGGAGATAGATAGATAGATAATAAAAGAGCAATCGTAACGTCCTGTCTTGTTTGTTGATTTTATCTTTCATATTTACATACACTCTATTCCTGATTTTGAGAACTTTAACCCATAAATATATCAAGCATACTTTTAAACTATATTTTGCAACACACACACACACAAACACACACACACACACACACACACACACACACACACACACACACACATATATATATATATATATATATATATATATATATATATATATATATATCAAGTATGTGATACAGTTCAATTTACATTACATGAATCATTCATACAAAAAGGAGATAGTGAAGTTAATGATATAAATCCAAGAATCACTATCGCAAACAATTTTTTAATAAAATACATTAATCTCGAACCTGAAAATGAATGTTATGATCCTTGTTTATAATTTCCAGTTGTATAAGGTCTTTTTTACTACAAGCTTTCGATTGTGCATACAATCATCCTCAGGTATACAAATAGATATGTCTTTTTTACATCCAGGTAATAACAGGACAACGAAAGTTAAGATGTACCCCGAAATATGTTTTTTAGAAATGTGTTATTGTTAACTGTGAGTAATTTTGGAGCGTGCGGTCGCAACGCTGAGGTTGAATTTTTTTTTTTTAATTTTAAATTGTGCGTTTATGTACTAATATAGTAATATGAGAATTCTTTTGTAGAGGTAGGTTTTTTTCAGTCAATGTGGCATGAACTAAATTGTTCAATAAATAGAAGAATGTCGCCGTTATTATCAGAAATTTGCACGTCGGATCCGTTATTTTAATGTCAATACTTGATCGGACGTGCTTTTCGTATGAATGATTCATGTAATATATATATATATATATATATATATATATAATTCATCGTGTCCAGAGCAAGAATCTTCCAAAAAATGGACTGTATATCCGTTTCGTCATTTTTCGGACTCTTTAGCGGTGCACATCCACTACTTGTAATCGAACTCTAACCATTATAATACATGCATCATCCCACTAGGCCGGCGGGTCTCGCTGCCGAAGGCGGAAATAACAAAGCTCATTATAGCGCAACTACTCCTAAATCTGGTAGTGATAAACACACACACACACACACACACACACACACACACACAC
>OZ038500.1:93765128-93792628 GCA_964036315.1 Acanthosepion esculentum | reverse complement strand
GTGACAATGATTATTTATCTAATTATACGCTGATCACACTTATTTCAAAACTCCTGCTCACACTGACGTACGTTAAATTACATAACTTTAATTTCTGAGGAATTAATGGAATCTCTTCGTAATCAGACATTATTTCTTATTCTTTAAACTTTCCATCTATTCGGTACATGTGTTTGAGAAAGAAGAATGACTGCTGCCAAAATATACAGGGTGCGATGGATAAATTGTCGTCTAAATGCCGCCAAAATGAAAATAATACTGACATCTCATTTTAACAGATATACAGGGTGCGATGGATAAATTGTCGTCTTAATGACGCCGAAATGAAAATAATACTGATATCTCATTTTAACGGATACACAGGGTGCGATGGATAAATTGTCGTCTTAATGACGCCGAAATGAAAATAACACTGACATCTCGTTTTAACAGATATACAGGGTGCGAAGGATAAATAGTCGTCTAAATGACGCCAAAATGAAAATATCACTGGCATCTCATTTTAACAGATATACCGGAAGCGATGGATAAATTGTCGTCTAAATGGTGCAAAAATGACAATAGCACTGACATCTTATAAACAAATATACAGGGTGCGATGTATAAATTGTCGTCTAAATGGCGCAAAAATGAAAATAACACTGACATTTCATTTAAGCAGATATATTTACCGAAATTACACAAAAATATATTGAAATACTAAAGAGTGAATTTTTGGCAATAAAATCGACATTGACTTCAACCACTGCCTCCAGAAGAATTAGTAATCTGCTACAACTCTTCTGAATTGTTTCCTTGTTTAATCTGAAGAATGTTGCCATAATCCTTGCCTTCAGTTCATCTTTGGTGTTACAAGGAGTTTTGTTGGTCTCTCGCTCAATTGCGCCCCACCCATATTAATCAAGGGGGGTTGCAGACTGTGGAGTTAGAAGGCCAGATACAAGGAGTGATGTGGCTGCAGAAATTGACTAACAGATATGACTGTGTTCTCCATCTTGTGTGGCATGGTGCAGAGTCCTGTTGACAGATATAGGGTCTTTCAGCAGGCGCCATTTTGAGCAGGGTAGCATTACCTACACAAGGCATTTGATGTAGGCTTCTATGTTGAGTCTGAAGAACTTACAGTCAAATTGAGTTCTTTTCTCATTAGAAAGACCAGAGTTGAATTTTCAGACCTGCTGTACATATGTAATCACCACTTTCCGAATCATCTGCACTCTCCTCAGTTGAAAACTAAAACACTCTGAAACTTTCGTATTCGAGCTACAGGCGCGAATGCCAAGCTGGAAATCATGCCGTTTCCCAAAAATATTTCTGGTGGAATGAATTGCGTTTTGGTGCTCTTTTTCTCATAGACTGTGGACAACTGCGCCTACTATACTATGCAGCGAACAAAATCAAAAAACAAAAAAACGCGCATGCGCTAAATTAAAAATACCAAATGAAGACAATTTACACATGTCACCCTGTATTTCGGTGTTTATAAACAGTATCAATTTACGTCTACCGGCCTGTATATTTGAAAGTAAATCTTTCTGCCGTCTGGTTTTGAACCGTCGTCCATCTTGTAGTGGAAGGAATACATTCTATATTTAGACTCCCAACTGCACAAGCCGGTAGACGTAAATTTACACATGAAAAAAAAACGAATCGGAGACGTCTACTGAAAAATATGTATCCACATTTAATGATGGGTAGGAAAAAGTCCGGTTGCTTTCCTTGATAAATTTCACCGTAACCTCCATAAATATATTAGAGAACTAATGCCTTTACTATTCAATGTTTGAATGAAAATACACTGCCGATATAATAAACATATATATATATATATATATATGTGTGTGTGTATGTGTGTGTGTGTGTTTGAGAGAGAGAGAGAGACAGATAGACAAATTGAGTTTCTGTGCGTGCGTTTGTGAGTATGTTTGAGGGGTGTATAGGATTTTGGTCATCATTTTATATGAAAATGTCCATGCTTTGCGGAAGGAAACCAGCTTCCAAAGTTTGTAAAAGTATTTATGATATATCGCCTCTCTCTCTCTCTCTCTCTCTACATATATATATATATATATATATATATATATATATATATATATATATATATACAAACTTATATATATAAGCTTATATATACGAATAAACATTCAACACAATCATTTGATAAGACAACGGTAGTGTTGAAACAAAATGGCTATATTTGTAGTGATTTTATAACATTTATGTTACAATTTTCGAATAAATTATATATAAATTATATTTGCTCTACTCTGTATTGAGTACTCTGATATATATATAAACTTATATTTATATATATATATATATATACATATATATATGTTAAGTTGATATATAAATATAAACTTATATATATATATATATATATATATATATATATATATATAAATTAAATCCTTTATTACCATCAGTGTTAAACCCCTGATGAGATGCCTAAAGTTAACTTGCATGTTCCAATGTAACAGTTTATAATAAATATTTATTGCTCTGTCCTTGTATTGAGCCCTTTTTAAAATTAATGTTGTGAACCTTTGAATCTATATTCCTTTCGTTCTTTTACTTTTGTGTATATATATATATATATATATATATATATATATATATATATATGTGTGTGTGTGTGTGTGTGTGTGTGTGTGTGCATGTGCGTGTGTATGTATGTATGTAAGTAGAGTAGGCCGATTAAAGGAATTCGTGTGTAAAAAATAACAAACACAATAATAATACGTATATGCGCACTCCCATCTATCTATTTATTTATCTATCTATAGTCCAAGTAAATATATATATATATATATATATATATATATATATATATATATATATATATACATATATATATATATATATATATGTTCAAGAAAAAATGGGTTACTACTACACACAAAGTATAATGGCTAAACATCGGAAAACAAAGAAAATTGTCTGATGACATGGAAAATAAAGTATAATATCTTCTTAAAAATCCACATTATAACCAAAACCTTTTGCGGCTTTTCTCTTCTCTTTAATACTCTCTCTCTTTCTCTCTCTCTCTCTCGCACGCACACACGCACGCACGCACACACACACACACACACATCACATACACACCACACACACACACACATATATATATATATATATATATGTGTGTGTGTGTGTGTGTGTGTGTATGTTTGTATGTATGCATGTAAGTATAGTAGGCCGATTAAAAGAATTCGAGTGAAAAACAACAAAAACAACAACAATAATAATAATAATAATAATAATAATAATATTTATGGTGTTTTTCTAGGCCCAAATATTAGCTTGCTGAAAAAATATGTTAAACATTGGAATTTTTGAACGCACCTTTGACCTCACTCAATGAAATGGATTTGAATGTTTTGGGGAATCTTTTTTTAGTTTTCGTTTTTGGCGCATGTGTTATGTTACTGAGTAAATGTCATAGTTTTTGATACTTTTTTTTTTCTACGATTAGATTTCTTTGCTACCATTTCGGTTGTTAGTATTATGGCTTTTTGTTCAAACTGCATCCATTGACTATGCTTAAAATCCTAATTAAATCTGGCATGTGTGAATATATTTTTAAAATATATTTTACTTTGCATTTTTGCCATTCGTGCTGGTATTTAAATGAAAGCACTAAAAGGACACACATAACGTTATCAACGCTGATGTCCGGTCGGTTGAAATATGCAGCATCAGTGAAACTGATGTTGCTGTGTTTGATAGCTTTCTTACGGTTATTAAACCGATGACGAAATTCCGTATCTTTTTCACCAGTACAATTTCCTATTTTGCATTTGTTGCCAAAAAAAGTTAATATATTATATTTGAACTGTCATAAAGTCGGGAAAGAGGTCGGATTTCTGCGTGTGTGTTAGGTGGCATAAAAATACTATTGATGATAATGTTTACAAATACATACATTTTTTAATTAAATAAAAACATAACCGCAGTATCTTATCAGTCATCTTTAATGAAATGAAACATGTATAAAAGAGTGATTGCTGCCCAAATACACAATACGCACACACAAATATATAAGTTTGTGTACACCATTTACATTATTCGGACTATTGTTCTCAACTTTGTCGCCATATTTATTACAACGTTTCGGCCGTTGTACGCTCCGGCCTTCTTCAGGTAGTTGGAATGTAGAACTGTGCCATGTGTCCTTGAGGAACAGGAAAGGAATTTGCCGATTAAGGCAGTGGAGAACTTGGAGAGAGGAATTAACAGGAGATAACTGATATCCATTAAACATGGCAGGTGGAAGTAGAACAGTCTGCCCCAGTGAGCGAAATAAAGGGTTCAGTTCGACATTCCAACTACCTGAAGAAGGCCGGAGCGTACAACGGCCGAAACGTTGTTATAATAAATATGGAGACAATGATGAGGACAATAGTTCGAATAATGTAAATAGTGTACATAATACGTCATCTCAGAAATATAGACAGATATGTGTGTGTGTTTGTATGTGTGCGTGATGGTTGTCTGCTCGATTTTGAGAATGACCACTTGATTAATTTAGTTGGCGTTTGTCACTTTCATGTAAGATATTACATGAACTTAGAAAGAGGGTAATGATGTCACATATACAATAGGAGTATCACTCTCTGGTCATCAGTTGCCATAATCTGATTGCAGTTGATGTCTTCAGTCGCAACTTTTTACTTCAGTATTAACCTTCTATTAGAATGGCTAGATATAAGGTCGAAGAACCCAAACCTACTCTATTATTTAACCCATAGCTGCAGGGCGATAATTTTGAATAATATCTGGTATTTGTATCTGTAAGTAAACTTGAACATATTTATCTATCTTCTGAATATTTTAAATACTCAGTAGATAATGGCTAATGAGTAAGTAAAGGGACTGGGTGTGTCTGTCCACGCTTGCGCAACGATTTCCCCTTGTTACCTTCACGGCTTGAATTTAGCGTTTTTCTGTTCCTAGACTACTTGCTAAACCAAGCTTGAACGCCTTGCCCATTCTGTGATGTAGTGTGTAGAATATATGGATTCATGCCTTTATAAAGGACATTAGTGCTGATTTTATTTTTAGTCGTCGATAAATACTATTAATTATTAAAATGCCGGATGAGGTATTATGTACATTATTTACATTATTCGGACTATTGTCCTCATCTTTGTCGCCATATTTATTACAAAGTTTCGGTTGTTGTACGCTCCAGCCTTCTTCAGGTGGTTGGAATGTCGAATTGATCCCTTTATTTCGCTCACTGTGGTAGACTGCTCTAGTTCCACGTACCTAATCTAATGGATGTCAGTTATCAGTTATCTCCTGTTAATTTTTCCCTGTGAAAGTTCTCCACTGCCTTAACCGGGTATTGAACTCACACTCTTTGCGTCCTGTCACTGGATCTAACCAACGCCTTTATCCACTGTGCCATGTGTCCTTGAGGACATCTGTGTATGAATTTCCTCAAGGTCACATGGCACATGGTTAAAGGCGTTGGTTAGATTCAGTGAGAGGATCCAAAGAGTGTGAGTTCAATACCCGGTTAAAGCAGTGGAGATCTTTCAGAGGAAAAAATTAACAGGAGATAACTGATAACTGACATCCATTAAACATGGCACGTGGAACTAGAACAGTCTACCCCAGTGAGCGAAATAAAGGGTTCAGTTCGACATTCCAACCACCTGAAGAAGGTCGGGGCTTACAACAGCCGAAACTTTGTAATAAATATGGCGACAAAGATGATGACAATAGTCCGAATAATGTAAATTATGTAAAATGGCGGAACGAGTGCACGAGTTTAATCCAGCCAGTGAAGATCAAACTCATCAGCTTACTCAGAATCTGAGAGACAAACATGCAAAAAAGTGTTTCACAGAGATACGAGAATGTTTTTTTTATATAAATATTCAACAAATACTAGGCCCAAGAGACTCTCAATCTTGAGCGTTGCTTTGTGGATTTATGTGAGCGTAAGAAACGGCATGAAGTAAAATTCATGTATCTATGCGGGAAAGATAACGGCAAACTCTAGCGTTGAAGAGATCAAGATTGTTGCGATAGGGAAAATCTTACACATAGCAACGATTTTTAGCAAAAAGCGAGCCGGGTGGAATTTACTTCATGTCGTAGGAATACAAAGGAAATGCGGATGCTTCACGCACGTGGACGTGATATAGTGTGTCCCGTTTATAAAGGTGAATGGTTTGGGGACCTAAGAATGTAGTTGACCAGAACACATAACATGAAAGTATCTAGAGGGCAGCTCGCAAATATTACTCAATCGGAAAGGGTTTGGGAGATAGAAAATCATTCATCACTCACAGGGCCGTATAGATGCTTTTGAACTCTATCGAGACAGGAAATTAAGGTTTGGGCAGGTGTAATAAGTGCTTAGGTATCTGGGCAACAACATTTATTTAATGGAATGTTTGGCTGCCTCTTTGTTCCAAGTATTCGGTCAGTTTCTTGTTTTCGGACGTGAAAACTACAAATATATAGCCGGGGAAGATGTAAAAACATAAAAATAAGAAGTTGTCTTGTCCAGACGATGTTAGAGAACTTTCGAAACAAAAGTCCCTGGCTGCATACCAAAAAACAAAACTGACTGCATGCGTTCTTTTCCTGAATTCTATGTTTAATCAATAAATAGATACTGCAGATATTTTGTTTTTGCATAATACATTTTACTTACGTAAGCCGTTACTATTATTATCCATTGTTTAACTCTTACCTTTTACAGAGCCTCAGGTACAATAAATCTATTATTATTACGATCCGCGCTATTGAAGTTAGAAGAGCAAGAATATATATATATATATATGTATGTATGTATATATATATATATATATATATATATATATATATATATATATATATATATATATATATATATATATATATATATATATATATATATATATATATATATATATATATATATCTTTTGCCATTCTTTTTTAATTTTTACTGCAAACGTACTTTTATCATATATATTTTATTGAACAGAATAAAATAAACATCTGATCAATATTCTTCCAGGTATACGTTGTGGCTATTCATTGCTTTGTGGGTATAAATATATTTGAAGCATGTGTAAGTAATTGTGTTATCCAATTTTTTTTTTTGTTGGTGATGTTTATTCATTGATTATCTTGCCTTGGTGTCGGCCAACGTCGAGACTTAGCTTTGAAAGACATATTCAAAGCGAATCGTTTGTTTCACAACAAAATAGCTTTTTTTTTCTTTTTTTTTTCAGTTTGAGCACGAAAGATCTGACACAAAAAAGGGTGGAGAACTCGTCAGCCATATTTGTTCAGATCATAACCACGTATTCTTATCTAAGTCTTTTGTGGTGTTTCTGGAAGATTATTAAACTGTTTTCGTAGTTGCAATATTAATCTTTCTTTGTTCTTTACGGCTGTTACCTTGTTCAGTAGCCGCTGGCGTCAATATTTTCTGTTTGACGCAGGAAAGATGGAAATGAGAAATAGAAAGAACAAGAGGAAAAAATTAAATATTAAAACCCAAGAGAAATTCAAGGATTTCTATTTGAATTATCTGATGAATATTAATTCTTGAATTGAATAAGTTCCTTACGAGTTCCAAACCTGTAGATTATCCGTGGAAATTCTCCTGTTTGAGCTTAAACCTTTTTAATAAAATATTACAATAACAAATATGTGAATGGAAAAAAAAATTTAAAGAAGTAAGAGGGTACAAATAAAAATGAAATTGACCAGTTTATCGATTTCTTCGAAGCAGGGCTTAAAAAAAGGTGTTCTATCACTTCTCCTATGTTGTTTCTATGTTCCCCACAAAAGTCAAGAAAGTTTAGATTTACTATACGATGAAAACAATTAACTAAAATATAAAAGAAATAACGTTTTATAGTTTGAACACCATATATAACGTTTGTGTTTTATTCTGTTTTAAGCAACTAAATTTCTATGCTTTGCTTTTTTTCAAATTACTTTAACAAAAATTCCCACAATTAAATAAAGTGTACCAAATTTACTGTTTTTTATTTTTTTTATTTTTGCAGCGCAATGTAGATGTGTCGATGGTGTTTTATATAAAGGCTCGGAATGTGAAATCGGACAGCCGAGTTCGAATACAAGTCGGTGTCGTTACATTCACTTACATACAAATAATCTTAGAAAAGGTAAAAAATTAATCTCCGCACATTTATGGGTTAAATAGTAGACGATGTATCTGGAAAAGTGCATTGTTATTCTCGAAAATAAAATTATTAATGTTATATTGAGCCGCCCTCCAGCTAATTATTCTCAGAATCTAGAATAGGCTTCGGCTTCAAATAACCCACAACGGTCAGATGTCGTAAAAAGGTCAATTAATCAAAACACTATTTCTTTATTCTTACTAAAACTAAACATCATCTCTGTAATGTATTTTCCATATTTCCCCGCGATAAAACTGGAATAGTCTATTATTTATGAGGTACTATCAGGGCGTAGCGTACCTGGTAACTACTTAACTGGCTCCGTACGTGATAGAATACAGGGCGTTAAATCACTCCCGGCCTTAAATACAACTCTTATATACAATCCATCGCTAAAGATATAGATAAAATGATCATCTCTTTGTACCGCTCCAGTAAGTACCTGACTCCTCATACTATCCTTTGCCTTTATACGATCTTGATCAGGCCGACAATGGAGTACTGTTACCATATTTGGACGGAAATTGCCTCGTCCGCACTTTCCAGTCTTCAAAAGCGTCTCCTTGTCGAAGAAGAATTATTTTCCACTCTCCAATCTGTCTCTCAAAGCCGGGATATGGCGTGTCTCTCCCTGCCCTACTCCCATGGAAAGCGCTCGGACGTACTTCATTCATTCGTTCCGCCCGGTCTAACCTTCACGGCTAGGACCCGCCATGCCACTTACATATTAACAAATCCCCCATATTCCCTCCGTATTCTATCAGCGAAAAGTAATTTTAGCTCGAAGAGCTTCTCCCTGAGAACCACTGCGGTCCCAAGAGACTATTTCCCCGATCACTACAATCTTAAACGGTTCAAGTCTAGAGTTAACAATTATCTTCCCTTCCTATCCGTATAAACTACCCCTTAACGCAAGCCTCTACCTCGAGCGGCCTTGTACAGGATGATCCTTACTGTAAAACAAATAAAAAAATAATATATGTAATATTAATGGAAACAGAAAGACAATTTTTAAAAAAGGAGTGTACATAGGATTTTCGATACAACTTTGAAGTATCTAGCTAAACGTAACGTTTCAAATCCGATTCTAATCAGAAAGCACTTAGTACAAAATATAGCATGTGTACATCCTCATAATGAGGCCAACATACAACCTTGTGCAAATTATTTGAAATAAAACGAATAATTCCGTTATTATTTACTTTCTCCGTATTTTCCCGATCAAATATGACCCACTATCCATGTTAGTACTTCATATGACAATTCCACGAAAATCGTTCCTTGCAGACTGAGCACACATTCTCGATTGGATTTAAATGAGGTAGGTTTCCAGGCCAATATATAGTACTTTGGTTTTCTTACTGGTAAGGCTTGTCAGTGTGTTGGTGCAGCGTTACAATTTTTGTACGCTTCCTTATAGTAACGCCCATCGTAGACAATGGTTGTAGGACAACTAATAGATATTCGAGACAATAGTGTTTGGGCGTGATAAAAATCTGATGCAATCAAAGGATAATGCAATATTTTTCAAGTCCATAAAAATTTAATCATACACCACGAAAATGATTCATATTACTGCGCACTACTGCAAATGTCCTAATCTGAGGTAAAATAGAAATCGATTACACCGTCACGCCAGTGGGTCTAAAACTGATCGTATATTGAAAGAAAAGAAACTAAAGCGTTTGTTTCAATTAATTTGCACAAGAGTGTATCATAAAATGCACGCAGAATAAAAAGAGAAAAATGTTACTAAATTTTATTAAAGGAACAAAATTTTCACACCTATTAATGGAGATTTGTGTCATCAAGTTTGTTTTGCCACCATTGGAAGCTGTTTGTTTGAAACTTATATATTTTAAAGTTTTAAAAAAGTACATGTGAAAAGAATACATAACCAAATGGAAAGACATTAGGGGAACAAGATACGAAAAAAGAAAAAGTAGTCATCATAATGTTGTGGATCGAAAAATGAAACAACAAAAAATAATAACCAAAAAGGGCAAACTGGTTATTACTCCTCGCTCTTCAGAGCCAATCGAGGAAAAAAAAATTAAATGTTTTTTTGTAGTTATATTTTTTATTTACCACGTTATATTTTTTCGATCCACCACGTTACGGAGAGTATTTGTGTTGTTATCTTTGCTCTCCCTTTCCATTTGTTTAATATTTTTGTATATATTTATATATACATTTAAAATACATGTTTTAAAAACTACAATAAGAAATTTTAGCCCCTCCCCAACAAAATTTTATTTAATTTTTGTCAGGTTCGGACGATTTTTTCCGGTTTCTAGAAAGTGTTGCATTTTCCAATGTCCGCTGAATCTTTTTAGATTACATTCGCTATTATCCGTAAAAGATTCTGCTTCGCGTCTATTTTTAGGTTTCGCGTTTTAATCTGATAGTTTTTAAGTGTCGTGTTTCACGTGACTGTTTCCTAGAGTTGTTATCATTTCTCAAGTGTCCCGTTTTCACGCGTTATTTTGTGGTATCAAGCGAAACTATTTAAATATTAAGCTAAAAAGAAAGTCATCTCAAAATACAAACTCACATCATGAATAAAAATTCAAATTGAAAAAAAATACACCTTAAAAACGAATATTAACCCCCTTGGAATCACTTTATATTACCCTACTTTCGTTGTGATGACATTCACTCGTCACGGCTTATGAAAGTAAAGTTGAATTGTTTTAGAGAAAAATTATACTTTTCTTCTAAAAAATGGTTCCTATGAATAAATTTCTATTTTTAAAGAAATTATATTTTTTCTTCTCAAAAAAATGACATCTGTGAATAAATTCAGTTTTACTCTCAAGTCTTCTCATGAATGGATGGAATCTCTGCAAAACTCCGAGTAGGGAGAGAGATAAGTGAACATTTAATTTATTTTTAATATACCAACTCAAATATACATAAGTATGTGTGTTTGTGCGCGCGTGTAAATTTTTCTTTGGTTTAGTTTGTTTAACGGGATATCAATTCCTTATGGGCCATTTCATGGCGAAATTTAATTTTTGGGGAGCTTTGGTAATTGATATTTTTTCTTCAAAAATGTATTACTGCTAATTTGTTTTCTCTGAAAATATTTATTGCTGGTAATTCGTTAATATGAAAATATATTGCTCATATTTGTGCCACAAAAATGTAGTTTTATATTTTCATAATATTTTAACCCCAGTTTGGAGTTTCACTATTTGACCATAGCTGGGATCATAAAAGGTGCTATCACCCATAGTTAGGGTAGACCTGGTAATTAAGTGGTCGTTCCACGCTTCTCAAAACCTCAAATCGTGATCTTGCTGCCGGATGTAGTTTATCGTCATACCCAGGACGGGCGCCTGTCTGTGTGAATTTTTCTATGCACGTTCGTTTGTCCATTTTGGCAAAAAATTATGTTTTTATGATTGAACACCATTTTAACATTTCTTTCACGATCTTCTTTAGGTTTGCTTAATATTTCATTCATTTTTCTCCGATGATTTTTCGTTCCTCTGGTCTTTTTCATGAAATGTCAATCAGAGTCAGTCTTTTTCAAGAAGGAAATTATGATCGCTCGAATGAAATGCTGTCGGTTTTTGGTTTCCGCATATTAAGTAACGGGGTCATAGTCTAAGCGTTTAAACATTAAAAAAGACTAGAGCCTCACAAAAGAAACTGGAAGAAAAAGGAAAAGACATTATTTCACTTTACGACAGAAATTAGAGATTATTGAAAAACTGGACGAAGCTTCCAATTTGTTGAATTTGCAAATTAACAAACAAGGATTGTAGAATCTGAATGGAACAATAAAACTTGCGTTTGAAGACGATCCACTGAATATTCTCAATTCGGATGACTTAAAAGAATGGATAAATGAAGACGCTAATGAATTACCAAAGAGTTCAACGGTGGAATCGCTTCAAAATGATTTGAATTGTCAAGAAATACAGATAATCATTCGATAATGCTGAAAATACGAAAACTGAGACTTAGTAGAGAAAGTTCAAATTCATGGAGAAAAAAAATTGATTAGTAGGACAGAATGTACAACTGCATTTAATTCTCAGAAATGCTTTACTTTAAAAAAATAAAACCGTGAAAAGTAAGCGAAATGAGAAAAGAAATAAGAAAGAATAAAAATAAAACTTATTGAGTATTAAACATTGTAAATTAATATTTAGGTTCGAGTGACACTTAATGTTTCCTATACTGTGATAAGTTACTTTTTTTTGTAAAGTTCAAATTATATTACACATGCCACATTATATCCGAAGCCGTCCCCAGAAACTGTCATCGGAAGTACTCTGAATTACTCAGATATGAGGACTTCTACTGTATATGATACAGAGGTGGGTGTCCTGAAAATTTCTCGATTTGAAGCTTATCAGTACACCTACGTATATATGTTTAACCAGACAGAGAGTTATTCATCTGTTCATTAATAGATTATTTAGTTAACAGAGCAAAGACGAAATTATTAGATAAACAGCGCAATTCATCGAAATGGAATCGGCGCGTCTTCACTTGAACTGAACGTCCAAAATATGGGAGTTGTCTTCGAATTTAACACGTTCTCTGTTGGCATCCTCATTACATAGATAGATTAATAGATAATTTTCATAAGTATCTTGTTTATATGTAAATAGACATAAATGTTACCAACTCCACTACTAATGTCAGTGTGGCTTGAATAACTAAAAATAAAAAAAGGAAAACAGATATATAAAATTGTATAAAAGTTTTGTTAAATAAGTTATATTATGTAAAATAATGTTATCTGTTGTATCAAATTACTGAAGGTTGAACTGCCATCCTATTTCTTTGATTAGACTCAAGTATAAAAATGCAAGTGAAAGACGAATTCTTACGACAAATCTGCACGGTCAGAGTACAGGTGCAAAAAAAGTTATTAATCTATATAGCTATGTCCAGAAGAGATTATAGAATAATTGTTGAAAGAAAGATGTCTTGCTGCAAATGCTGTTCATGCCAAAAATTTCGGAGGGTATATAGAACAATTTACTTTTTTCTGTTCATAGGACGCGTATTTGGCTCTTGTTTGAAAATTAGTTCCAAATGCATCAATGTTGAGATAGATAGATAGATAGATAGATAGATAGATAGATAGATAGATAGATAGATAGATAGATAGATAACAACAGGCTGCAGTACATAGATAGATATGAACAGGATGAGATAGATAGATAGATAGATAGATAGATAGATAGATAGATAGATAGATAGATAGATAGATAGATAGATAACAACAGGCTGCAGTACATAGATAGATATGAACAGGATGAGATAGATAGATAGATAGATAGATAAGAACAGGCTGCAGTACATAGATAGATATGAACAGGAGGAGAAAAGATAGATAGATAGATAGATAGATAGATAGATAGATAGATAGATAGATAGATAGATAGATAGATAGATAGATATGAGCAGACTGAGATAGATAGATAGATAGATAGATAGATGAGAATATATTGAAAATAAACATACCTAGTAGTGAGGGGACTCCCATTTTCACACAAATAGACTCACCAAATGTATACATATACTACTACCAGTGAATACCCGAAGAGTGAAGGCGTCGAGACGGAACGACAGAAGAGTAGTAGATTTCAGTGGTAGTAGAGTAAGTCACACACAGAGACGGCGGCAAGCATCACAGTTAGCGAGCCGGTAGACTCAGTAAGGAGTCATCCGCGATACTGCAATACCAAGACTGTATATATATTAGTGCTACTAACCCGCATTCCTGGATATATTAACCCGTATTACCAGTTTGTATTATTACGTTAATACATTTATTTTCCTTATCCATTCCTGGTGTTTGTTATTCATTGATATCGGATTTCATCCCGGAATCCACAACAAATTGGCGACGAGGAATTCAAACTTACACGAGAAGGAAATCAAAACAAAATTCTCCCTCGTTGTCTACAACAAATTAGCGACGAGGTATTCGAACTCACACGGGAAGAACAAAGAAAAAATTTCCCTCGTCGTCAACAAATTGGCGACGAGGTATTCGAACTCTAACCAAAAGAAAAAAAGTGCCGTTTTTGCCAGTATCCACATCAACTTGGCGATTTACGAAGATTAAAACACGGGAAATGCAGTTTTTCGTAAGATTCTAATCATGGAGGATTTTAAAAGTATTTCAGTATAACTTGTAAAATACCAAAATGAACAGCAATTACAACTCCAAGAAAGACAAAACGAACAGCAATTACAATTTCAAGAAAGAATGGAAGAAAAATGGCAAAAACAATTACTACAAACGCAGGAACTAATATTAAAGGTAGCGGGTAACAAACAACAAAATATCGAAAAAGAGGCGATTTTTTCCCAAGACGCAGTGTGGAATACGATGGAAACTTTCAAATACTCTCTAGGAGAGGATAAAAATTTCGGGGATTATTTTAGACGCCACGAAGACATCTGTAACTTCGATTGTCAAAACTGGATAGAAGCAAAGAAGCTACGTTTGTTGCTCAGAAAACTAGGAACAAAGGAATACACAAAATTTATGGAATACAATTTGCCAAAAAAGCCGAACGAATTAACGTTTGACGACGCAGTTACATGTCTTACAGAGCTTTTTAGCCCCAAGACGTCACTCTTTCACAAGAGGTGGAAATGTCTTAACCTGGAAAAGGGCGAAAATGAGGACTATTCCACGTTTGCCGCAATCGTAAATAAACATTGCGACGACTTCAAGTTGTTAAAATTAACAGCGGATAATTTCAAATGTCTCATCTTTGTTCAAGGGTGAGTCTCAGCAAAAGTTAGTGAAATGCGCAAAAGAATGCTTTCAAAACTACAAAATGAACCTGGACTAACACTACAACAATTATCAGAAGATTGCCAAAAATGCCTGAGTATAAAGAAAGACTCGAAAAGCATTGAGGAGTCAGGAGTATGTATCACATATACGTAGGTTAAACAAAAGTTTACGTTCTTCACCCTCCCCGGAAAGAAAACAGAAATTCTATAATAAAGGAAAAAGTACAAAATATAGGGCAAATTATGACGGAAAACGAAGCAAATATAAGCCCCCGCCATCTGCATGTTATCGATGTGGAGGACTACACTGGAATAAGGATTGTCTTTTTAAATATAAAAACTCTTGTTTGTGGAAAGATGGGGCACAAGGCATCCTAATGTAGGAATAGAAAAGCTACTAGTAGGATAAGAGCTACTAGGATGCATGACGAAGACAATACCAACATAAGGAAATATGTGGAAATTGAAATCTTAAATAAAAAGATAAAATTGCAACTAGACTCGGGTTCTGATCTAACGATAATTAACCTGCAGACATGGAAAAGGCTTAACAGACCAACCATGTTACATACACAAAAATTGCGAAGTCGGTGACAGGAAAGCGTATAAAATTCGAAGGAGAAATAATCGTAAATGTTAAATTTCACGGGAAAACAAAAAAAAACTCAGGATATACGTAATGAAAGATACAGAAAATCTAGTAGGTAAAGACTGTATGCAAAAGTTCGATGTATGAGATTCACCTATCAGCTCGTTTTGTAAGGATGCAGCTAGATTGAAAGAAAATGACCAACCATTATGTAAAAAGAAGCGAAACGCGCCATTTGCTGCCACAGATGAAAACAGTAAAGAGTTATACAAGTCAGTAAAGGAACTACCTGTGACCTTGCGATACATAAGAAAAGAAGCGAAAAAGGATGAATTTATTCAGAGGACGAAGGAAAAAATAAATAAAAACCGGTATACACCTACAGTACTCAAGAGATCATTCAAACAAGAATGGGTCTATTTCAGTAACAATATGGCTTATGAGGAACCAAATACAATAATTAACAGATTAGGAAACGTGATGTACACAAAAGGCAAAATATTTACCCACAGAAAACATATTGACCAAATACAAAAACGACGGGTTGAAGAGCCAAGCTCGTCACCCGCAGAAAATGACTTCTTTGAAGTTTTTGAGATTCAAAGACCACAAGAAAACACAGAAATTGGAAGGACTAGCAGGAAGACAAAATTTACAATACCTTTAATTGTCAACAATAAGAGAAAGGAAAATATATTAAGTCCCCACAAAATGGATTTAAGGAGGAGGTATTGAGGGGTCTCCCCCTTTCACACAAATGGATTCACCCAAGGTATACATATACTACTACCAGTGAATAGCCGAAGAGTGAAGGCGTCGAAACGGTTCAGTAGTAGTAGAGTAAGTCACACACAGAGACGGCGGCAAGCGTCACAGTTAGCGAGCACATAGGCTCGGCAAGGAGTCATATCGCGATACTTCAATACCAAGACTGTATATATATATAATAGTGCTACTAACCCGCACCTAGAATCTTAGAAAAATAAAATCATTGAGAGATGCACAAATGGGATCAATTTAAACTCAGTTTAAATGAGACGGTTGGCGAAATAGAGATAATTTGGAATATATATGAACCGACTGAGACAGATAGATACATAGATATGAACAGGATGAGATAGATAGATAGATAGATAGATAGATAGATAGATAGATAGATAGATAGATAGATAGATAGATAGATAGATAGATAAGAACAGGCTTCAGTACATAGATAGATATGAACAGGATGAGATAGATAGATAGATAGTTAGATAGATAGATAGATATGAACATAATTAAATAGATATACAGACAGACAGATATATATGAACAAAATTAGATAGATCGATAGGTAGGTACGAACTTAATTAGATAGATAGATAGATAGATAGATATAAGGGATAGATAGATAGATAGATAGATAGATAGATAGATAGATAGATAGATAGATAGATAGATAGATAGATAGATATAAGGGACAGATAGGTTGATAGATAATTAAAAAACTGAGATAGATTAATATATATATATATATATATATATATAGATATATATATATATAGAGAGAGAGATAGATAGATAGATAGATATAAGTGACAGATTTATAGATAATTAAAAAACTGAGATAGATAGATTGATAGATAGATAGATAGATAGATAGATAGATAGATAGATAGATATGAACGGAATGAAATTGATTGATTGATTGTTGGATAGATTTATTGGTTATATTAAAGTGACAGAAATAAGTTTAGTTTTAGGTATAAACACGTCGATGGATGTAGTAGACTTTTACAAATATATATATATATATATATATATATATATATATATATCTAAAGATGAAGAAATATAGTCTTAAGATGTGCTATATTTATGGGATAAAGTGCTCAATATCAGAGATAGTGCGTGTGTAAATATAAAAGTGAATGATTGCATCTAGCATATAACAGACTGTCACCTCTAAGTGTTGACTTCTATGCTCACTTTTATATATGTATATATATATATATATATATATATATATATATATATATATGTGTGTGTGTGTGTGTGTATATGAATGAATATTTGTAGAAATATGTTAGTGCATCTCTAAATATATACATGCAGAAACTTGCACAGATATATTTACATGTAATTATAGAGAGAGAATATCGAACTGAAATCCAAAGAAAGTGACTGATTTGTACGATTGAATTGTCTTCTTATTTTTCATGTCTTTCAAAACTTGTTAATCTATTCGTTAATCCAATCCAGCATGCTTAACTCCTTTTATACTTATTTGTTACTGCTACTCGCAACAATGGTGAAAAACATAAAGAAATGCAATTTGCTAAGGACAATACGCCTGGACTGGACAAGTATGTCTGATCTGTCCTGCAGCCAATACACTCTCATGCAATGCCTGAGTGAATCCTATCAAATTGATTAGTTCAGCTTTATCGGATGGGGTTACCACACACATCATCCCCAAAACCAGCGACCCACGAATATTTTCAAAAGAAACTTTCTTTGTTAAAACAAAAAAATATTTCCACAGTGAAAAATGCAAATTTTAAGTAAAATGAGGCGTGTGAAATCTCGAAATTTCATTAAACCAACAAAAGTTATAAAAATTGGAAAAAATACAAAAGGAAAAAAATAAAGCTTCTCAAAAACTTTTGTCTGAGTTTATGCAATGAAGAATTATTATTCCACTATCCTCACCTTTGTTATTCCGACCGTTACGCATTCCCATCTTCATCAAGTGCTTATCAATCCGTGTAACCTGCATGTAATTTTGTACTAAATCCATTATATAATACACAGTGCTGCATTATTCTCTTTTCGTTAAGCATGTCTATATATATCCCGTCTTTTTCTTTTTTAGTACTGCTCAGTTAGAGCTTCCCCCGTTTCCATTGAGTTCAAGTACTCATTGGTCGGCCTATTGTTTGAACTCATAATTACTTTTTCACCAAATTCACGATCACTAGCCCCTTGTCCCGATTTGCAAAAGACTAAATACCCACTGTTCTTGAATCATGTTCTCTGTGTTTGTCTTGACTCGACATACAAATCTCCCTAAGTTCGAGCTGCTTCTTAATATTGTCGTGACAGTCCGTAGGTTTTCTGAATCTTTTCAGATAGCCCTTGACGTAAGTGAAACAAGCCGTCGTTTTTTTTCTTCTTTACACTTTACTCAGGATACGAAACAATAGCCTGGTTGATTAATGTGATACTTCATGAATTTCTAAGACTTTGTATTTGCGTGTTCAGTGTCTGGGGACTTGGATTCATTGGAAACGGGGCGAGTAATGACTGACTCGTACGAAATAAGAACTAAACTCGATATATCATTTGCCATGCTTTAATCCTGATAAGTATCTAGCTACCCTCCTAACCTGAAAGAAAAATTGTGTAACCAATGATCTGATCATGAGATCAATCCAAATGAGATCAAATCCAAATGAGATCAATCCAAATGAGATCAAATCCAAATTATGCACAAAATAATAGACTAGGTACGTCCAGTGAATTTTCAATACCAAAGTTTTAAAATTACTTTTAAAAAATGAAAAAACATTCGTGAAGTTTTCATTTTAGCCTTAATCGAAAGCTAAATGATTGAATTTACTATTTCATCTCAGTAAAATAATCTGGTGTATTTCAAATAGAAATTATATAGATCTGAATCTCAACTTTTCGGCCGATTTCAGAAAATCTTCTTACAAGCGACTATTTTTTTTAATTTTAAGAAATTTGTAAACAAAACAATTTATGGGTTTTAAAAAATCCTCAAAAAATAAAATATACATTTGTGACACGGTATTTGAGTAAAATAAACAAAATTATATTTAAATTAATCAAATATGAAATAAATATTACTAATTTATAGCATAAAAATGTAATATACAATACTTTCTTAACGGCAGGCTTTTTTATCTTTTATCTTTATTGACGTATCGATAAGTTACGAGGTGATGCCAGCACTTATGGATGGCCAGAATTGATATAAATTTACGAACCTAAGGGAACACATTTTGTTTTTGTTACTAACAACCTAGTAATTTAAATGATCAATCAAAATGTGTAGTTGAACACAGTGGAAACCTGGGGAATAATGACTGAGAAAACTATAATTATAACACGAAGACATAGTCTGGGGAACGAGAACAATCTCCTCCCGTTGATTAAATAAAGTGTTCAGTTGAGAATTCCTTGAATTTTCACTCAATCTTTTTAACTATTATGCCGTAAAAATCTTTATATATTATGGTGTGTCAAATAGTTTCTGCATTCCTTAAAATTAAATTATTTTTGCATTTGAACTTTATATGATCATTACTTTTCTGAGTGCAGATATTCAACTTTGATCTCGAGGTTACTTTTTAAGGTAATGCTTTTTCGAGTAATCATTAAATTCTATTGGGACCAAAGTGAAAAATACAAAGAGAAATAAGCAAAGGTGATCTTCTTGTCGGATTATTTAAGCAAGACGAGGGTAAGAGAACTAAATATTATACTACGATTTATTACCTGTGGATATAATTTGTCATGATACCGCGTTTATGGAAGGCCCAAATGTAAAAGCTGAACGATCTCTTAGAAAAGTAAAAAAGAAATACCACTGTGAAAAATATAAATCCAACTCATCTCCGGAAATTATGAATTAATGAGTAAGAATTTTATTGATAAACCACTACTATTTCTCAAAAAAAGATTTACAATATAAAAATAATTTCTAGCTTTAAATAGCCTGCAATGTGTCGATAACTTGTAAAAAATGAATCATTCAATAAAAGTTAAAGCGTATCTGAATATCATTATTTACACTATTTACATTATTCACGACATTTCTGTCGTTATACGTTTCTTCAGGTGATCAGAATTTTGAACTGAACCCACCGGGATAGAGTGTCTTAGTTCCACACCTCTTCCGGGAGTCTCAGTTATTTGCCTTTTTAACTCAACTCTCCATTTAACTAACGCTTTTATTCACTGACCCATATGTCTTTGAAGACATCAGTGTATTAATGTTTGGGACTTATAAACTCGAAATTCAAGTGAAGAAGGCCGGGAGCATACAACGAAAAAAACATCGTGATTATGGCAACAAAGATGAGGACAACAATTTGGAAGATGTAAATAGTGTAAAATATTTTTATACCTCATCTCAGAAATAGAGACAGATAAGGAACATCATTGTTATTAATATTGCACCGAAGAAGAACATTCAAAAGTCTCGTCATAAATTTGAATTACATGCAAATACAATCAGAAGATAATTTATGAAACTGAATGCAGTTGACCTGTCAAAAATCGGATTCAGCGATTTATATAAGTGTTATATTTAAGCCAAAACGTGTGACTGGAAGAAGCAGCACCCTGGGAACGAACCTGTTTTCAGGTCGAAGTGTTATATTTAAGCCAAAAGCGTGTGACTGGAATAAGCAGCACCCTGGGAACGAACCTGTTCTCAGGCCGAAGTGTTATATTTAAGCCAAAAGCGTGTGACTGGAAGAAGCAGCACCCTGAGAACAAACCTGGTTTCTGACCGAAGTGTTATCTTTAAGCCAATATCGTGTGACTGGAAAAAGTAGCACCCTGAGTACAAACCTCGTTTCAGGCTGAAGTGTTATTATTGTGTGGCTCTCCCCTTTTACACAAGATGGACTCGTCTAAAGTATACTTATTCTGACAGTGGAGATACGAGAGTCAGGGTGAGAGATACGCGAAGATACGTTGAGACAAGGTTGAGATACGTAGAGTCGAGAGAGAGAGAAAGAGAGAGAGAGAGAGATAATTACGGATCCACTTACAGAGACTTGTACATATACTTTCTACTGACCTGCATTCAAGGACTACTAATCTTCATTTCAAGTTTGAATTCTTACTTTCAATACACTTATTTTTCCTATTTATATTACTGGCGTTATTTATTTATTTGTGTAGGATTCCATCCCCGGAATCCACAACATTTATATTAAGACATTTTTATGCGTGAAACTGGAAGAAGCAGCACCCTGAGAATAAACCTGGTTTCTGACCGAAGTGTTTTATTTAAGCCAAAAAGATGTGACTGGAAGAAGCAGAACGCTGGGAACAAACCTGGTTTCAGGCTGAAGTGTTATTTTAGGCCAAAAGCATGTGACTGGAATAAGCAGCACCCTGCGAACGAACCTGTTCTCAGGCCGAAGTGTTATATTTAAGCCAAAAGCGTGTGACTGAAAGAAGCAGCACCCTGAGAACAAACCTCGTTTCAGGATGAAGTGTTATCTTCAAGTCACTAGCGCTTGACGAGAAGAAACCCCACCCTGAGAACGAACTCGGTGTCTAGTTTGGTCTGAACTGCAACGCTACACACATGTTTTAACATATAACCATCATATCAACACATCAAAATCAATGCGCTTGCAAACGTTAAATTCCAGCTATTTACATAATCCCCGAAGATCTGAAAATTACTGAGAAATTAAACATGTCGAATATTTTAATAAAGAATAGATTCAAAATGTGTGCGTCCGTAGGTAAGGAAATAATGAAAAATTAGCTGCTAAATGAGGACTGTACTGTGGATATCTCATGATGTGCTGTCGAAATTATGCAATGCCTCTTTGTCATGGCGTAGATGCATTCAAACTAGATAAATATACCAATCAGACATTGAATGTTGAATTATTTTCTGTTATTAAAGCAGATATACGTAACAATATTTTTTTAAATATTTTAAAATTGTATTTTTAGCTACAAAATATGAAGTTATTAAATATTAATGGCTAATCAAAAAGATAGAATTAAAACTTTGGTTGACGGATGGTGAATATGGCGCATTGTAGACAAGAAAATATGATGATATGACAAATCTCAGAGATTGAAATAGTTTCCAGTGAGTCTAAATTGACAAGTTCAAAATGGATAAGCTGTCAATTGTTTCGTACAGATTTTATCTACTGCAAATATATATGTGCTATATATATTTGTTAAAGTTTCAGAAAAATACTATTTTTTAATCGAAAGTATATGTCTATATTTATGAGATGAGATATTATGTACACTATTTACATTATTTGGACTATTATCCTCATCTGTGTCGCCATATTTATTACAACGTTTCGGCTGTTGTACGTTCCGGCCTTCTGCAGTTGGTTAGAATGTCGAACTGAACCCTTTATTTCCCTCATTTGGGTAAACTGTTCTAGTTCCGGGTATCATGTTTAAAACTTGGATAAGCGGGTACAACAGGAGGACAACAACACTCAGAAAATAGTCTGCCTGCCTTATGTGAAGGGGTTATCAGAGAAAATACAAACGATCTGCGGTCCATATAACACCAGGGCAAACTTCAAAGGCTAGACGACACTTTGAAGATATTTCTTCCGAGTAAGACCCCACACATAGAGGAGAACATGACTAAAGACTGTGTGTATGCTATTCGGTGCAGCTGCGGAAAGAAATATAAAGCGGAGACAGGCCGCCACCTTAAGGTAAGGCTTTAACTAAAACCACAAAGCTCTAACACGAGGGGAAGTGGAAAAATAAGGCGTGGCTGACCCCATATTGAGAGAAAAGGGATATCACCACATTCTGTCGGATCAGGTTGATATCATAGACAAAGAACACTATTGGAAAATTCGTAAAATTAAGGAATATGCTACGCCACAAAAATCTCCTGAGCCGACCAAGCATAGAAATGAATACAATATGGGAACCAGTATAAGGAGTGCCAGAGAAAAGCGATAATAACAAAAAAATTGCAATATGAGCTCTGGTAAAATCATGCAATGATAACAGCAAAAATTTCAATATGAGCACTTGTAAAAAAATGCTGTTGAAGTCATTAGGTTTATAATACCCAGAAATTCATACACAGATGTCCTCAAAGACACATGGCACAGAGGCTAAAGGCGTTGGTTAGATCCAGTGACAGGACCCAAAGAGTGTGGGTTCAATATGGAGAACTTGGAGAGGGGAATTAACAGGAGATAACTGATAACTGACATCCATTAAACATGGCATGTGGAACTAGAACAGTCTACACCAGTGAGCGAAATAAAGGGTTCAGTTCGACATTCCAATCACCTAAAGATGGCTGGAGCGTACAACGACGACAAAGATAAGGACAATAGTCCGAGTAATGTAAATAGTGAAAGTATATCAGTCTGCAACTTATGCTGTGATTTCGAATAACAATAGTGACGTTATTACGCATGCGTAAATAGACGATCACTAGAAAGACACCATTTTGCATTTCTCGACCAGATGCTGTTTTTTTTAGTTACTTATTTTTTTTGCTTAAATTGTCAGATGTTTTGCTGAACTTTCTATAGATCATATCTTTTCAAAGGAAGGCGACAATGACATTAAAACGCCAGAGATTGCCGAGATTGAAAGAGAATGAGAAAACATTACTGATGAGAAATGATAATAAAAGAACTAGTTTCAGGAAAACAAAAGATGGCGAGTGGTGTTGCATTTAAATTTTTAAAATCGTAGGTGACAGGAAAGTATAAAATCCGGGAGAGAAATTCCATAGGCGAGAAAAAATATAGGAATCGATATTACATCTAAATGTAGTTATTTCAACGATGAGAGCTTACCGTTAAATTCATCCGGTTATTATACCAAATCGGAGAGCTTATCAGAACAAATATCCTGAAACTATTTATAGAAAGAACAGGTATATATAGCCGGGGTACCAGACCAGATATGACAGCAATATTCAATGCACGAATGAATGGTAGGTTTATAAATGTGAAAGATGGATTCTGGTGAGAAATATTATTTGACACGACACGGCTAAAAGTCCTTCTTAGCAGCAGACTTAGCAATTGATTCAATAACTCTCTCTAGTGAAACTCATTAGACTAAAAAGGCACTATGGGTTACTCTCCGGGAGGTTAGCATCAACCATATGATCATGAAAATATAGTTTTTCTTTTTTTGAAGGTGTTAAAATTTGCAAGTCATTTCCTATTCCAATTAAGAAATGATTTGAGGTCATTTTCATGTGCAGCCGTCAGTTTTACTTTGTCATAACAATCAAACTTATACGAAAATATTAATTTTAAAATTAAACTTAATTATAGAGGGTGCTAGCGAAGTCACTAAACAAATAATAAAAATTATGAAAATGACATCGGAAACTGGATACTGTTGAAATAATATGAAGTAAATAGTGAAGTTTATATACAAATAGTTAATAGATTTCTATGCGAGTCCCATTCGTTGCATGATATCCTGTTTCTGTCCATGTGTTTTTTAACTTGACTTTATCAATAGTCGCAATCGTCGCTTAAAGCCATCCAGTTTCTTTACTCTAGTGCCTTAAACGATATATTTCGTTTAGTACCAAAAGAAAAAAAATTCATGGGTGTTATATGTGGAGAGTGAGAGGCCCGAGAAATCGTGTCACCTCTTACATTTCAGCCATCTGGAAAACCTTTCATCCGCACAGATTTATTCTCCAATGAGGATGTGTACATTTTGCAGAGAGAGGCAATTTAGATGAAGCTCTTTTAGTTGTGACACAACGTATTCTTTCAGAACATCAAGGTTTCCGTTGTCATTGCCATTTCCAAAAAAATAAATAGTCCAATAAATGTATTGCACAAAATTCCGCACCGCACATTGACAGTCGGGTTGTCACACTCGATTTTCCTCATAATGCGGTACCTTTCGATCCCTAAATTCATGCATGATGCTGGCCATGTTTTCCAGACCCATGGAAGGTTGCATCATCTGTAAAGCAAATGCCATTAAGTTATCTTCTTCGACTTATGGAACACTTTCTAAATTGTTAAACTCGATAGTTGCAGTTGAACGGAAACAGTATGGAAGAACGTAGAGGAGGAACGTTGAAATAACTGACGGATATGCTATTCACATTATTCAGACTATTGTCCTCATCTTTGTTGCCATGTTTGTTACAACGTTACAGCCGTTGTACTTTTCTGCCTTCTTCAGGGGGTTGTAATGTCGAACTGAAACTTTTATTTTGCTCACATGGCACAATGGATAAAGGCGTTAGTCAGATCCGGTGACAGGACCCAAAGAGTGGGAGTTCAGTACCAGGTTAAGGCAGTGGAGAACTTGGAGAGGGGAATTAACAGGAGATAACTGATAACTGACATCCATTATACATGGAGCGTGGAACTAGTACAGTCTACCTCAGTGAGCGAAACAAAGGGTTCAGTTCGACATTCCAACCACCTGAAGAAGGCCGGAGCATACAACGGCCGAAACCTTGTAATAAATATGGCGACATAGATGAGGACAATAGTCCGAATAATGTCAATAGTGTACATAATATCTCATCTCAGAAATATAGACAGAAAATGTCCAGAATTTGCATATGCCAGTTGTGAATCGAATGACGTAACGAGCTTGTTTTTAGCTGTGTAATTCGCGTTTGATTGCCCGACTTTGTTTCGACAAACCGAGGAACACATTGTGACTTTTCTTGTAGATTAATCATTGTCATCCAATTTTAGGGATAATTCTTGGTAATTCTTTAATTTCGGTTTGAAACATAGAAACAAAATTAACTGAATCGTTGAAACATTACATTAATAAACCGACTAATATAATTAAAATAGAACCCTTTAATAATAATATATTAATACCTGTCTATATCTCTGAGATGAGGTATTATGTTTACTTGTATTATTTACATTATTCGGGCTGTTATCCTCATCTTCATTGCTATATTCACAAAGTTTCTACGCTTGTACTCTCCGGCCTTCGTCAGGTGATTGGAATTTCGAACTGAACCCTTTAACTGGGTTCCACGTGCCATGCTTCTTCCGGGTGTCTCAATTATTTTCCTCTAACTCAACTCTCCAAGTTTTGGTTCACCAATTTTGTGGCCTGGTATTGAACTCACAACTGGATCTAACTCTAGTCACTGGATCTAACCAACGTCTTTATCTACTGGGCCATGTACCTGACACTATAAGAAAAGTTCGGATTAAAATCTTATGCACATAATAATACACTAGTTTTAAGATGAATTTTTAAAAAGGAAAAAGCATTCATGAAGATTTCATTTTAGCCTTAATCGAAAGCTAAATGATTGAAATTACTATTTCATCTAAGTAAAGTAAGCTGGTGTATTTCAAATAAAAATTATATAAATCGGAATCTCTAATTTAGCCGATTTCAGAAAATCTTCATACAAGCGACGATTTTTTTTAATTTTAAGAAATTTGTAAATAAAACAAATTTATCGGTTTTAAAAAACTTCAAAATATAAAATATATATTTGTGACACAGTATTTGAGTAAAATAAACAAAATTAAATTTAAATTAATCAAATAAGAAATAAATATTACTAATTTATAGGATAAAAAAGTAATATACAATAATTTCTTAACGACATGCCCTGTTTTTCTTGTATCTTTATTGACGTATCGATAAGTTACGAGGTGATCACAGCACGTATGGATGACCAGAATTGACATAAATTTACGAAACTAAGTGAACGCCTTTTTCTTTTATCTACCTATAGTTACATTTCAAGACGCTTTATAAAATTTTGGTTTCGTCTTTAGGTTCTTAAATATACAAACAAAACAAAATATTACTTACTTGAAGTATGACCCAAACTAAAATAAATACATAAAATAAAAATATTTAGTGAAATAGTAATTAAAAAAGTAAAACTTACTTTGAAATTGTCAAAGGAGCATTTTCAAAGACGTTAATAATGAAAGAGAACTGAATAATGAAATTCAAAGAATTACAGAGGGCCAGATGTCTTTTAAATCACGTGAACTTTTAAAGCATAATATCATTTATGGCTTACCATAGTTAGAAATTGAAACGTTTATACACTATTTTTTTAAATTTTTAATAAATATTTGGGTACAAACGACTGTTGTGAGCTTTTCAATTTTTGATTCGTAAATGTAGATTTCACTTAACAATTTCACTAAAACACCGACTTGAAGTAATGCAAAAGTTTAAACTATTTTTTAATATTATAAATTATTTAATTACTTT